>VCHN02000014.1:52734675-53194342 GCA_007115665.2 Sequoiadendron giganteum
AAATGAAACGTCCATAATGACATCCAAAGTTGCTAATCCTGATGCTAATCATTTGCATCCCCCATCTCCTCAATCTGTTTTGGGTCCTTATGTCCCAAAATTACCTATCCCAATGCCTCCATTATTGCCACATTATCCACCCATCCACTCTCCTATCATTTCACATCTACCACATGTGCCAATGTTGGTCCTGCACACCTTCCCCCATCACACATCCACTCCATCGTTCAATGCATACACCTTCCAACATCCCATCCACTATCCCCCATATCTCCCCCATCAAATCCCTTTAATCCATCCTCTTGCATAATCCATCCATTCTAATAAGGTTGTACCAACATCTGAATAGTCACTTCAAACATGGGCTCTTATTACCTCATATGGAACTTGATGCATGAGTCCTTCATCCCTATCCTTATCAACTATCCACTAGAATATGCATATCCATATCCCTATCTTTATCCATCTTCGTCCACATCCTACTCCAAAAAAGAGAAAAAATAAAAAAAATACAAAAAAGAAAAAAAAATAGTAAAGAGAAAATCATTCGTCCAATGGTGAAAACTTGGCAAACAAGCACCTTGGATAAGTACCATGATGAAAACTTGGAAAAAAAGCATCATGTGTAAATCCCCCATCTAGTCTCCTTCCACGATTGGGGGCAGCATCCACTTACGCATTCCTTTCCTCCATCTCCTACATCTACCTATCTTCCACATCTTACCCACAATCTTTCGCATCCTATCCAATCCCTCCATCTTCCTTGTGATCTTGATAAAAATAGGGGCAAACCTATATACATGCGTTGGACATCTCTTGGCATATATTCCCCCCATCCATACACTATCATATTCCTTCCACACATCTTGCTATTCCTCTTGCCTCGTCATGCATGACACATCTAGAGTGGGGGCATCTCGTTCTTTGCAATGAAGTCCTTGGAGATATCGTCCATCCATCCCTCCAAGTAATCCTTTCCATCTCTCCATCCTGCCCATCCTTACCTCCCCATCCATTTATCCATCTAGTCATCCCTTCCATCTACCAAATCCTTATCTTCCTATACTCCCATCCTACTACAATCCTTAGCCATTCGCTCCTTTATTTCCCCATCCTTCTATATTCCTTCCCTCTTGCCTCATCATACATGACACATCTAGAGTGGGGGCATCTCCTTATTTATGATTGGGTCCTTGGAGACATTGTCCATCCATTCCGCCAAGTAATCCTCTCCATCTCCCCATCTTACCCATCCTTACCTCCCCATCCATTTATCCATCCAATAATCCATTCCATCCTTTCAATCCTTCTATCCACCTATCCTCGCATCTTTCCATCTCCCCATCTTTATCCATCCATCCATTTCCCTCTATCTCATCATCCCTTGTCATTGGTATCTAGCTATTGGCTACCCCCATGAAATCCAATGCCATGCTATCTCACTATCATCATTCCTATCTATTTCTCACATCTTTACAATATCCTCTCAATCTTCATCTCATCTATCCACCTATCCTAGCATCTTCTTATCCATCCATCCATTTCCCTCTATTATCACTTGTCATTGGTATCTAGCTCTAGGCTACCCACATGCAACCCAATTCCATTCACATCATAATTCATCCCTCCTATCTATTTACCACATCTTTCTCACATCTTCATCACTCATCTATCCATCATCTCACCTTTCCAATTCATATTCTAATGATCTAAATTACCTATCCCATCCCTGAGCTTCACATCCTACATATCTTACACATATCAACCATCGTCCTATCCAATCCTGCAAGTCTATCTTGTCTCATCATATCGACTCCATCCTTTTTTCCATTTATCTTGGTCATTTCATCATCCCTTATCTGTTGTCTGCCTAGTGTCAAACTAGGTTGCCCCTACGCTTTCACGTAGGCAAGGTCGATCATTTGATTCACCCCCGGGGTTTCGTCTTTTGTTTGTCTTGTCCTCTTCCATCGACTGTCTTTGGCCTTGTGTCACACTATGTTGCCCCTGCGCTTTCACGTAGGCATGGTCAATCATTTGGTCCGCCCCCTGGGCATTTTTTCCATCTGGTCTTTGTCATCCATCGAGGTCTTCATTTTCCTCTTTTCGCTTTTACCATGGTCTTTTCTTGAACTACGAGGGCTCTGTGCTTTCACGTAGGCAAGGTTGATCTTTGATCAACCCTCGAGCCCCTAGGTCTTTAGGGTGTGTCTATTTTGTCCTCTCATCATTTTATCATCTTGTCACCTTATGTCTCATCGTCTTGTCGTGTTGTCAAGAATGTCCCTATCCTAGCTGGTGCTTACAAACAACGGTCATATGTATCACAAGATCCAATCGATTTTTGGTATCCTGCATCATATCGATATTTTAGTTTACTATCCATCATCGGTCTCAATAGGATGTATCCTTCCTAACAGACCTCATCAACCCCATCCATCATCTTGATCCTATGGCAAAGGACATTTGAAATTGATTGTGATCTTTTGATGCTTTTGGCTTTTGTTTATCATTTGAGCTCCCTATCCTCACTTGTCATGGTCGCCTTGATCCATCATATCATGGTGTGCTTTGACTAGTAAACATAGGGGCGTATACTGATATTTTTTTATGTTTTTATCTTCTTGGTTGTCCCACGTAGTACCCACCAAGACCCTTGTGGTCTTGCGTTACACTAGGACATCCTTTTGTGCTTGTGGTTATCCCAATACCTGACCCGACCAATGTCTTTGTGACTTTGGGGTGTTGGAATAGCCTTCTTGTTTGTTGTGTTTTTTTATGCATTAGACACTAATCCATCTTGGTTTACATACCCTGACACCTGATGTCTTATGCTATAGCAAAAATCAGTTCTCTAAGGATGGCAAATTGCATTAGGATTGCATTTCATTTTCTATTCCATCATCTTGCATATCTCCCCCATCCTCATCCATTCAAATAATCTAATCACACTCTTGGTCTTAGCCTTGCTACAAGCCTTGATCCAATCATCCTCATCATCATCATTATCTTTATCATCTGTGGGATGTATCCTTCCCTATCCTTGTGTTGTTTTGGGATGTATCCTTCCCTCATCAACAACACTCTCATCGGGATGTATCCTTCCCTATCCTTGTGTTGTTTTGGGATGTATCACTCCCTCATCACCAACGCTTATCCTCATACTCATCCGGATGTACCCTTCCCTATCCTTGTGTTGTTTTGGGATGAATCTTTCCCTCATCAATAACACTCTCATTGGGATGTATCCTTCCCCATCCTTGTGTTGTTTTGGGATGTATCATGTCCTTATCAAACAACACTCCATCAACCATACCTGGCTTGTACCTGATTGGGGCAACATCACATCTTGCATCCATTTGTCTCACATTTATCTCCCATCGCTTATCATCATTTCTTATCCATCAACTTACATCATCATCTTCATATCCCCTTTCATCATCTCATCTCTCATCTTTTCCCACATCCCTTCATCTTTCATCACTCATCCACCCCTTTGCAGCAATTGGAGGGCGTCTCCGCACTTTTGCAAAAATTAGAGGGCATATCCACACTTCTACAGCACTCAGGAGGGCGTATCCACACTTCTACAACACTCAGGAGGGTGTATCCACACTTCTGCAGCAATTGGAGGGCGTATACACACTTCTACAACACTCAAGAGGGTGTATACGCACTTCTACAGCACTCAAGAGGACGTATCCGCACTTCTGCAGCAATCCCGAGGGCGTATCCTCACTTCTGCAACTTGCCTAGGGCAACATCATCTTTATTTTGTGCTCGCCTTTCTCTCCCATCGCTTATCATCATTTCTTATTCATCAACTTACATCAACATCTTCCTATTCCCTTTCATCGTCTCATCTCTCATCTTTTCTCCCCTTCCATCATCCCTTCATCCTTCATCACTCATCCGCTCTTCTACCCCTTTCCGAGGCAGATCCACCCTCCCGATATGGAATCGACCTCTTCCAGGGTGGACCCGCCCTCCCAAGGCGGCCCTGCCCCTTTCTGGGGTAGACCCGCCCTCCCGGGATGGACTCGCCCCTTCTCGGGGCGTACCCACCCTCCCGGGGTGGACTCGCCCCTCCCAGGGTAGACTCACCCCTTTTCGGGGCATACCTGCCCTCCCGGGGCGGACTTGCCCTCCCGGGGCGTACCCGCCCTTCTGCAGTGGGGCAAATACGCCCCTCTGCAACACCTTTTTCCCCTTTTTCTTCCCGGGGCCGCCATTTGCAAACCGTGCGTCGGATCAACTTCGTTCAAAAAGAAAACTTGCTTATTTTTTCGAGCTCTTTCCAACCATACCCTCCATTTCTTCCTATTGAGAGATTTTTTTGGGACACCTCTCTTTCCCTCCCTTTTTAAGGGGTATTTTTTAACTTTTTATTTACCTTTTTATTCCTCTAATTAATCCCTTCACTTTCCAAGGCAAAATTGTCTAATTTTTTGCCCTCTTTCCAACCATCCCATCTGTTTCTTCCTATCGAGAGGTCACCTGGGACCGCTCTCTTTTCCCCCGTCGTCCTCTCGAGGGGGCATACCCTTCACACTAATCCATTTTCCCTGTCATAGTCATTCCCCTCCAACATTGGGGCATCTTCATCCATTCCCCACTAATTGGACAACTCAAGTCCTCTTCCCCACGCTGGGGCATCATCCTCTAGTTAATTCCTCTATAGAGTCATCTGCACTTTCTTTTCGTCGAAGCACGGTTATTCTAACCATACTTCGAAGAGGAGCAAAATGTAGACATCCAAATTTGATCACTTCCATATGATCAAAATCGTCTATTATATTCATCTATTTTATTAATAGTGATTAAATAATTTGTTTAATCATTATTTCATTTTCTGCCTAAGGTTTCTAAAGTATGTAATTAAATAAATTAAATACTTTACCTTATCCCCTTTCCTTCTCTAAATTAAATAAACATGAAAAATTATTTAATTTGGTCATTTAACCCATTTGGATTAAAATCAATTTTTAATTCCCCTTTTTTCTCTCTCCTTGTCACATTCTCCATAACCCTCTTCTAATCCGGATTAAATTAATTAATCTATGATTAGGATGTGCACCACTTAATCTTGATTAAGTGTCACATCCTCCATAATCTCCCACTTGTCCCTAATCTCTCATTAATTATCCTAATCTTGTGTTTGCACAACCTTAATCAGAATCATTAGCCACATTTGGCTTACCTTTTCTGGTCAACCTTCCCACTTACCATTTTTAGCCTGGACTCTCTTCCCCATGTGAATTTTTAATTCACATTTATTTGCCCAAGGTTCCTCTCTTCCCCATGTGAATTTTTAATTCACTTTTATCTTTCCAAGGTCTTCCCCATCCCCATGCAAGATTCTAGAAGCCTTGACTTGTCACTTCACATGTGCCAAGGGCTTCTAGAACCTTGGACTTGTCACATCACCCACATGTGACAAATCTCCAGCTTTTTGGAGACCCTCTCTTATCCACTAGATTCTTCTAATCATTGTGAATTTTTAATTCACTTTTATTCCTCCAAGGAATCTTCTCATCCCCCAAGATCCACCTCATGTACTTCTCTTCCACCTCATTTCCACATCACTCCACCCTAGGACATCTCACCTTCCACATGTCAAGATGTGAGGGCTTGTGATTCCTCAACTCACCATAGCCCTTCATCTTGATCTTTGTTGGATTAATCCCAACCGTTGAATTCTCTAGAGAATTCCAATTAGCCTATAAATACCCCCTCATTTCCCTCATTTTAGAGGATCAAATCTTTTGCAACAAAACTCTTGCAAAATTGCCATTCAAGCTCTCATCCATTACGGAACTCACATCATCAATCCATATTGCATCAATTCATCTTGCATCCATTCAATCCTATTGCCATCCAAGGAGCACACAATTCTTGAAGTATCAAAGAGCCAACCAAGGAAGGAGCAACAAAGGAAAGGTATAACACACTTAAATCATTATTTGTTTAAATCATCTTCTTTGTTTCACCATTTCTTAGGCTAATCTTATTGAGGTGCCCTTTTATTTTGTTACTTCTTCACATTGCATTAATAAGTTTCTATCTAGTATCTCACATTAGGAGTAGCATTTTATTAGGATCACACATACATATAAAAATATATTATTCAAATAATTAAAAAAAAAATTACAATTTCTAGATATAATTATTAAATATTTATATATATAAATATATATACATATATACATATATATATATATATATATATATATATATTAATATATACATATACATATATATATTAATATATACTTATATATATAAATATATATTTTAATATTTATAAATTTAATTGCATACTAAAACAAAATTGAAATCGAATATAAAAAAGAGTAGCGGACGAATACTCATTTTCTGCCATTAATATTAATAGGGTTGGACTATACATAGTCAGCTCCCTTCATAGGGGCACAGCTGTGGGGAGGCAGCACTGGCATTTCCCCCACCATCTGTATCCCTATGGGGCAATGGTTGTGGGGAAAGCCCTGGCCTCCCCCACACATAAACATTGAAACTTATAATTTTTTTAAAACCTACGGATTTTATCATATTCGTCGTATGGACATTTTCTCAGGGTTTTCAAAATAGAAAAATTGCAAGGAACTTCATAAATATTATATGTATATATATATATATATATATATATATATATTTATATATATGTATATATATTTCAAAATATATATATATATATATATAAAAAAATTTATCAAAACGATTGCTTCAAATGTGAAAATTATTTTCACAATTTTTCCTATAGGAGGATATTCACAAAAAAATTCTACAGGAAAAGATTTAAAAATTAACCAGAGGTCTTCAATTTTTCCAGCCAAATAAAAATTAATCAGAGAAAAACAATAATTTTCTACAGGAAATATTTACAAAATCTTCTTGAGGTTTTCTACAAATTTGACGGGAAGATTTAATTCCTTTCCAACAGAGGTTTTCCAAATCTTCTATTATTTTCCCTTTGGGATTTCTATTGTCTAAAAAAAAATTCCTACAGAGGCTCTAAATATTTTACGAAAATTCTCCAATTCCAAACAAATCAAAGCTTAGAACAATTTCTACAAAAGCTTTAAGCTTTCACGACAATTTTCCAAACATGAAAATCTTTTAAATTTGCAAAATATATTAAAGCTTCTAAACAAATATTATATTCTACTTGTACATGAAATCTTTCCAATTTACAAATAAATAAAAACATTTAAAGAACCTATATCCGGATGTTTGAAGAAACGAAGATTTAAGTAGAGCTTCACCTTCAGATTCCAATTTACCAAAGCTTCTTCCAAATTATCCACTTTTCTAGAAAGATGAAAACAAAACTAGAGCCAAATTTTCCCCAAGATTTTTCTTTCCCCAATTTTCCAACAACAATTTTCAGAAAGATGTGACAAGGCTTTGCATATGGTTCGTTTGTGGTTTCCAAAGGTGGTATGATTGGGATTTTGAGTTATCATGTTTTATTTTTGTGCTAATGGTAGCATTGCAAGTGTGTAGACATACACACATGTGTTTAACAATGTGGCATATGTATAAAAGTTGCAGGATTCTGAGGTGTAGGTTGGCACATGTGATGTGACACCGAGGTACATATGTAAAGTGCTTACCTTGCAAATATGGAAATTCAGAAAGCTTTTATCTGTTGTGATCTTCAAAGTTGGTAGGCTTGGGATATCTCGATACCCATTTAGTGTATAAGCATGCCTGTTTGGGGTACTAGCAAAGTACATTGCTAATTTGGGATATCTCAAAATCCAGGCAGTGTATAAGCATGCATATTTGGGGCATTGGCAAAGTACATGGCTAAATTTGGACAACCTTTGGTATAAATGTTTATCGGATTTAGCCAAAATGATTTTTGGATAAGTTATACTTGGGTTGACGTTGTCAAGTGTACAAATTGGCTGGGAATTCATGTGAAGTGAGATAATGTATCTACAGTGGGGATATTGAGGTATTTCAATTGTGTTGGTTTTATAAGGTGACGAGGATAAAGAATAGGTTAAGTTTGGCTTTAAAAAGGCCTTTGGTATATGTAGTTGGTATTATTTTTGTTAGTCGTCGTTGGATGTTTGGTTGGCACTAGACTATAGGGGATTTCAAAGCAGCGTATGAGAATAAATTTTTTAGGGGAATGGAGCTAAGAGAATTCTAAGTTAAGAATTATAGAGTCCCAGTGGCGGTTAGGCCATGGGAAGAGCCTTTCTCATCACAAATTGACAGGGAAGAATTGCAATCAGTTTTCAACCTTAACTGTAAGTTTGTTTTTAATTTCATAACAACTGTTATTGGTGAAGATGTGTTGCATACAAAACTTCAAATGATTATATTTCCTGCAAATCTCTTGTCCATTTTCTTATCAAACATCATGGACTTAGTGCAAAAATATTATGTTTTAAAAGTCATAGCTACAAAATTTGTTGTTCGAAGGTACTTGGAAAATGATGCTTTGCTTACAAGTGTGCAGAAATATGAATTCACCAATGGTTTTTTTCCCAGGCATCTAATTCATTACAAAAAGAGGTATGCAGAAATTTTTCAGGGAATGCTTCTATCAACAATGTATAATACTTCATATATCCTCTATGAAGTCTTGAACAAGTATCGTTTTGCATTTACCATGGAGGATATAGACAAAATTAAAAGGAAGTTTCATGCAATTTCATTTTTAAGAAGTCATTCATGTGTGCATGATCTGGTTTTGAATCCATGAGTTAAAGGGAAACTTTGTTACCATTATGTTCTGGCTATCAACATAACAGTTCCTTCATAGGAGTATGATCATAAGAAGAAGCAATTGGTGGATGAGAGTTTAGTGAATGGTCCTAGAGGGGCTGGCAAAAAATCATCTTCTTTCTAAAGTTTTGTATCTTTTTATGTATAGTTTGGGGGTACTTTATTCTCAGTCAGCATGTATGGATTTTCCAGTAGGTTCTGGTAATCATTATCTATGTACAGGGAAAGTTGTTTCTATGTCGTCATGAAGGGTCATTGTTGTAGGGGTTGTCAGTATGTAGTGAAAAATGGGACTTATTGTAAAGTGGTATTATGTTCAGTGGGATAGTGAGTGTAGTAGGAATTTTTGTATGTAATTGTAGGAGTGATACAATTTTGGGTTAGGGTAGAATTTGTAGAAAAATATGTATTCCACCAAGCTATAACCAGAGTTTTTATTCTCTTGGTTCTTTCCTACCAGTATGTTTGCCTGAACCAGGATTTTGTACAATATTTTAATATAATATAAATATATCAGTGATCCACCACTTTTTGATAATAAAAAAAACAATTTTCAACAACCTCCCAAAATATCTTTCTTTATTATCGTGAAGTAACCTCTTTCCTCTTTTAGTTAATGCAATTATTCTCTCTAAGAATTAATTCCCAACAACAGTGTTTAATTTTCCCAACACATGTCACAGTTAAAATATCTTTCCCAAAACAAATCACAGATATTTTCTCTAAGATTTTTACAAGATATTTGTGCATTTAAAATTCAAAATTCACATATTAATTTCTAATTAATTTTAATCTAAATAATTTAATCACTTTATAAAATATATTTAATCTCAAAGATTAAATCATTTTACAAAATAAATTAAATTAAATTAATTAAATCAAATATAAAGCTTCTTTGGGCCTGGTGGATGAATTCTAATGCTGAGGTGGCCTACAAGTGGCGGATTTCAAAATTAAAGGTTAATCACGTGGTTAATGAATGCGGCTCTACGAAGGGTTTTGGAAAGTATGTGATATTTATGATTTTGAGAGGCTATATTGTGCGATATCTTCTCTTTGGGATTTTTTTAATCCATCATGCCCTCCATAAGACTGCAGTTATGAATGTTGATATGATGTTTCATACTGAGGGAAAGCTACCTTCTAGCGCCTTCGATCCTACTAGTTTAGCGTTGGCTTCTAAACATGCTTACATTAACATTTATAAATATGGCCATGCGGCCACCACGCCTAGTTTTTTGTGTAATTGCATCATGGCCAAGAAACCTTGCACACCCACCAATTCTTGCTTAACTTGTCGCAATCACCTTAAGATCCAAATTAATGACATCATTATGTTTTATTTTGGTGATCTTTCCTTTCACGCATGTGATTTCAACATTGGCATGATTATCCAACGTTGCAATCTTTGCCTTAATATCCACAATGATAAGAAAGCCTATTTCTATGTCGGTGTTTCTAACCTTTTTATTATTGCAAGCTCTCTAGTTTCCTGTGCAGGTTAACATCATGGGTGGTGACCGCGTTTGGACTAAGCCTGATTATTGTAGAGAGTTCCTTAATAATCCTTTGGTCTGGCATATCTACGCTGAGGGTGGCCTTGCTCCTCTCATGGATATTTTGGTGGGCCACGATCGTAACCTGTTTGGCCAATTCGCTAATTCTTGGAAGGACTGAAGGGTTACGTTGGGTGGCATTTCCTTTGAAGTCAGTGAAGAGGTGATAGTGCAAGCTACTGGAATGCAGTGCACTAGGAAGATATATCCTAAGCATACTCAAACTTCGGACAATGACAATTTGAAAGCTTTTTTCATGGGGAATGAGGATCTGGTCCACAACAAGTCGGGCTTTGAACATGAAGCCCTTCTGCAGGCCTAGGACCAAGTGTGTTTATCCCTTATGAAGTATGTCACGCTTGAAGGTAGGTTTAAAACCTACAATTTCTATCATTTTCGCCTTCTGAATCATTTAAGGAATAAAATCCTACCTAGTTTTTCTTTCTTTCTGCTCATGGACCTAGAGAATTCGATTGAAAAATACAAAGAAATGGCCAGTCTTAACTCGAATGAGATTTCGCCTCTACCTCTCCATCAGGGGCTTATCTTGAGACTCTACCATTTTCATTTGGCCTTATGTCCTCCTAGAGCCATTTATGTTGTTTGTATTGAAGAGATTGAACCCCTGGTTGTCACAAATATCTCCCCTACTGAATCTAAAAGCCCTTCTAGAAAACCCCACCTGGGTATTGCTGAAAACCACAAAACTAAACAGGCTATTAAAAAATTAAGGGCGGTGTGGGTAATGTGTATACTAGTGCCGCAACCAACCTATGTGAACTCAAGGCCACCCCGGCTAAGTCTTCTTATAGAGCCACCACAATTAAAAACGCCAAAGATGATAAAAAAGGTGTGTCAGAGCCAATGGTGAAAGAGGGTAAAGGGAACAATATTGTAGGGAAATATTCTAAAGGTGATATGATCGTGGGGACCACGATCATGACTGGAGGGGAGACTACCATCCAAAGGTCAGGGAGATTGGCGAAAAACAATAGGAAAAGATAGATTATTGAGGACTCGGAGGAGGAGCAGACGGACAACAAGGATTATAAGGAAGAGGAGACCAAGGAGGAAGAGGAAGAAAATGTGGAAGGCCCCCTTTCTACCCCGAACAATAGTAAAATCTTGAAAGAGACTTCGGCCTCTCACTCTTCGCACCCTTTGGTTGCTAAGCATGGCGAGGTCTCGAGAACCATGGATGATGGTGAGGAGCTTCGTGCTCTAGAAAAGAAGATGGACATGCTTGATAAAATATTCAAAGGCCTAAACCGCTTCACGATGAAGTTGGGTCATTTTGTGACTACCACCTTGTCCACGGTGATCAAAGAGGATCTGGAGAGCAATAATTCCCAAGAGAATCAAGATTGGGTCAGGGATGACGTTGTGGACCTGCTGTTCAAGAATTGGGACAATGCCAGTTAGTGTTGCCTGGGCCTTTGTTTTGTGTCTTTGTTGCCTGTCTAGGGTTGTTGTGTTGGTATTGTGTTGTTTCTATTCTTTTTTTGACTTGTTAGTTTTTTGGACTTGATCCTTTTTGGCCCTTGTGGCTCGTTGTGTAGGGTACAACACCTTGTAAATGCTTCTTACTTTTTCAAAAACATTAATCAAGATTAATTAAATAATCACTTTAAAACATTTTAAGCATTAATTTCCCACAGAACATACCTTGCAAAATAAATAAATGACAAGGAAAACATGGAAAACATAACAAAAAAGCATATTGAAACAAGGACTAACGACACATTGTGATTAGGGTTGTGGTTTGACAAGGAAAACTTGTTACTATCTCCCAATCAACTAATTCGTTGGGCAATGGACACGCTCAAACCTGTAAATCTAGGTGGAGTCGATGTCATGTACCTACAATCCTGCAATCAAAACATATGTCGTACATATATACAAATCATGAACAATCACATCATGAAGACAAAATCGTGGAATCACAGAGCGCTTGCAAGCGAGTGATGCAATCCCATTCCCTTCACCAATACAGTGTCACATCAAAACTGACGAAACTAAAACATCAATTAACTAAAAATGAGCATATATCAATATCAACTAAAATAAACAACTATGCTAACTAGAAACCATGTCATAAACAATAAACATCAATATAGTCTACCATCACATCTAAATATAAAAACCATCATCGTTCCAATGTCAGCGATCAAATAACAACAACATAGTATCATAGTCTATCAAATTAAAAGTATTATCTGAAAACATAAGTAAATCAAAGGGGTGCTACATATCAAGTGAGAAACAAAGTTGTGCATTTCTATTTATTTTTATTTTTACCTACTTATATTCATAATATCTTTTGGCAACTATATTTTTTTTTCTTTATTTTGTTCTATTGTAAGTTTGGATTGTCTTTTTGTTTACCTGCTACAGATATATAAGTTATTTGATTTATAACTCTAAGATCAGTTTACCATTGTATGTAACTTCATATAATCAAGACTTAATCTCTTTGACATTGTAAATAAATAATTATGTTCTACAGTGTGAATTTACCAAGTAAGAGGACATAGGATTTTGTTTTACTAACACAAATTCAAGATTTCCTAATTTTCAATTTTTATAGAAGAAAATATATATGACTTTGATTTAAGCTCTAATTTAAGTTACTCATTTTTTTTTTAACTAAATTGCAATGTAGAACTATGGCGGAAAAACGGGTATGAGAGCACATACAACTCAAGGTGAAGCCAACAGTAAGCATGGAGATGACAAAAAAATTAAAGAAATGAAATGAAACATATACAAAGAAGTAATAATAATTGACCAACCTGAATTCAACATTTTCAAATGGTAATGAAGAGATAAGTTACTTCCAAAATTCCCTCGGTTGTAAAAATTTCTTACTTTTACCAGAGCACACTATAGGGTTACACGTTGTTTGAAATTCTGAATGTATTTCTTTTACCCCCAATTCTCCAACTTAATTCATGAATTTTTCTCCATAATCCTCGATAATAAAACCAAGATAGGTGGCAATTTTCTAAATCACTTCTCTGTTTTCGAGAGTACACCCATCAAAATCTCCATTTTCATGTTTTACCACCTATAGGCAATTCCTTGCATTTTAATTAATTTAGAAACCTAACTCCACTAAGGTGATTAAAACTTCTAATAATAATTGTCACCCTTAATTTAATTACTTTTTCGTTTCACTTTAGGTCACAATATTTAAATTTAATAATTCATACTGTTTCATAATTCCTTTTAATTACTTTTTGACATTTATTATTCCAATTATTATATTAAATAAATTATCCACTTTGCTATTTTATTCAATACCTTATTTTCCAAATATTTTAAATTTAAAAATAAACTTTATTAGCAAGTGGATTATCAATCCATTATTTATTTAAATTTAAAATAACATTATTTATAACTACAAATTTATGTTTTATTTACGTTTTCATCTTTAATAAAATAATAACATAAGTTATTAAATTATTATCCCTTTTGAATTAATTTAATAATTAATTAATAATTTAATCAAATCAATGTTACAAATATGAGCAACATAACCCAAAACAACACCTGAACGACAATGAACCATGACCATGCCAAATAATTGAAACACATTAATTAACCAATTAACTTGAACAAAAAAATAAAACAACATTAAATGAACAATTAAAAATGAACGACTCAAATGGAGTGATACCAAAATGAGAATGAGGTCAGAAACAAACAACGTCGTCAACACAAAATAATGGGTTGATAGACTAGGACAAGGGACTTCTTGTCAACTCAGATTTCCACATCATACCCATTGGGCTTATAGGGCATGCTCAAACCTGACAGTGCAGGTGGAGTCGATGCCCGGTACCTGCATCTTGCATCAAAATAAACGTCAAGCAAAATATATCTCCAATAAAAAATGCACCGTGAGAAGGAGTCGCAGTGTAGCAGGGCGCTCGTGAACGAGTGATGCTACACTGTCCCCTCACCTGACTTGTAATGCCCCGCCAAATAACCTTAAAGGAAATTGCAATTAACATCATAAGCGAACCAATTTTTTTTTATAAAGTGCATTTAACATACACATTCACTTACTAATTAACAACAACCTCTAAGACTATAAGGTTAGGATTACTTAAACCCACACATACATATTACATATAACCATAGTAGTATGAACTATATGAAATAAACATCATACATCATAAGAATACCACATAACATAATAAGATAATCAACCAAAATACAATCTCATAAACATTATCTTAATCCAATAGTTACATCACTCATTCTTAAAATGAGACACTAGCACAAATGTATTACAAATACATAACTCCACCTCTTACAAAAGAGGGATAAAGTATCATATACAAACTGAAATATTACAATGCAAGAAATTACAACCAGAACCACGAGTTGTCCATCTGGATGTCTCGTCACCAAGTATTGAAGATAGATGGGGACCCAACGGTTTTGGTGCATGTTCCACCCTACCAATGTGGTACCCGAAGGCCCACCCCCCATGCTAGGAGATAGTAACAAAGTAACATGGACAAAGATTCTACTACCTCTAACCAAAGGCAAACTCAAACTGACTCATACTAACATAACCAAATAAATGCCATCAATAAGTACAAATCCAATTCAACTTAAGTACAACACAAGTATAAATCAAACATCACTGACATAGGGCACATTGCTTCCAAACATAAAGTAGATCAAGTATGTTCACAGAGCCATACATATAAAACAATTAACAACAGTTGTCCTAGATAGAGTGTCATCGCAAGGTTTGTCATGAGATCTCCTCTAGGCATTCTTCATAGGCTCCGACACAAGTAATCCTGGTGGCCTCAACCGAATCCCGGCACTCATACTCACTCATGCGGAATCAACTACCTCTCGCAAGAGCAAGATAGTTGATCTTGCCATTCCACGCCTTCTCACTCATCCCAAGTCTAAACAAGCCCTTGTGTCTATGAGTGATGATTAAATTATCTTGATTAATGTGAAGTTAGTCTTAATATTCTAAGTACATCGTTTTAATTATCACTTGTTTAAATCACTCCTGAAGGTTACCCAGTTTACCTCTTTGGGCTCTGGTGCCTAACAGAAGCCACTCTTTTATTTGACAACACGCACCCAAACAATCCACCAAGGGAACCACAAGTGCATACCAACTAGGCATCATAATCCACTCCAACACAAGGAGGATACAAATAATAGAAACTCACTCCAAACATCTTGGAGGCAACAATCACATAGTCCACTCCTTTCACAGGAGGTACAAAAGATCTCACTCCAAACATCTTGGAGGCAACAAACACATAGTCCACTCCTTTCACAAGAGGCAACAAGATGAAACCACATCACAAGGTCACTCCATACAAGGAGACATGGATCTCATAATCCGCTCCTAAACCAAGGAGGTGCAAACATCCCCGTTCGTGAAAACTGGGTAAAACTAAAAAGATGCCATGCACCACCCAAGGGAAAACAACAGGATGGCATAAAGATTCAACAACCCTTATCCTCTAAGTTCTTCTGGGAGACTTATAATTTAGGACTAACGCTAAATCCCAAAACCAACAATGCAACTTGACGACATAGCAACAAAAGCATTCAAGTCATCAATCAAATCTAATATTTGGATATCCTAAATCCATACTCATTCAATAGGTAGTGTTGACAAAGTCAAAGACATGATAACTAGATCCTCTAAAATAATCATAACCTCTATTTCCCTTTTCATTATTGGAAATCTAAAACAATTAAACTTACTTCCCTTTACTAAATACAGAGAATTAAATCCTTTAAGATAATCATGAAGAAGATACTACTTTTGGATATACTAAATCCATATCTCTTTTATAATTCAATCACAATGATTCAATTAATCTAAATAGAAATTAATAAATAACATAATTGATTGTCTCATCAATAAAACTTCTTAATTTACTTTTGAATCGACACAAATCCATGCAAGTAAACTCTTCCATTTCCTAACCAAATCTTACATCTCATTCACTTTTCTATTTAAAACATTCAATCACTGTAATATAATAACATATTGTTTCTTTATCCATTTAAAAACATACAATTTCATCAATGTATAAAAAAAATATCTTTTGGCTTATCTATTTGACCACGCATTCATATTGTTTCTAATTAAATCTCATTAATTAAAACAAACATTTAAATATAAATATTTTTATAATTCTTCAATATATTTAAATATCTTTTTCCTTATCAATTTTGACCATACATTCAAAACTTATTTTTTAAATTCTTCATGTAAAGCTAAATTACATGCACTTAAATAAAACAAGGTAAATACTAATTGAAAATACTCATGGATATATATATACATCTCAATATATTTTCTTCAATCATATTAACAAAATAAATATTTCCTTTTAACTCAAATAATTACTTCTATTAAAAAATATCTTTCTCTATATATTTTCTACACATACTAATCATTTCTTTTAGAACAATAATAATACTCAATTTGCAAAACAGAATAAAATAAAATAAAATATTATTTATTCTCTCAAATGGATATATGCCTTCAATATATACTAAATATTAATTAATATATTTAAATATATTTAATCATTAACATAACTTCTATTCTTTACAGAATATCAAATTGTTTAATTCAAAATAAAATATCCCTTATCCTCAAATTTTCAAAATATAAATATATTTTTCCAATTAAATCAAATTAATAATTGGACCTTTTACACATGAATTTAAATTCCACAATTAAATTTTAAATTATGCATTCTTTAAATCAAATATTTAACTCCAATTAAACTTTAACATGCCATTTTAAAATAAACAATAATTTCCCCATACATTTATAATATTAATTCCACTAATCAAATATACAAATTTTATTTAAAATAATATAAATAAATATAATACTTTAGTATTATAAATTATAATATAAAATATTATTAAATAATATTCTAATATTATAATAACAATACCTAAAATATTAATATTTATAAATATCAATTTATTATTATTTTATTTTCAGAATAGCCATGGGAAAATAACTTAACAGTAGTCTCGTGTTTCAAGCATAACTCAAAAAATACGATCTGGGTATTTACGAGTTTTGGATAAAACTAAGAAAATTTTAAAATGCAAAAACCCTTTAAATTTCCTGACAACCCAGTTTGTGAAAATGGAGTTATAGGCGACGCAACCAGACCATTTTACCATGAAAAATATAACTATACTGCAGATTTTAAAATCCATTTTTTAATAATAAACAGAAGGTTTCATTTTCTAAAAACATTCTAAATGCATTGTTCAATCTCTATGATTGATCTCAATAACAAAAAAAATCGATTTCCCCAAATAATTTAAATTCAACTAAGGTTTTCACAATTTTCACTCAAGAATTTTCACAAGCAAAGGCTGTAAATTTGTTTAATTCTTTTCTTCTAATATCAAATTTATTTTCTAAAATAGATTTAACAAACAAATCTTTAATCACTACTATTTTAAAGAAAACAATCAAAAACAATAAAACACAAAGAGGAAAACCTGGTACAAGAAGCTACAGGAAGAGATGAATTTCTGATGCAAGCCTCCTCCAAAGATTTCTTAAATTTTCTTCAATCCTCCAATGAATCCAATCCAAAATCCAAAAAATGCAAACAATATTTCCTTCAATCAATTCTACAATCAAACTTTCTTCAAACCCTTGTGCAAATTTTCCAAAATTTCTTCCCTGCTGTAAAAATGTATTTTTCTAAAAACTTTTCTCCTAAAAATAAAACATGTATTCCTTATAAATCAAAAATACCTAATACAACCCTAATTCACATTACATGCAAATTAGATATTTCAATTTCAATTTCAATTTCAATATTTACAACCCTAATTCACATTACATGCAAATTAGATATTTCAATTTCAATTTCAATCAATTTCAATTTCAATTTCAATTTTCAATTTCATTTCATTTCACTTTCAATTTCAATTTCACTTTTCGAAAACCCACTTTCAATTTAAAATGCAATTTGAAATAATAAATTAATTTCCAAAGTTGCAACCAATTTCCCAAATAAACATTTAATTACAATTTCTAATTTAATTCCCACACGTTGAAATTAAATTCCAAAATTAATTTTAATTCTTTTATTTCTTTTCATTCTCTTGCATCACGTTTAATTAATTAATTTAATTATTTAATAACTAAACTCAACCCCCTTGGATTAAATTTAATTAATTAAATAATTTAAATATAATTAATTAATTTAAATATAAACTTTTATCCACATGCATTATTTAAATTAAATAATCATCAACATAATTTAAATGCAATTATTCTAAATATCTATTTCCAAATCAAGAATTCTTCATAATTAAATAACATCAAAGCAAGACCAGACAATGACTCGACACACACAACTGACGACACACTAAGGCTAGGGTGTAAACTTGACACATGTTACCTAGTTACTATCTCCCATTCAACTTAACTGTTGGATCGACATGCTCAAACCTATGAAACCAGGTGGAGTCGATGTCATGTACCTACAATCCTGCAACCAAGTAAACAACATCATACAATATATCCAGCATATAATACACACCGTGAAGAAGAAATTACGGATTCATAGGGCACTCGAAAGTGAGTGATGTGAAACCGTCCTCTTCACTAATACACTCATTGAAACTGACACTTCCATCATAATTCAGTAATCTCATAATAACATCTCATGTTAACTCTACAACATCATTAATCCATAATGCATGTGAAACAAAATCAGATAACTACATCTCACAATAATAGTTGTCACTCAATAGTAACGATCAAAACATCATAATAACATGTATCCAGTATCAAAGTAACTGCAACCAAACATAGTATGAAGCAACTTGAACAAGAAGCAAAATGGAGGGGTATTACATGACTTCAAATAGTAACACATCATCATAAATATCATGAAGTAAGCATTAATCAATTTACATAGCAACATAATACTACATCTAGATAATAAGCATAACCAGATAAAGACAAACATCATGCATCATCATATCATCAACATCATAAAAGAGAGTATCATAATCATCCATGCAAATGAAACTGTCAACGAAAACAAGTCAAACTGGTGAAACAATACCCATCATAGTCTCAAGTACACAACACAACATGAAAGGAGTATCAGAACAATTACAACAACATGAGAGGCATTACATATGTAAATAATATATATCAATATAAATTTATTTTTATAAATATAAAATAAAGTATTTATGTATATATGATAATTTAAATATTTATGGAATCCCTTTACATACTTTATTATAGAGATGCTTAATTTATGTAATTTCAAAATAGGTAGTGAATGTATGGACTAGGAGAAAATGTACAATAATGGAGAATAAATGGGAATGTATAAAAATTGATGCATGCAACTTGTTGATATTGCATTAAGAAATTCAACCAAGGCAACACAAAATTAAATGGAAATTTAGATCCTTTGTTGATTTAGGAGCAAGTGGGTGGCATTTGCATGCTAACATGGAAAATATTAAAAAATTATTTTTTCAATATTTTTCTATGTTTCTATAATTGGCATTTTTCAAAGGTCTTCAAAATGGAATATGGTCTAAGGACTTCCATCAATTTCTTATAACATTTGTCACAAGTTGCATTCAAAGAAACTCAAACTAATTCTCTTGGAGATATTTCAAACGATTCCAAGAATTTCATTTTTTTCCCAACAGACTATGAATCATGACCCTACCAAGTTGGGGTATGAAGAGCAATAAAAAAATTGTAATTTTTAACTTTTTTAGTTAATTATCCCTATCCACTTATCCATTTTGACTTCCAAGGATGTGATGACCTTTGAGATCCTTTTCAAACGTATGAATGTGGATTTTGAATCCCTCAACAAGTTTCTAAAATTGTTCAATTATGTGTTTCTATAGTATCATTGATTCTTTGCCAAGTATTATTACCTAAATTCCTAATTGAATTTAGGTACAAAATGAAATGGATGTTTTTGGGTAAAATCACAATAGTGTGTCACACTTTCGGCCAAATAAATAGTTCTGAGAAAACTATTTTTGGCCTAAAGATATTCGATTGAATGGCTTTCAACCAAAACCACGCGGCGTCAACATGGCAGTACCTTTTTCGACCGAAAGTCACTCGGTCAAATACTTCCAGTAGAAAATGTGAAAATATTGAGCATATTTGGTATATATCACTTGAAAACATCAAGCAATTTTTAGTTTAGCATGTTTTGGCCGAAACATGCTTGGCTGAAAATGGCCCAACCAAGCATGTCTAGTTGGCATCCTACTTGGCAACTAACTCACCTTTTTTAGAATTTTCTGAAACATTCAACTTTAGCAAAGTATTTCTCCAGTCATAATGATTTTTTTACAAAAAATAAAAATACCCTTTTGTAGAGTTCGGAGTGGAGAATTCAAATATATATATTTTTTAATATTTTGATTAGTTTTAATATATTTATTTTTAAAATAATGCAAGTAGGTTGTTAAAATTAAAAAAGAGGCTAATTAGAAATTTTTAAAAATAGTAAAAATATTATTTATTTTTTAAAATTGTATGGGGCAGAAGAGGAGAGAGTCTTCTTCAAAAGGGTATAATTTTTTTCTTTTTGAAAATGATTAAAAAAATTGACAATAGTTGACGGCCCATGAAAACTGTCAAATTCTAACAAGTTTGACTTTAAAACGTTATTACGAGAAAAATATACATCAAAATTTGATTTTTTTTCCATGCACAAGATATTGAAGTTACCTATTTGGAGAAAAAAAAATAGGGAGAAATGAATTTTTTTTCAATTTGTTTCTTGATGGCCCGTGAAGTCACTTTTTTCTGAAATTTTCAGCATTTTAAAATTTATCCTTAAATTGATAAAAACATAATGAAAATAATTATTTTTTTAAATTGAAAAAATTTAGGAATAAACTTCATCAATAGTTCTTCATTTCATTAGTTTACACCATTTTAAAATTCAAAACATAAAGACCACTTTTATGTGGTCAAAGTTCATAATTTTTTTTGTTATTGGTTGATTCTTTTATAAAGTGTGACACAATTTTTTTTATTCTGCCCAATAATCATGAATAAATGATGAAAATATAGAAATCAATGTTAGCCACTTATTTATATTGCATTAAGACATTCAACTAAGAAAAACACAAAATTAAATGAAAAACGACACAAATATGCAAATCTCACTATTATAATAATCAAATATCTAATACATGCAAACATTTTTAATACCTAAGCTCGCAAGTGGTTGGGAAGTCCTTTGGATCTTGGTGAGAATGTGTAGGAGGTCATTGGTGAAGGGAAGAACATTCTAATGGAAAAAATCATGGATGAGGGGTCATGTGTGCGAACCAAAAGTAAGACTCACAAGATGGCTTCTATTCTTGCCCAGGAGCTTGATAAAGTGGTGGAGATGCATGAGAATGTGATCTCCAAGAATTTAGAGGCTGCTAGTATTTTAGATAATTTACAATAGCTTGTTGTCTATGGGATTTTTTGGCTGAAGTATTGCTAATGGTTTAGTTGTTTGTTTATCATTGTCACATCTTTAACAACTATGGTTTTTTGGGGGCTGTTTTTTGTCTTTGTGCTATCTTTTGCAGCCTGGTTAATTTGTTGTAAAGGGTTTCAAGGCCCCTTATAAAACCTATTTTTCCTTAATCAAAAACATTTTAAAAACCTACAAAACTTGTTAAACATATTTTGATGTTATTTATAATTATTTTTATTATTTTTTATTACTCCAAAATCAAGCCAATATTATGTTAATAGAGATGTATTCATTAGCATAAACTATGTTTTTATAATTACAGTAAATGTTGTAACTTTCTATATAGTTGATAGAATCAAAGCATGTACATATGGATGTAATAAATTTATATGTAGGCATTCATTGCAAATGTGTTTAGAATAATTTTTTAGTATTTAAATTTGACAACAAACAAGCTACTCTTGGAAACCTACAACTAAGAACCGGTTGTCAATTCATACTTTATTTAAAAAATATGAATGTGAATAGAATGTTTGCTACAAGAAAAATATTTCATTATAACTCAATTAAAAACCCTTGAGAACATCTCATCATGTTGGCATAGAAACACTTGAAAGCTCGATTCACAACTTAAGCATAACTATATCATTTCTTTACGATCTTTTCTTGTTTCATTTTACATATGTAACTCAATGAAGCCATACATGGCATATGGAATTCATTTATGTTCTAGTCAATTTTAGATAGAATGCCTTCAAATGTTTTTTTTTTTTCTAATTTTTGCTAAACTATGTTGGATGAACAAGAAAACTGAGAGGGGGGGTGAATCAGTTGTATCTAATCAAAACATCAAAACCCTCAACAATTATCAAATCCACATGCATTCATTAAACCCTTATTTTGTTATAATGATTAATCATGAAATATAGATAACAAAAACTAAAATAACACCATACACAAGAGAACACCAAATTTACGTGGAAAACCCAATGACATAAAAGCCATGGTGAAGATTAGCCCACAATATAAGTAATTGCAAAACTAGTACAAAGGGGCTCACTACCAAAATATGACATGTTGTCCAAAAAGGCTTACAGCTAGGGATCACTACCACAAAAATAAATACAAGAAGATAGAAGAATATTGTTACATAGATAACACTTTATCAATGCAACAAGGAATCCACCACAATTTATCGCACACTTCTATAATATTTCTTGAATGATTTTGAGTGCCTTTAGCTCACTACCTTCAGGAACCTTAACACTAAAATTTGCACCTCTCTACTCAAATTTGTATCACACACATCACTCACCTTGATCTTGCATCTATCTTTCTTCTCTCTCTTTCATTCACACTCAACTCACATCAACTCCACTCTTATTTATATCAACCTCAACCTTAAACATCTTCTCCAAGGTGGACATTCTATCTGTTGTATTTAAAATTCAAATTAGGTCGGAACCTAAACATTCCCCCAGTGGATAGGAATGAAATGGGTCCAAAACAACACTTAACCAAGACCCAAAATTAAGTCTCACATTTCATGTTATGCATCCATTAATACTTCAACATTTTTAATGTAGTGTAGACACTAGGCCGGTCATTACCTGTGAAAACACATTTGAACATTAAGTACAAACTTCCAAAACTTTTGATACACCTAACCATGAATCCTCTTGACACCAAAAAGAGAACACCACCATTAACTCTCCTTCAAAACCAAAATTCCTAAAAATAAACTATAGAGAAATGTGGAGCAAGTACATTTCTCCTTGACACCTTTGTATAGTACTGCAAAACCAATTTTCATACTGGTAAACACACTTTCCTCTCACCAACGATCTAGAACCCAAAATTTTGAATATAGCAACCTCTTACAACCTCAAACAACATACTAAATTTGCACAAGAATAGAATCAATACAGAATAAACACGAGCATGATTTGGAGCACATTTTAAACACTTGCACAACACTATTTTCTCTATTTATCAAATTTTCTCAAAAGAACTTAGAAATCAAGTACCAAAGACACCATCTTAGTTCATTACTATGTTCCAACTCATCTCTAGATATTGCAACAAAAATATAGCTCCATGTACTCACAACACTTCCTCAATATCTCAACTATACATGCACAACCTACAACAACCTATTTTCCTCTTCTCAATTTTCTCAGTATCCTTGATATTTTCTTCATGCAACAACATAGTTGACATCAATGACAACACCAGTCAGTAGACATTCTATTGACATCAATGGAAACACCTTCATGATGAAAGAGGGAACCACACATACCCTCACAACACAACACTCTTCCTTGAATATAAAATAAACATGAAATATGCATTCACACATTGCTGCAATAATATCATAAAAACCAGGTTGCTACTTGCAACCAAATCACCAATTTCATCACAAACTATTTCTCAATGTTTCCATCAGTCCTCAAGGGACTCAAGGGCTACAAAATGGATCATATGAAATCACAAACAATAGAAAAATAACAACTACAACAGCAAATTAAATATGTACATACATTCTTCAAACCCTCTCCTGCAAATAATGCATAAACAAAGCATAGGCAACCTACAATTAACAATCTCTGATGATGAAACATTGTTGTAGCTTCATTTCCATGCCTTCAACCTGCAATATCTCAATCTGAAAACCCCTTACAAAGATTTTAAAAATCAAATACAAAGTGATTTGCAACAGAAAATCCAATGGTTTTGTAAAACCCCTCCTTCCATCTCTTGCAACAGCACAAATTCAACACAAATAACTATGCCCATTCGCACCTGCAACTTCTGGAGTCTCAATGGTTGCACCACAACCATAAAAACTACAAAAAAATCATTCCTAAAACCCTCCTTGAAAGTATTTCATAGCCTCCTTGAGTCTTCCCTCCCAAGCTTTGAGAAAAACTAACTCCTAAAATGAAAAATCAACCTTCTGTATGCCTTACACATGCATTGAAATGAAATCCCATTTCATTTCCCTTAATTACCTTGAATTTCATGTACATTTCATCCTTGGACGCCCACCTCTTGGAGGTCAAAATGAAACAATAAACAATAAAATAAAATGCTAAAATAAGCCAAGTATCATTAAGGTTTGATCCACTATGAAAGTAGAATGCTTTTTTTCTTTTCCCACTTTGATTTTTTTTTTTTTAAACAATTTTCAATTCTTATCATCTTGGCTGCCCACCTCCACTTCCCTATTTTTTAGGGATTTTAAAAACATGCAAGAAAACTGATTTCCATGCCCATCTCTGCTTTTTCAAGAATTTTGCATTTAAAACACCATTTTTACCCATTTTCTCTTATCCGAGAAGCATTATTACATATCAAAATGTAAATTCAAATTCTCCAAATGCCTTGACATTCAAATGCACATGAAAATGAATTTCACAAGCCAAAAACATGAAATCCCATCACACCAAAATTCAAAAATTCATAAACAAAAATAAACCTCCTTTTTTTGGTTGATGTTGATCGCTCATTCGCTTAGGATGCTCCTACATCAGACACCCTAGGTAGTTTGAAATGTTTCATGAGTGAAACTCATAAAAATTTATAATACTGATGCTTTTCTTGGATCCATCTCTCTATTTTTTCCACTGGAATCTTCATGTTCATCATTTTTTGCAAACTCACAACATAATACCCTTTCATATTTACTCCTCTACCCTTCAGGTATTTCAAAACTTCAAATATGACTTCCCACCAATACACTCCATTAGGATTAACAATCAAACATATACCTCCACCTTCAACAAAAAAAATGTACTTAATTTCCTCTTTTTTCTAATTTACCTTTCTCCTCTCCTTCCAGCATGTCCCCTCCATGAAATTTCATTGTTTCAATGCCTTTTATAAGACATAACATCACTTCAATCTGATTTGTTTTACTCAAAACATCATTAATACCATTATCAAGAGACTCATTTTCCATTTTTCCTAACAAGGAATCATAGTCACAAATCAAAATATCTTCATCTCCACTATTCTCTAACAAATATTTATCAAAAAACTCTTCATTTACCTTCACTTTACACTCCTCCAGTTTAAATTCATCAAATTGATCTACTGCTGTAATAAAATCCTCTATTTCTACATTCATATTGTCATCAAAGAAAACATCAAAATCTGATTTTACCTCACCTTTACCTACAACCTTCATCTCACATGAGATTAACTCATCCCACTCTATTTCAACTGCTACAATACACATCAATAAATCATCTCCTTCACTTTCTTCTATGCCCTCCAAAGGACACTCTTTTTTTGCAATCTTTCTAGTCTCATCCTCCATGCCTTCCAATAGACATCCCTCTTTAGGTTCATCAATCTCTTCGTACTCATACTCTTCTTCTTCATCGGTGTCACATGCATGACACTCTACTACTTTTTTCTTTCCTATATTCTAAACATCATTAGAATAATAAAAATTACCACATACTCCCTTCTTCATTTCTTATTTTCTCATTTCAATCTTTGATATCAATTCATTCACTTGCTACTGCAACTCTATCATTCCAACTACGCCCATTTGCACCTGCATGTTCTGGAGTCTCAATGGTTGCACCACAACCATAAAACTTGTAAAAAAATATTCCTAAAACCCTCCTTATAGGTATTCCATGCCCTCCTTGAGTCTTCCCTCCCAAGCTTCAGGAAAAGCTAACTCCCAAAATGAAAAATCAACATTATGTATGCGTTACACATGCATTGAAATGAAATTCCATTTCATTTCCCTTAATTACTTTTCATTTCATGTGCATTTCATCCTTGGACGCCCACCTCTTGGAGGTCAAAATGCAACAATAAACAATAAAATAAAATGCTAAAATAAGCCAAGTATCATTAAGGTTTGATCCACTATGAAAGTGGAATGCTTTCTACTTTTCCCGCTTTGATTTAAAAAAAAAAAACAATTTTCAATCCTTATCATCTTAGGTGCCCACTTTCACTTCCCTATTTTTTAGCAATTTTAAAAACATGCAAGAAAACTAATTTCCATGCCCATCTCTACTTTTTTAGGAATTTTGCATTTAAAACACCATTTTTACCCATTTTCTCTTATCTGGGAAGCATTATTACATATCAAAATGCAAATTCAAATTCTCCATATTCCTTGACATTCAAATGAATTTCACAAGTCAAAAACATGAAATCCTATCACACCAAAATTCAAAAATTCATAAACAAAACTAAACCACCTTTTTTTGGTTGATGTTAATTGCTCATTTGCCTAGGATGCTCCTGCATCACTTCATACTTGCAACGATCTCTCCCTTTTTCATTGTTGGCAACACATGATGTGAAAAACCATCAAATAAAACACAACAGCTATGAATGCACTTTATTTTCTTCCCCTAAATGATTTGACAATATGTACAGATTTCTCCACTTATACCTTACACTTTTTCACATGATACTTTCCCCCCCCCTTTGACGTCAATGGAAAAGGATAAAAAAATTGCATTATTCTCCCCCTTTCATACTGAACCAACATACCTATTTTAAATACTCCCCCTTAGTAGTATACCTAATCAAATCAAAAACTTAATGACAACACATGACACTACCTACTCCCCCTGAGAGGTAGCCACCAACATTAGTCCAGACAAGGGATAGATCCATAGATCCACTGGATTGATGCATCTCCATATTGATCTAGTTCAATGAAGGAGGGGTAATAATCCACAGCCTCTCCCGAAGATACTCAAAAGTATCCTTAGGAAGATCCTTAGTAAATATGTCAATGATATGATCCTTTGTAGGTACATACTCAAGTTTCACCTCATTCTCCATAACCTTCTCTCTCAGAAAGTCATACCTAATTATTGATATATTCTTTTTTCCTTGAATGCATCATTGGATTCTTTGAATGTTTATTGCAATTGTATTATCACAAAAGATAAAAATAAGCTCGTCATATACAACTCTGATATCCTTCAATGTTTGTCTCATCCACAACACTTGTGTACAACACGATTTTGTTGCAATATACTCAACCTCTACAATAGATAAAGAAACTGAATCCTGCTTCTGACTCAACCATGACACCAATCTACATCCAATAAATAATGCATCACCACATGGGATTTTCCTATCATCAACACAACTAGCCCAATCTACATCTGTATATGCACTTAATGTGAAGTATCCTTAAGATACCATAAGCCATAATCTGGAGTGCCTCTTAAATATTTGAATATCCTCTTCACTGCTATGTCATGTGTTTCTTTAGTATCTTCTTTAAATCTAGCCAAAAGACAAAATGCATGCATGATATCTAGTCTAATAGCAGTTAGATATAGCATTCCACCAATCATAGATCTATATTTGCTTTGATCAGCCTTAGGTAAATTGTCGTCTTTGCTCAAATTACAACCAGTCACCATAGGAGTGCATACTTATTTGGAGTCATCCATTCCAAACTTCTTCAAAATCTCTTTGACATACTTATATTGTGAAATGAATATCCCTTTATCTATTTGATTGATTTGTAGCCCAAGGAATAAATTCATCTCCCCAAACATTGACATTTTAAACTCTTTTTGCATCTCTTCAACAAATTTCTTACACATAGCTTCATTTCCACCAAAGATAATATCATCCACATATACAACCACTATCAAGATGTCTTCCTAAATTTTGAAATAGAGATTACTATTTGTGGTGCCCTTACTGAATCTTTATTGTATCAAATATTTTTCCAATCTTAGATACCAAGCTCTGGGAGATTGCTTCAATCCATACAGTGTCTTCTTCTATTTACATACCATATCTGGTTGATCTGATAACTGAAATCCTTTTAGTTGTTCCATGTAAACTTCTTCCAATTCACCATTCAGAAAAGTAGTCTTCACATCCATTTGATAAACTTTAAAGTCTTTGTATGCTGCAAATGCTAAAAACATTCTAATAGCTTCCATCCTATCCATAGGAGCAAATGTCTCCTCAAATTCTATTCCTTCCACTTGTGAGAAAACCTTACACACAAGTCTTTCCTTGTTTCTTACTTCTCCATTATCATTCAACTTTTTTTTGAATACCCACTTAGTTCCAATTATATTCTTGTTTTTCGGTCTAGGAACCAATTCCCAAGTCTGATTTTTCTCAATTTCCATAAGTTATTTCATCACCTTCATCCAATGTTCATCCTTGCATGCTTCACTCGCTGTTTTAGGTTCAACTTTAGAAATTAAACACATATTTACCTCAACTTTAGTAGCTTTTCTTTTTGTCAATACACCTTTCCTTTTGTCTCCAATAATTTTTTCTTTGGAATGATTATTTTGCACATACTTAGGGATCTTAGGGGCCTTCTCTAGAGCTTCTTCCTCTTCATTCTACACTTCTTCTTCATCAGATTTTTCTTCTTCTACTTCTTTGTAATCAGGTTCATCTAACACATACCCATCCACTGTAATTGAATTATGCAAGTTTTCATCAACCTTAACATTTTCACTTTCAACTATCTTTCTTAGCCTTTTGTTGTAAAATCTATAAGATTTTTTTTTAGTAGAATATCGAAGGAAGATACCTTCATCATACCTTGCACCAAACTTTCCTAAGATTTCTTCTTCTCTTTTGATATGATATTTGCTTCCAAATACTCTAAAGTATTTCACATTAGGAATCCTTCCAAACCATAACTCATAGGGAGTCTTTGTGCTATTAGCTTTAGCTTGAACTTTGTTGAGAATATAAACAACAGTATGAATAGCTTCTCTCTAGTAGAATTCCGATATATTTTCTTCTTTCATCATATTCCTAGCATCTTCTTGAATTGTCCAGTTTTTCATTTCAACAACTCCATTCTGCTAAGGAGTTCTAGGGGCAGACAAATGCCTCTTTATTCCATGAACTTCACAAAACATGTTAAAATAATTGGAGGTGAATTCACCACCTTTTTCAAACCTTGAACATTTTATTTTTTGATCCATTTCATTATCAACCATAGCTTTATATGCCTTGAATTTATCTAATGCATCAGTTTTTTCTCTAAGAAATGTAACCCATGTCATTCTAGAATGATCATCCATCAAAAGCATAAATTACTTGTCACCTTGTAGACTTCTCATCCTTATAGGACCATAAATATTTGTATGTACTAATTCCAATAATCTGGTAGCAGATTGTTCATTTCCCTTAAAACTACTCCTTACTTGCTTTCCAAACTGACAATCTTTGCAGACAACATTGATAGGCTTTGTGATTCTAGGCAAATCTCTCGTGAAATGAACTAAATTGATTCTCACCAAATTATCAAAATTCATATGACACATCCTCTAATGCCATATCCAACTATCACTAATCTACGATATAAAGCAATGTCCATCAGCACCCTTAAGCTTATAAATGTTTCCATATGTTCTCTTACCAACAGGAATCATAGTTTTGGTCCCTTTTTTGATCTTGCATGTTTCATCCTTAAACACAAGATTATATCATTTGCTACACATTTTTCCAACACTCAAAAGGTTATGCCTTAAACCCTTAACAAAGTAAACATTATTAGTGTTATGCATGCCATCAAAACTGATTGATCCTATTCCACAAATCTTAACTCTTGAATCATCTCCAAATTTAACTAGTCCTCTATCATATTTTTCAAGTTTAATGAACTTACTCTTGTCTCCAGTCATGTGATTAGAGAAACCATTGTCAAAAATCCCAATAATTCTTATCCTCTTTAACGTGAAAAGAATATACCAAATTACCTTCAACCTTATCCTTCTTCGCCAAAATACATTCCTTCACACAACTTGCAGAGTTAGTAGAACTAGATGCTTCTTTAATAGCCAAGAACAAGAATTAATTGTCATCAAAGTATCCATAATCAGATTCATCATCAAAAATACAAGAATCTTCTCTAACATAATAATATTTCTTAATCATCTTTCCTTTATTCTCCCTGTTCTTATTGTTTACATGTCTCCTTGGACATGACATCTAAAATCATAATGACCTATTTCACCATAGCTAAAACATTTGAAGGATAGTTTACCTTTGTACTTATTGGTGCTCTTCTTCATTCCTCTTATAAAGTTAGCTTCCACATCATCAAGATCTTACTTATCTGAATCTTCAACCTTTTTTGATACTCCAGCTTTGAAAGTAGCCTATACAAGCTATACCATTTTTCAAACCTTTTTTCCTCATTTCAAAAGAAGTTATTGTACCAATCATCTAATATCTAGAGTAAGTATCAAGATTTGCAATTTCCTCAATAGTAAACACCTTTTCACTATAAGAATCAGGAAGAGATCTGATAACTTTCTTTACCACTTAAGTTTCTTTGACTTGTGCACCAAGACCTCTCATTGCACTCACCAGCTCATCAAATCTCTGCATGTAGATTTTGATTGTTTCATCTTCAGAAATATGCAAGGTCTTCGCCTTCAAATTTTTCAACTTCACTTGTTTGACTTTTCATCTCCTTCAAAAATGCTTTCTAACTTATCCCACAACCTCTTTAGTAGTCCTCAAACTCATAATTTTTACCAATTCAATATTTGAAAGACTATTCACAATAATAAACCTTGCCTTAGCATTAATCTCATGTGCCTTGATTTCTACACATGTACTTGGACCATTCGGAGGTGGAGTATATGTAGTTTGATAAGCCTTTTCAACCTCAAATCCCTGAGCTGATAGATATGCTTCCATATTTTTCTTCCAAAATGCATAATCAGTGCCATCAAACCTAGGGCATTCCAAAGTAATCTTGTTCACCATCTCGGATCTACCTCAAGTGATTAAGCTCTTCTCCAAGGAACCTCACTATGATACCAATTATTGAATGAACAAGAAAATTGAGATGGGGGGTGAATCAGTTGTATCTAATCAAAACATCAAAACCCTCAATAGTAATCAGATCCACATGCATTCATTAAACCCTTATTCTGTTATAATGATTAATCATGAAATACAGATAAGAAAAACTCAAATAACAACACCATACATAAGAGAACACCATATTTATGTGGAAATCTCAATAAGGGAAAAACCACAATGAGGATTAGCTCACTATATAAGTAATTGCAAAACTAGTATAAAGGGGCACATTGCCAGAATAGGACACACTATCCAAAAAGGCTCACAACTAGGGCTCACTATCACATAAATAAATACAAGATAGAATAATATTGTTACATCGAGAACGCTTTCTCAATGCAAAAAGGAATCCACCACAATTTTTCTTACACTTCTACAGTCTTGCTTCAATTATTTCAGATGCCTTTAGCTCACCACCTTTAGGAACCCTAGCACTCAAATTTGCACTGCTCTACTCAAATTCGCATCACACACATCACTCGCCTTGATATTGCATATATATTTTGTCTCTCTCTTTCATGCACACTCAACTCACATCAACTCCACTCTTATTTATATCAAGATCAACCTTAAAAATCTATTCCAAGGTTGGAATTCTATCTATTGTATTTACAAATTTAAATTAGGTTGGCACCTAAACATTCCCATGGTGGATAGGAATGAAAGGGGACCAAAAACACTTAATCGAGTCTCACATGCCACATTATGCATCCATTAATACTTGAACATTTCAAAATGTAGTGTAGAGACCAAGTGGATCATTACCCATGAAAGCACATTTTAACATTAAGTACACGCCTCTAAAACTTCTAATGTGCCTAACCATGAATCCTCTTGACACCAAAAACAGAACAACGCCATTAACTCTCCTTCAAAACCACAAGTCTTGAAAAGAAACTATAGAGAAATGTGGGGAAAGTACATTTCTCCTTAACACTTTTGTACAGTACTACAAAACCAATTATCATACTGGTAAACACAATTTCCTCTCACCAACAATCCAAAACCAAAAAATTTGAATATAGCAACATCTAACAACCTCAAACAACATACTAAATCTGCATAGGCATAGCATCAATACAGAATAAACATGGAGCACGATCCAGAGCACATTTTTAACACTTGCACAACATTATTTTCTATGTTTATCAAATTTTCTCAAATGAACTTGGAAATTAAGTACCAAATACATCATCTCATCTCATTACTTCATTCCAACTCATCTCTAGTTATTGAAACAAAAAAGATAGCTCCATGTACTCAAAACACTTCCTCAATATCACAAATATACATGCACAACCTGTATTCCTCTTCTTCTCAATTTTCTCAATATCCTCTACATTTTCTTCATACAACAACACAATTGACATCAATGATAATTCGAGATAATAGACATCATGTTGACATTAATGACAACACTTTCATACTTGAAACAAACTATCCAAAGTCACCTTTTTCTATAAAGTAAGCACAATGCAGTTTCCTGAAATATTGCTCGCACAACTTCTTTCCAAACCTTACTAAGAAATTAGATTATGTGTTATAAGTTATGACTAGAAATTTGGAATATAAGACAATAAAAACTTTCTTACATGCTAGTCATAGGAGACAAGAACTTCTATTAGTTAAACTCACCTAAATGGAAGTTGTTCTTGAATAGCTTCTTATTCTTTGAGGAAAGGGAAAATTATCCTTTCATTAACTTGTTTTGCACTTTGTACATCATGTATGATGTAGTTGTGATCATCCAATTCAATAGGTGAATAAGTTCTCCTAGGTCAAACTCATTTGAGAGGCAAGTTAACAACAACCAAAAATATCAAAAAATTACTTAAAAATTGAAGTGTTATCTAGTTGTTATCTTTATCCTTCTTAATTTCCTAAATTTTCTAAGTATATTCTTTTTTATATTGATTAATTGCACATTAAATATCTTTAAATTTCAAATATAACATTGATCAATTAATTGTTTTGATTATATCGGAAAAATAGGTTTGAAATGGACACAAAACTATTTACAATAGGTTTTGAATGGACTTGAAACCATTAACAAGCAGGTTTTGACAAGGACCTGAAACCCAAAAGAAAAGCATGATGCTAAAAAGAAAAATCACAAACCATCAGCAGCCCAAAAGTAGCAGCACCAAATACAAAATACAAGACAACACCAATTGTAAAAAGGTTTTGAAGGTACCTTGAACCCTATACAACAAAGTTTTGACCGAGACCTTAAACCAAAGAAAAGAAAGGGAACGAAAATCCTAAAGCAAAATAAGAACCACTTGAGTTAGCTAGGCATCCATCATCTTATAACAGCCAGACTGCAGCAACACCCAACGAATCCAAACTCCCCACCTTGATGGGGAAGTTAAAAAATGAAACAAAACACTGAAGAGAATCAACTTTCTCCTAGCACTCACCAGCCAAAAACACCAACCCAACCTCCAACTCAATAGTATTGGATGAAAATTTTGTAATCCCTTTTAATAGATTACAAAACTTAACTTCAACCACAGTTACGTGAGATAGAATCTCTCCTCTCAAAAAGGGGAGGCACCCTTCTTACTGCTTATTGAAACTAAGGAAAACTAATCAAATATTTACAACAATGTACACTACAATAATGATTTTGGGGTTGTCACATTCATGATTCTCTCTTTTTTCAGAGAATATGTTTCACAATTTTAATCTTTGGATGCAATAAAACTTCAAATTAAAAATAAGCAATAATTCCAATATTCCTATCATGTCAAAGCAAAGTCTAGGAATACCAGCATGATAAAGACAAGTAACAAACAAGAAAGCTCATAGAGGCAAAAAGTTGTTTCATAGTTTCCAATAGTGAATCCTTCAAAATAGTAACCAGTGTTGTGAAAGAAGCACAAAGTCTTCAATAAACTTCACAATTATTCCCATGAGCGGCATGAATAAATATAAGTACAAATTATTATAAAGAATTCACCAATACTATCAACAATATCACAATTTCAAGCAATGGGTGTAGCTCAAAGTCTACACAAATTTACTCAAAAGCTCTTTCAATATCAACTACTAATCATTGTCAATTGTTCCCAACACAAATTTTGGTGTACAATTTCACTTCTTTATTGATCAAAAATAGATTCACAAACATGAAATCAAAGTTTCAATATTCGCTTCACAACTGGGAAGCACTTTGTTCCATAAGATAAAAGATAACAATTACAATAGAATCCTCTCTTATTTATAGATGGGAGAGGAGAGCTAATCTAGGAAAAACCCTAACCAACTAGTTGAATTATTCAAAAATTTCATCCATGAATATAGGAAAACATCTTTGTTTTAGCATGTAATTACATTTTTCAAAATGACATAAAATTTCAAAACCTATCTACATAAAGCATAGAAAAAATATTAAAACTGGGAAATCTAATCTAAGGAAAAATTTAGCCTTCTTCAACTTTTGTCTCTATGAAAACTTCATGATGATGTGCACTTCATCACTATCTGGAATTGGAGTGTACTTTGGAGATGACTAGGATTCTTGAGATTGACTCCTCCGATGAGATTGAAGGATTTTCGGTGCCTTTCAAATCTAGAATAAGCTAGAAATCCATCATTTTGTTCATTGAAGTTATTGATAAATCTTCATCTTCAAATTCTTCTTGAACCATTGATGAACACTTCTTTGAAAAACTAAAACAAAGGAAGAAGTTTTTGGTTGTACTTCAAAGCCTTCGTGCTTGGTTATAGGTAAGAAATTGATCAAATCTACTCCAAAATATAGGCACAAGAGATTAGAATGTATGCAAGAGTAGGCTTTAACAATTTTGATGCAAAGGTAGGAAAAATTGAGGTTTTAGCATGGGGTATTGCACTTCAAATGTAATTACTCAAATTCTCAAGACACTAAATATTGGATGTAAATCTAAGCAATGTCATGGGTTTGGGAAGCTTGAATGCAATGATGGCAAAGAACGGAGTGGAAGCAAGAAAATTAGAAAATGGATGTGAGCAATGGAGCAAGAAAATTTGAGCAAAGTGAGAGAAACGGAGCTTGGAACACATTTTTCAAAGTTTCTAGGTGTTAGTAAAATTTTCAGAAATTTGTGCAAGGGCACTAAAAATCAATGCCATTACACTTGGAAATTTTGTATTTGATGTAAAAGCACTAAAAAATAGTGATCTGGCATGTTTTGGAAGGAAATTGTATTTTTTGTAAAAGCGCTAAAAAATAACGCTTCAACATGTCATATGAAAAAGCGATGAAAAATGAAGCTTATGCATCTCATATGTAAAAGTGGTGAAAAACGGAGCTTCTGCATATGACTTGGGTAGTTTCATGTAAAAGTGGTAAAAAAACTGAGCTCTTGCATCTCATAGGTAAAAATGATGAAAAATAGAGCTTCTACATATGATTTGTGGTTTGAGATGTAGAGGCTCAAAAATTCCCCGCCATTGCATGTGCAAGAGCGAAAAAATTCAGCGCTTTTACATGTGCAAGAGAAAAAAAATTCAGCATTTTTACATTTGCAAGAGCGAAAAAAAATAGCACTTTTACATGTTGGAAAATATGTAGAACCACTAAAAAACCTCGACATTACATGTGCCAGGAAATGACTAAGGCATGGAAAATATGCAAAAGTGTTAAAAATCAGCGCTCCTGCATGAAATATGCAAAAGTGCTAAAAACCTGAGCTCTTGCATGTGCAAAAACTTTAAAAGTGCTAAAAATTAGTGCTTCTACATGAAATATGCAAAAGTGCTAAAAATCAGTGCTCCTGCATGAAATATGCAAAAGCGCTAAAAAACAGAGCTCTTGCATGCGCAAAAAACTTTCTAACTCCCAGAACTAAATTTTCACAACTTGGTTTAAAATGCGAATTTTGACAAACTAACAAAGGTTAATGCTCAGAATGAATTTTTGAGGATGGGGAACCATGCACGGGGACCAATGAAATTTTCCTCGTTTTACGTGCTTAGAGTACATGGGCTACAAATTAGACAAGTTTCATAGGGGTTATCCCACGAATTGAGCACTTTGAATTCAAGGATAACAATTGGCTCTAGTTGGGGAGCTTCCTTTGATCGTTCTTTGAAACAATCAAAGGGAGAAGAAATCTGAACTCCAAGTGCCTTCATCCATCCATTGGGCATAGAGTCAAGCGACAAAACAAAAAGACACAAAAAGACTCAAAATGAAAAAGACTTTTTTTACCAAAACATTGGTGAATCAATGATAGGTCCTCTCTTTTTGTCCCATGATGCATCATATAATGCTTATTCTAGGATCCCAAGCATGATTGCGATAATTCTGCAACCTTTCATTTTTGGTTTGATATCAATTCCTCTTATAAAAAATCATTAACTTGGTATTACCTTGGGTATGAAAGTTTTTAATTCCTTTCTTACATGCAACCTCCATTCTTAACAACAATTCTTCATACTCTTCTTTGTCATTATTGTTGTCAAACTACAACTTGAAAGAAAAAGGGTATATTTTTCGTTCAAGAGATATGAGAACAATTTCCTTTCCTGATCCAGTGGATGAACAATTGCCACTAAATTTAATATTCCAAACATTGTTTGGATCTACTAAATTGATAACTTCAAAAAAATTGGCTTCTTTATTCGAGAAGATTCTCCATCTAAAGAAGACTCTCTATCTAAAGACAATTCCTTATCTGAGGAAGATGAGCCTTCAATTTTTTTCTCTTTGCTTGCATCTATATCTAAAAACTCAAATATTTCCTCAACTTGCAGAAAGTAAAAACTCATCTTAGGAGACTCAAAGAGAACCTAAGATTTTGGGTCATCCAATCTTGTTACAAAAAACTTTTCCTCCCTTGATGGAAACAACTTCTCCATAACACCCTTGACAGGTATCCTTACCTTTGAAATATCCATTTTGATCTCTCCTCCCATATCCTTACAGAAATTACGTCCAAGTAAGAGACCATAGGATGTTGGAACATCTGCAACCAAGACTATCATCTTGAGTTTCTTTTCTGAAAATACAGCAAATGAAAACTACGCATCCTTGATCTGCCTAATTAGAGGCACAATTTTATTCTCCATGGAGAAGCAACAACCAAATTTTTTTGTCAAATTTAGACCTAGGTAGTAGCTACCTTAGCAGGAATGACCTTATCAGATGCACCAAAGTCAATAACACAATTGCTCAACTTGAAGTCATTGATTAGCAATGAGATGTAGAAAGGATCAATATTTTTTGGAACTAATGAGAGAGTGGAGACTAAGTTACTTTGTGGAGGCTTAGGCTTTGGAGCAATAGGAGCATCAAGAGACGAATCCTTACTAGGATTAATTCCTTTATCCTTAACAAAATTGACAAGCCTATCAAATTGATCGGGATTGGCTTGCAAGTATTCAACTTCAGACATCTGGATTTTTGTTTTCTTCGCATGTTTAATGATATCAAATTCTTGGAATGAATTGATCAAGGAAGTAGGTGTAACTTTAGGGATAGGTTTAACAAAGTGGGTACTAGTCTTAGGAACCTGACAATTGGCTTTTGAACTTGAAGAGACAATAGGAGGATGAGGAGAACTTAGTGATTTATTTACTATGTTCTTTGGTTGTAGTAGCAAAGGAGTACCTCATTTTTCAATTGTGATCGGTGGCTTGTCCTTCACTTTCATATTGTCAACTTTAGTTTGGTCAAGTTGATTTTGTTGTTCCCTAGTGAAGACAACATATACATCTATCACTATGTCCTCCTCATCAGGTTCATGCTCAACATGCAAATAACCAATGTTAGAGTCACCAGCTAGATCTGCTTCATCTTCATGGAACATATTAGCATTTTCTTCCATAGGGTATCCTATTTTTGTGTATTCACCTTGCTCTGCTTCATAATATCCCCCAACTGCATTGGTGGGTGGAGCCTCTAAAGCAAGTATTCATTGAGGTGTTGGAAGACGATTTTGGTTTTGATTGGTGTTGCCAAAATTATTAGAAGAATTGGGGTATGTCCTTATACAAATATATCCTTATAGGAATTATTATTAGCAACTTGCTTCTTCAAAGCCAAGATTTCATTTTCCGATCTTTGAACCATAGGAGATCAGCAAAGTTGGAGTTAGTATTAGAGGCTAGAGAACTTGACGATTGCACTTTTTTGTTTTTATTCATTCTTAACTCACCGGAAAGAATCATGTCATCCTCAAGACTTGTAGTTAACAATTGAGCTTCTTCAACATTAGCAAGAGCTTCCCTACGCAAAAGGAAACTCACCTTGGGGATTTGTGTATTAATGAAGAAACACTTTAAATTATGATTAGTGGTCTTGCCACTATAGGAATTCTTGTCACTGGCTTATTAAACTTGGCCATGAACTCTCGCATGGTAGTAAGTTGCGTCAATAAGGAGTGTGCATCTTCAACAGGTTTAAATATTTCCTCAAACTTGGTGTGAAGAGTATTCCAGTTAGTGATGGAAACAACATGAACAGTATAGAACCATTTTTCATCTACTGCTTGTAAAGTTTCAACGAACAATCTCACAGCAACATCTTCATGTTCTACATCAAGAACACCACAAACAATGTAAAAGGAAGTGTTGTGCTCATTAGGGTGTTGCTTGTCGTCGCCATGGAACTTTGGGATATTCTTTCGTGAGACATGTGAAATTTCATGAAGAGGACCTACCAAACTAAGGGTACCAAAAGCATTTCCCCAAGGTCTTTGTGGTGGTGTAGCCATGATACTTGGGTACAATAGGGACTTGAGCTGAAACTATATGAAAGATAGAAGATTCATTTGGGATTGGTGATCTTAAATTTCATGGAGGATAACTTGCAGTTCACTGCAATGGAGACCTTTCTTGCAGAGAAGGAAGAATGTTATGTCATTTCAACAATTTGAAAAATGGATCCACCACTCCTTGTGCCCTTAAACCTTGTGTATAGCTTATATCAACCAAAATGTAGACTTGATACAAGAGAGATATTAATAATAATAAAACACAAGATCACTTGATAAGAAACTGGATTGCTTATTCACTTCAATCAAAAGTGTGAGGCTTTGATTGCATGCTTTGATCCCCAATAGAGTCACCAAAAAATTGTTGGATGAAAATTTTGTAATCCCTTTTAACATATTACAAAAATTAACTTCAACCACAATTATGTGAGATAGAATCTCTCCTCTCAAAAAGGGGAGGCACCCTTCTTACTGCTTATTGAAACTAAGGAAAACTAATCAAATATTTACAACAATGTACACTACAATAATGATTTTGGGGTGTGTCACGTTCATGATTCTCTCTTTTTTTAGAGAATATGTTTTACAATATTTCACAATTTTAATCTCTAGATGTAATACAACTTAAAATTAAAACTAAGCAGTAACTCCAATATTCCTATCTTGTCAAAGCAAAGCCTAGGAATACCAGCATGATAAAGACAAGTAACAAACAAGAAAGCTCAAGGAGGCACAAAGTCATTTTGCAGTTTCCAACATAGATTCCTTCAAAATAGTAACCAACGTTATAAAAGAAGCACAAAGTATTCAATATAATTCATAATTAATCTCGCAAGCAACATGAACAAATATAAGCACAAATTATTATAGAGAATTCACCAATAGTATAAACAATGTCACAATTTCAAGCAATGGGTGTAGCTCAAAGTCTACACAAATTTACTTAAAATCTCTTTCAATCTCAACTACTAATCACTGTCAATTCAATCAAATAACAAGATAATTGTTCCCAACACAAATTTTGGTGTGCAACTTCACTTCTTTATTGATCAAAAATAGATTCACAAACATGAACTCAAAGTTTCAATATTCGCTTCACAATTGGGAAGCACTTCGTTGCATAAGATAAAAGATAACAATTACAATAGAATCCTCTCTTATTTATAGATGGGAGAGGAGAGATAATCTAGGAAAAACCCTAACAAACTAATTGACTTATTCAAAAATTTCATCCATGAATATAGGAAAACATCTTTGTTTTTACATGTAATTGCATTTTTCAAAATGACATGTAAAATGTCAAAACCTATCTACATAATGCATAGAAAAAAGATTAAAATTTGGAAATCTAATCTAAGGAAAAATTTAGCCTTCTTCAACATCTATCTCCATGAAAAAATCATGATGATATATACTTCATCCTTGTTTGGCATTGGAGTGTACTTTGGAGATGACTAGGATTCTTGAGATTGACTCCTCCGATGAGATTGAAGGCTTACTGGTGCCTTCCAAATGTAGAATAAGTTGGAAATCCATCATTTTGTTCATTGAAGCTACTGAGAAACCTTCGTCTTCAAATTCTTCTTGAACCATTAATGAACACTTATTTGAAAAATTGAAACATGGGAAGAACTTTATGGTTCTACCTCAAATCCTTCTTGCTTAGTTATAGGAAAGACCTTGATCAAAACTACTCCAGAATCTGGGCACAAGAGATCAAAATGTATGCAAGATTAGGCTTTAACAATTTTGATGCAAAGTTAGGAAAAACTAAGTTTTTAGCATGGGGTATTGCACTTCAGATGTAATTGTTATCACTTGGGTTTTGCACCCTGTTGAATGTGAAATTCAACAATCTAGTGTAACATGGGAATGATCTCAAAAGTATGAATACTTGGATAAGACCAAACCTCTGAAGAAGGTCGGCTTCCTATTGGTTATCACCTAATCTATTGAATTTGTAAGGAAACAGGTTGAAGGACTATTGAAAATGAAATAAAACTAAAACTGGTAAATATTATTTCCTATGGTGATACACCTAACTGGTAAAAACCTGAACAAACTTTAGAGGACAGACACTTGCTTTTCAATGAATGAAATAGAGCACTTACACAACCTATTTCGGTAAGTTTTATGCATAAACATTTTGAAAAAAGGGCTTAAATTCACCTATCTTTCAAAAGGGAAAAGGTATTCTCACAATCTAAAAGCTATGTGCAATTATCAAGCACAATCTCCAACCTGCATAAAAATTCACCTCACAGAAAAGCCATAGAATGTGAGACAAAATGACAAGGAGGCTAAGTACCCCACATGTGATTTGATCAATCACTTTGATAACACACAACTCTGCTAGAATAAGATGGAAAAAGCTTCAAGTATCGATATACAAGGTCCTTTATGAATTCATGTCAAAATTGAGTTACAAAGTATGTTGTATTCTCTCAAAGACTGTAAAAGTCATAAAGTAGAAAAGCACATATCAAGAATTGACTAACAAAAGTTACAAATGATAATATATCATCCTCCAAATAGCTCCACCAAAATAGGAACTAGAACCTCCATGAACTCGTATGTCTTCAAAACCCTAAAATTTAGCAACAAAATCCATCTCCAAAAGAGCCCATATTGGTTGAAAAAGTCATGCAATACTTAATCAAACCATAAGCACCTCTAAAAATGCTCCATATTAAGTCAAAAAGCCTAAAACTGTTCCAAATGTCTCTCAACCTCTCACAACCACCCCTAGATGCTCTCCATATTAAGTCAAAAAGCATAAAACTGCTCTAAATGTCTCTCAACCTCTCACAACCACCCCTAGATGCTCTCCATATGTTAGCAAACCGAAAAACACATCCCAATATTCCCTCCATGACCATAAATTCAAATGCAACCATAACCTTGAAAAAATCTTCATCAAGACCATAAAGAGAACGTACTATATCTTTGCATAAAACAAGATACATGATTTTAATGATTTACAGAATCATCATAGAAATGACATATTTACATATTTGGTTCAATGCAAAAATACAAGAAAACAGGGTCAAGTCGACCATATATGTTTAATGGAAAAACATAAGTCACAAGGACTTATTCTGAGCACCTAGTAAAGGATAGGTAACATTTTACAACCTTAAGCCTTTGCTAGATAAATGATAATACCACAAAGGTATTAATCAAGGAAATGAAAAGTTTAAAAAATGTGGTAAAAATCACATGCCTTCGGATTAGGGTAAAATGAAAACCTAAAACAAAGCTAGCAAAAGTGTTAAGGAATTTCATTTGTTGTGAAGCTTCTTGAAGAAGCTTGCTGGCCGACAAGGGTTTCTCGGGAACTTGAAGCTCAACTGGGGGTCTTCATGGCAGAATCTGAGCATACAGAAACATTTTCCTCCATCTTTATGGAAAAATGAAAACTTCTACAAGATCAGGTAAGAAAATATCACTGTTCTTTGAGCTTTATGTGTAATTTTTGAGCAAAATGCTTGGCTATTTGCTTTATTTCTGATAGTTTAGATGAAAAAAGATGAAATAACAGTATTTTTTTTTTTCATCTTTAATTTTTTGAGCAAAAGGTTTCTGAAGATGATTGCGGCCTTGACAGAGATGATTCACAATTTTTTGCTTGCTTTCTGGAAATGCTTCATTTATTGAGGGTTTTATAACTTTTCTATAGCTTTCTTAGTCATCTTCCTAGAATCCATTCATGGCACCCACCTATAGCTTTGTTTTGCACTTTATCATCAATGTTTGGGTTGCTTAAGCTCACTATCTTTCATGATAGAAATCTACTATCATAGGTTGGATTATACCCACTACCTCTTTTTTGGGTTTTCCCGTAGCATATATCAGGAACTTCTTCTCTGTATCTACTTTGGATTCCCATAGAAACATCTAAAGAGAACATTTCCATTTGAAACACAAAGGGCTTGTTCATTTTACCATAGTATACTTTGCTCTTCTGAAACTCATGTGTCTACTTCCTTATTGTGAATGTTGCTATGAACACAATTATTTAATGTAGTTATCCATAGTTTTGGTTGTGCTTCTTTTACCCTTTTATTCTCAATCATCACTGGCTTCTCATAATCCTTCCATTGAACTTTGTACCATTACCTCACCTACACCTAAAATGTTATACCAGTCGACATCCAGTCAATTCCTCGCACTTCCCTAGAACTAAGTTCAGCTAATTTGATGCTTATACAATGGTAGATGATGGAATAGGATGCCTAGTAAATCACATGCCAGTATTATGTTTCAACTGTCATAGAGGATTAAGAATAATGAAGAAAAGGAGACTTGTCTTGATGAAATTCTATAACCTATCAAGCCAATATGTCACTCACACAGTTATCATTGCTCCTTTCCTATTTTGATCATAACACAGTGTATGACATTTGATTTTTATGTACCATGTAAGTTTCTCTCATGCTTCATGACTAACAATCATATAGATTTCATCTCATCTCCTTATCTTTGTGCTTCTCCTTAAATATTCTTGTCATTGTTCATAGAAAAAACACTGTCCCCATGATATAAAATGCAATGTGCAAGCAAAAGTTTCCTGAGATCCTAAAATGTCATATTCTCTTTTCACTATGATGCTACAGTGATTACCCTAAGAGAATATTTTTCCTTTGTAACTTGTTACCATTGTAATGTTGCCTTTTTAGCTTCTCTACCACTTTAATGACAATTTCCTACCCCAAATTGTCATGACTGTCCATCCTGGACTGTACTTTGCAATCTGTTTCAATTTAATAATGTTATTTGTATCCTTCATTTTCTACCAGAGTAAGTATATATCACCTATGACTATGACCCAAAAATCATTTTCATAAGTCATGTATACCTTCTTGAGTAAAGCATGAAGAAAATAATTACATTCATGCTCAATTAAAACACAATAATGCAGCATGTTGGGCTCAACCCTCATGGAAGCCATATTTCTCCCCACATGCTAAAAATGATATAAAATGGTTACACATGTAGCTTCACATGGAACAAACATGTTAGAAAATAGAGTGCATATTTTAGGTATGTATGATGACTCTGATGATTTCAGAGACACCTAGCTCATTTAATGCACATCATGATCAATTTATACATGCATAGGTAAATGATCATGTATGGTATGAAACTTTTCATGGCCTAATGCAGGAATCATGAACACCAAGGAGCCAGAAAGGATGAGACAACTTGGGAAATAGATGGACCAGACAACTCTGAACCAGTTATTCAGGCAATGATTGGTTACCTTATCTACATGCACTTTCTCTTCTTTCATTTACTTATTCATGTACTTGTTGATCTTGATTTTTATTGAGTAAGAAAAAGATAGCCTCATGGATTGTGTGAGACAAATGTACATTCTTACATTTGCATTCAATAAAGACTACTTTTTCAAAAAAGATTTGTAAAATATTTCTTATGTTATATGCATGTGTATGAATGCAATGTTCTGTAGTTGTAATCTCTCTAAGTTTTTCATTTATACATCTGAATGTAATGTGAGAAGGATAATAAAATGAATACCTCATTTTCTCAACTTAAAATCAAAGCACTTCACCTGATTGAGCCTATGGGTGAAAATTTGGTAACATTTTTGGCGACCTCTGCGGAGTGTTTATCTACTAAACACTATTAAATAGTTGCCTAGACCTATCCTTTGGCACGAAATCACTCAAAAACTAAACTCAAAACTTATGTAACTAAATGATAGTATGAATGACACCTTGGCATATAATGAAAAAAAAACAACAGGAAGGAAACTATCTAGTTGTGTTGAAAAGCACTTAGGGAATAAAACCTACAACTAAACTATAGTGCAGTAGCCCTTTATTGAAAGCATAAACCTTACCTAATACATACAAAGGTAGATCATACCTCAAAACAACTTTTGAGGTGAATCCCATTAACTGGGATAGGAAATATTTCTCCATCCATCTTTGATAACTAAAATGCATTGTGCTCCTTGCATTCAATATTTAGAAACGGGCCAGTCCAGAAGTTGTCAAAATTTGAATGCTTACCTGGCCTACTTTTCAGTACATCTCATTTTAGAACAACATCACCCTCTTTGAAAACTTTGGGTGTAGCTCTCTTATCAAAGACCCTCTTTGTTGGGAGCTGGTGATACTCCAATGACTTCATTGCCTTATCTCTTGTCTCTTCAAGCTCCATGAGCTCAGCATACCTAACAAACATTGGGTCATGTTCTTCAAACATCTCCAGGTGATGGACAATATCAAGAGCTAGCAGCTCTACAGATAAAGGCAATCTTGACTCTTTACCATAAACCAGTACAAAATGTGAGTTACCAATTGACCTCTTAGGAGTTATCCTATCTACCCATAGAGTATATTTCAATGTAGTATGCCAAACTCTCTGATTCTCCTCCATGGATCTTTTAATAATTCTGATCAAATTCTTGTTAGTACTTTCTACTAAACCATTACCCTACGAGTAATAGTTGGAAGTGGTATTCAAATGAATTCCATGTTTGACAACCCAATCTGCAACTCTTAATCCGAAAAATGAAAGAGAATTATCTGAAATGATGGAGTCAAGTACTCCAAACCTAGTGACTATATCCTCATAAAAGCTTAGAACTGAAGATTCGTTAGCTTCTTTTAAAGTTGTTGCTTCTATCCATCATGTAAAATAGTCGATTGTTGTAAGTACCCACCTATGACCAGCACTGGAAGGTTGATTTATATGTCCAATGAAATCAATTCCCCACCTCATAAAGGGATGCTCTACCTAAATAGGTTGCAAAGGTAAAGTTGGAAGCCTCTCTTTCCCTGCAAAAAGAGCACACTTAACACACTTCCTGGCCCAAGCATGGGCATCCTTGAATAAGTTGGGCGAGTAATATCCAACTCTCATTATCTTCCAAGATGTTGTTCTAGGAGCAAAGTGACCTCCTGTAGTTCCATCATGGAACTCATGAAGTACCTTTTCAATCTGATTATTGTCAATACATCTTAACATAACACCATTAAGATCCTTCTTGAAAATAATACTATCTACCAGCACATATGGAGTAGACTAAAGTCTGAAATACCTTCATTTAGCTCTATCAAAACCTAGTGGACACTCACCAGTTTGTAAAAAATGAGTCATTTCTTGAACCCAACCTGCATCGAATACAAGTGTAGCATCCTAAATCTCATTTTCATTGACTAAAACAGTCTTTGAATTTGATTTCTTCTCATTTTTTAAACTTGAGGCCATTTTTTCACACAGTCCTCTACCTCTTAAAAGTTTTGTGATCTTGATATCTACGTCATACTCCATAACTTTAATGATCCATCCAGCCCTTTTCTCATTTAGATCTCTACTCAGCAAAAATTCTTTCACACTAGGGTTGCAACCATCAGATGAATCTTATTATTAGAAATCAAAGGTTTGAATTTCTTCAAACTCTTGATTACAGCAAGCACATGTTTTTCTACAAATGAATATTTATGCTCATAATCTCCTAGCCCTTGACTAAAAAAGGAAATGGGTTGCTCAAACCCATCATCATTTTGATGTAGTAGCATTGCTAAAATAGAATCTAAACTACCAAAAGCATAGAGAACAAAATCCTTAGAGAAATTAGGATTTACCAAAGTTGGAGTTGTTGCTAAAGCCTCTTTGATGGCTTCAAAACTTTATTTGGCCTCTTTTGTCTAACTGAAAACTGCATTTTTCTTTAACATGGTTGTCAAAGGTTGTAGAAGATTAGCAACATCAAGTATAAATCTCCTTAGAAAATCAGTTATGCCTAAAACGTTGTGCAGACCCTTCTTGTGATTGGGTAATGATAGCTTAAGTATGGATTTGACTCTCTCAGGGTCAATAGTAACTCCCTGTTTTGACACTATGTGTCTAAGAAGCTTACCTTCATGGACAGAAAAGATTCTCTTTTTTGGATTCAAGGATGTTCCAAACTCCCTGCATCTCTCAAAAAATTGTTTCAAATGTGACAGATGTTCATCAACATTCTTAGAGAATATTGTGACATCATCTAGATAGGTCAGCACAATTTTATTGATCAAACTTTGAAATGCCATGTCCATGGCCCTCTGAAACATGGCACCAACATTAGATAATCCAAAAGGAATTCTTTTGTAGGCCATAGTGCCCCACTTTGTTGTAAAATTAGTTTTGAACTAGTCTTCTTCCTTGACCAGCACCTGGTTATAACCAAAATAACCATCTAACAGAGAAAATCTCTCTTAACCAGCAACTAAGTTTGCATAATCTTCTCCATGGAGGGTAGCAGGTAATGATCTTTCAAAGATGCTCTGTTAAGATCCCTAAAGTCCACACATAGCCTAATCTCTCCATTTTTCTTCCTAATCTATACAAGGTTAGAGACCCATGAGGTATGCTTAATAGGAAAAATGATACCTCCCTCAACTAGTTTAGTCAGTTCTTTAATCATTAAGGGCTCAAGCTTTGGGTTTAAAGGCCTCTATTTTTTTCTAATAGGCTTGGATCCGGGTTCTAACTCAATTGTGTGCTGGGAAATGTGGGGATCAAACCCTTTTAAATCTAAGTACTTCCAAGCGAAAACATCATGAAATTCTTGACATAAAGCAACAAAAACTTGCTTATCATCAGTTGAACAAATTTTTCCTATCTTGAGTTTACCTTTGAAAATCTCCAGCTCCTCATAGTGTTCTTCTTTGATATGAAAACTAGCCTTACCTTTCTTAAGCTGGTCAACAGTTCTGAAAATGGATTCCAAGGTGACAAGTCCCTTAGGCAACTTGTTTGTCTTTAGTTGTATGACTTGATCATCATACTATTGCTTGAGTTTCTCTTGGTTCACTACAAAAAATTGATCCTCTTCTACCATAAATGATAGAATTTTCTCATCATTATCAAACACCTGCCAACGAATGTTGTTATCAGGAATTGATGGCCTAACTACAACCTTCACATATTTAATTTTTTCCTTTCTTGATATCATTGGGGATATCAAATAGTGCTACAATGGTTGCAAGCCTATCAGCATGTTTGTTCTAGCTCCTTGGGATAGAAACTAAGTTAAAGGCATCAAATTCCTCTATCATATCCCACACTTTGTTTCTATAAGACTTTAGTACATCATTCATGGAAAAATTCAGGCCTCTTACCTAATTAACAACTAACTCACTATCCCCATAAACTTCCAGGCAGCTTATTCCTCTTTTCCTTGCCCACTCAAGACCTTGAATAGGGCCTTCATATTCAACAATATTATTAGAGAATGCAAAAGCAAAACGGAACACAAAATAATACTTATCTCATTGTGGGGATACAAGCATCAAACCCCCTCCAGCTCCATTCTTACTTCTGGAACCATCAAAAAACATCTCCCATAGCTCATTTTGTTGCTCAATCTGACCTTTTGCCTTCTTTTCAAGATTTGGAATTTTTGTCCCAGCTTCATACAACACATAATTTCCTAGACCAGCATCCTGAATGTGCTCATTTGGACTATCAATCACATTCTCAGTTTCCCATTCATTCAGGAGTACCTCAGGTACACCTCTAGCTTGTAATTCTTGAGCTACAACAACCTCACTATCTTCAAAAAGAGCATAGTTTGTGTCTGTAGCACTAGGAACATCATTAATAACACTTGGGTTATAGGGTTCTATATGGTCCTTGGACAATTTCTTAGATATTATGGTAACCTTAGTCCCATATCTCATTCTGAAGAGCAAATGGGACCAATATGATGACAAATACCCCCCAATTTTAGCAGTGAAATCCCTAGTCAAACACAAGGCAAAAAATAGAGGCAAGTCTATAACAAATACATCCTGAGGTATGGAAAAATTAGGACAGGCATGTAAACTCAAGATTAAATCCTTGATAACACCTATAGTGTTAATATTTGAACCATATAGTTGAAGAACCCCCTTTTCTAATGGTTGATATGTTAGTCCTAATTGATCTACAATCTTTTTGGGCATGACCTAGCTACTAGCACTGCTATCTACCATGCAATTATGAACTAGCTTATCCCTGAATATCAAGGAAACATAAAAAGGAGGAGGTGTAACTTCCTTCCCTTGTTGTTTGATGGGTTATTGATTGCTATCATGAAGAGTGTTTGTTAAAACAGTCCTAACTTGACCTACTGGTGGCTCATCAGTCACCCTTAAACCTGATAAGGTTGACTGTAACATGTCTTTCTGACCTGTGATAGCTAATGAATCCCACATCGACATTGTTACGTTCACTTTTTTCATGTTATCAATTATATTGAAAGGTACAGTCAAGCTTACCTTTTTATGGGTCCTTACACCAGTAGGATCAGCTTGCAAGTGTGGTTTCTCCTTGGCAACTCCTTGAGATTTCCTTTGCACAACATGAGGCACTTGTGATGTGGATGGTTCAACAACTGCAACCTTCCCTTTGTCAGTTGTTTGATCAAGATCAAGATCTCTTTTCTTCGCTCTTGTGTTTGTTGCAATTGGATCATCTGCATTGATTCCACAAAACTCCTCTCCCTTCCAGTTGAGTAGATTAGCATCATTTGTAGGGTGCTCCTACTATTGTGGAGCTCCATCATTAGGTATGTTTTGTTGTGAACCCACAACACTCTGCACCATCAATGCTTGATTTATGAGTCCATTAGAGCAAGTGGCTTGGTTGTGAGGTTGGTTGCAAGGATAGGACCACTCATAATTTGTTTCCAAGTTGTTTTGAATAGGGACAAGGTCCCTAGCTTCACTAATAGGTGTTGGCGCATATGCCTGAAAAGGCCTTGTGTTCACATTCTGCCTTGGGCCTTGGTAATTACCTTGATAAGGCTATCTATTGCCTTGGTACTATTGTTGTTGAGCTTGCTTTTGTTGTTGGTAAGGTCTACTATATGATTGTTGCTTCTCCAAGTTCACCAGCTTGTTACCAAAAGTCTATAAAAAACTTTTGATCTCCTGTAGCTCATTTGACAGACCTGGAATAGCAGCTTCCTGAGTTACAGCAGTTGATATTGTTGGTACGGGTGGCAATGGTGCAAAAGATGGTATCTACAAAGGGATATTCAAGTGAATATCTAGAAATATAGGCATTGGTGGCCTAGGAGTAAGCTTAGCAGCTTGTATTAGGTTTTTTTCAGCTCTGATTGACACCTCATAAGCATCTGGTAAAGATACTCCTCCCATTGACTGAATCTGAATTGATATATCATTGTTTATAGCTCTAAGATAATATAGAAAAGCATACTCAGGTGAAGGCCTCACCGTAGCAGGGATTCTATCCCAAGTTCTTTGAAAATGGAAGTTAAAATCCGTCATTTACTCCTAAGGAGCTCTCTTTATGGTTGTAAGTTGTTCAACCAATGACAATTTATTAGACTTATCCTAGAACTGCTTGTGCAATTTGTCCCCAAACTCATCCTAGGTTGCAATTGTACCCACTCCTAAACCCCTATACCATTATAGCGCTTTTCCTTTTAGTGATGTTGCAAGTAGCCTTACAGCTACATCTTCCTGAGTTATGTGATGAACTCCGCATAACGAAGCAACATCTCATATGAGTTCAATTGGGGTAGCTAATCCTCCCTAGTGAAGATTGGCAACCTTTTAAGGGTTGCCATTGGGATAGCATTGTGTTGCACCAAATTTAATGGAATACCTCCATTAAATGGCACAAAAGGTTAAATCCTAGCCATTCAAGGTGGTTGTGATGGGTTCAATTGAGTTAAAACAACAAATGATGAACTTGTTGCAACAACGGAACTTGAAAAAGAAAAAGCTGCAAAACTTGAAGAAACAGCAAATGAAACCTTCCTTGGGTTGCTTGAAGGTGACCTTACTATTCTGTAGCTCGGTGAAGAAGAAAACAATTTCTTCTTAGATGGTCTACCTCTCCTTCTTGGCAGTAAGAAAAATGATTCAGGTCTTCCACCAGGTGGTGTTAGCTAAATTCTCTTTACTAGAGGGGTTCTCTTTGTTGTCCAGCCTCGTCTTCTGGGTGGTGACAGCTGCAACAATTCAAAACCTCTGGAACTTCTTGTTTGTACTCTTCTCATAAGTTGTGATAGCACTAGTTTTGTTGTTATTTCACTTCACAGAGTCGCCAAATATGCGAATATACCAAACCAACAAGATAATGAGGAATGTGTCCCACCGAGCATGCCAAAATTGTTATCACTTGGATTTTGCACCCTACTGAATGTGAAATTCAACAATCCAGTGTAACATGGGAATGATCTCAAAAGTATGAATACTTGGATAAGACCAAACCTCCAGAGAAGTTCGGCTTCCTATTGGTTATCACCTAATCTATTGAACTTTTAAGGAAAAAGGTTGAAGGACTATTGAAAATGAAATAAAACTAAAACTAGTAAATATTATTTCCTATGGTGATACACCTAATTGGTAAAAACCTGAAAACTTTAGACGACAAACACTTTATTTTCAATGAATGAAACATAGCACTTACACAACCTATTTAAGTAAGTTTTATGCATAAATATTTTGAAAAAAGGGCTTAAATTCACCTATCTTTCAGAAGGGAAAAGGTATTCTCACAATCTAAAAGCTATGTGCAATTATCAAGCACAATCTCCAACCTGCATGAAAATTCACCTTGCAGAAAAGGCATAGAATGTGAGAAAAAATGACAAGGAGGCTAAGTATGGTCCCACATGTAATTTGATCAATCACTTTGATAACACACAACTCTGCAAGAATAAGATGGAAAAAGCTTCAAGTATTGATATCCAAGGTCCTTTCTGAATTCATCTCAAAATCGAAGTATGTTGTATTATCCCAAAGACTGTAAAATTCATAAAGAAGAAAAGCACATATCAAGAACTGACTAACAAAAGTTACAAATGAGAATATATCATCCTCCAAATAGCTCCACCAAAATAGGAACTAGAACCTTCATGAACTTGTATGTCTTCAAAACCCTAAAATTTAGCAACAAAATCCATCTCCAAAAGAGTCCATAATGGTTGAAAAATTCATGCAAGACTTAATCAAACCATAACCACCTCTAAAAATGCTCCATATTAAGTAAAAAAGCCTAAAACAGCTCCAAATATCTCAAAACCTCTCACAAACGCCCCTAGATGCTTTCTATATTAAATCAAAAATCCTAAAACTTCTCCAAATGTCTCACAACCTCTCACAACCACCCCTAGATGCTCTCCATATGTTATCAAGTTGAAAAACACATCCCAATATTCCCTCCATGACCATAAACTCAAATGCAACCATAACCTTGAAGAATTCTTCATCAAGACCATAAAGAGAATGTACCATATCTTTGCATAAAAATAGATACATGAGCTTAATGATTTATAGAATTGTCATAGAAATCACATATTTACATATTTGGTTCAATGCAAAAATACAAGAAAAAAGGGTCAAGCTGACCATATATGTTTAATGGAAAAAAATAAGTCACAATGACTTAGTCCTGAGCACCTAGTAAAGGATAGGTAACATTTTACAACCTTAAGCCTTTGCTACATAAATGATAATACCAGGAAGGTATTAATCAAGGCAATGAAAAGTTTAAAAAATGTGGTAAAAATCACATGCTTTTGGATTAGGGTAAAATGAAAACCTAAAACAAAGCTAGCAAAATTGTGGCCTTGACTGAGATGATTCATAGTTTTTTGCTTGTTTTTTGGAAATGCTTCATTTATCGAGGGTTCTATAACTTTTTTGTAGCTTTCTTAGTCATCTTCCTGGCATCCATTCATGGCACCCACTTGTAGCTTTGTTTTACACTTTATCATCAGTGTTTGGGTTGCTAAAGCTCACTATCTTTCATCATAGAAATCCACTATCATAGGTTGGATTATACCCACTACCTCCTTTATGGTTTTTCCCGTAGCATATATTAGGAACTTCTTCTCTGTATCTACTTTGGATTCCTGTAGAAACATCTGAAGAGAACATTTCCATTTGACCCACAAAGGGCTTGCTCATTTTACCGTAGTATACTTTTCTCTTCTGAAACTCATGTGTCTACTTCCTTACTATGAATTTTTTTATGAACACAATTCTTTACTATAGTTATCCATAGTTTTTGTTGTGCTTCGTTTACCCTTTTATTCTCAATCATCACTGGCTTCTCATAATCCTTCCATTGAACTTTGTACCATTCCCTCACCTACACCTAAAATGTTATACCAGTCGACATCTAGTGAATTCCTCTCACTTCCGTGGGACTAAGTTCAACTACTTTGATGCTTATACAGTGGTATATGATGGAATAGGATGGTTGGTAAATCACATGCCAGTAGTATGTTTCAACTGTCATAGAGGATTTAGAATAATGAAGAAAACGAGACTTTTACTGAGGAAATTATATAACCTATCAAGCCAATATATCACTCACACAGTTGTCATTGCTCCTTTCCTATTTTGATCATAACACAGTGTATGAAATTTTATTTTTATGTACCATGTAAGTTGCTCTCATGCTTCATGACTAACAACCATATAGAGTTCATCTCATCTCCTTATCTTTGTGCTTCTCCTTAAATATTCTTGTCACTATTCATAGAAAAAACACTGTCCCCGTGATATAAAATGCAATGTACAAGCAACAGTTTCCTGAGATCCTAAAATGTCATATTCTCTTTTCACTATGATGCTACAGTGAGTACCCTAAGATAACATTTTTCCTTTGTAACTTGTTAGCATTGTAATTTTGCCTTTGTAGCTTCTCTACCACTTTAATGACACTGTCCTACCCCACATTGTCATGACTGTCCATCCTGGACTGTACTTTACAATCTGTTTCAATGTAATAATGCTATTTGTATCCTTCATTTTCTACCAAAGTAAGTATATATCACCTATGACTGTGACCCAAAACTCATTTTCATGCGTCATGTATACCTGCTTGAGTAAAACATGAAGAAAACAATTACTTTCATGCTCAATTAAAACACAATAATACAGCATGTTGGGCTCAACCCTCATGGGAGCCACATTTGTCCCCACATGCTAAAAATGATATAAAATGGTAACACCTATAGTTGCACATGGAACAAAAATGTTAGAAAATAGATTGCATATTTTAGGTATGTATGATGACTCTGATGAATTCAGAGACACCTAGCTCATTTAATTCACATCATGATCAATTTATACATGCATAGGTACATGATCATGTATGGTATGTAACTTTTCATTTCTTGGATCACTTCTCTAACACATTGTTATGGCCTAATGCAGGAACCAGGAGCACTAAGGAGCCAGAAAGGATGAGACAACTTGGGCAACAGCTAGACCAGAAAAATTTGAACCAGTCATTCAGGCATGACTAGTTACCTTCTTTGCATGCACTTTCTCTTCTTTCATTTACTTATTAATGTACTTGTTGATCTTCATTTGTATTGAATAATCAAAAGCTAGCCTCACGACTTGTGTGAGAAAAATGTACATTCTTACATTTGCATTCAATAAAGACTACTTTTTCAAAAAAGATTTGTAAAATCTTTCTTATGTTATATGCATGTGTATGAATGCAATGTTCTGTAGTTGTAATATTTTTGTATTTTTCATTTATACATCTGAATGTAATTGAAAAAGGATAATAAAATGAATACCTCATTTTCTCAGCTTAAAATCAAAGCACTTCACTTGATTGAGCCTATGGGTAAAAATATGGTAGTAGTAATTACTCAAATTTTCAAGGCATTGCATATTGGATGTAAATATGAGAAATTTCATGGTTTTGGGAAGCTTGAATGCAATTTTTGTGAAGAACGGAGTGGAAGCGAGCAAACTAGAAAATGGATGTGAGCAATGGAGCGAGAAAAATTGAGCAAAGCAGGCGAAATGGAGCTCAGAACACATTTTTGGAAGTTTCTAGGTGTTCATAATTTTTTTAGAAATTTGCAAGGGTGCTATAACTCGGTGCTCTTACACTTGTAAATTTTGTATTTGACGTAAACACGCTAAAAAGCAACACTCTGGCATGTTTTGGAAGGAAATTGCATTTTGTGTAAAAGCACTAAAAAATAATGCTTCAACATGTCATGAAAAAGTGGTGAAAAATGGAGTTTCTAAATCTCATATGTAAAAGTGGTGAAAAATGAAGCTTTTGCATATGACTTGGGTAGTTTCATGTAAAAGTGGTAAAAAATGGAGCTCTTGCATCTCATATGTAAAAGCGATGAAAAATAGAGCTTTTGCATATGACTTGTGGTTTGAGATGTAGAGGCTCCAAAATTCTTCGCCATTGTATGTGCAAGAGCAAAAAAAATTGAACGCTTTTACATGTGCAAGAGCGAAAAAATCCAGCACTTTTACATGTGCAAGAGCAAAAAAATTCAGCACTTTTAGATGTTGGAAATATGCAGAAGTGATAAAAAACCCCGACATTACATGTGTCAGGAAATGAATAAGGCATGGAACAAATTTAAAAGCACTAAAAATCAGCGCTTCTATATAAAATATGCAAAGCGCTAAAAATAAGCACTCCTGCATGAAATATGCAAAAGTGCTAAAAATAGAGCTCTTGCATGTGCAAAAAATTTCTAACTGCCAAAACTAAATTTTCACAACTTTGTTTAAAATGTGAATTTCGACGAACTAACAAAGGTTAATGCTCAGAATGACTTTTTGAGGATGGGGGACCATGCATGGGGACCAATGTAATTTGCCTCATTTTGCATGCTTAGAGTACATGGGCTACGAAATAGACAAGTTTCGTAGGGGTTATCCCATGAATTAAGCGCATTGAATTCGAGGATAACAAATAGGAGAGGGCTCCCCTCTATAGGATTGGATGAAATGAGAACCTTTGGTATAGAATATAGAGCTTCCCACCAAATCCACAACACCCCTCTCCACCTCAAAAGGAGCAGTCTTCACCTCCATAGAATACATCAACTGTAGAACCAAATAGAAAGCAACTACACCCATAGAAAGGAAAGATATGACATCCAATGGAATAGCAGCAAACTAGAACATGAAAGAAGAAAAAGAACACTCCTCAGCCAACAACCTTAAGAGAAGATACTTTTGATCCTTTAGCATAAACATTTGAAGGATCTCAACCGTCTGGAAGAACACACCCACATGGGCAGCAAACACTCCCATTAAATTTAAGAAATTTTGGGTCTTAAAATAGATCTTTGAACACTACCCAGCAGTAGCAACAAACTCATAAATCAACCCATTCAAAGGATCAACCTTAAACACAAACAGGAAGACACAAATCGACATGAAAAATAGAATGAACCCCAACAAAAGCATGATCTTTATGAGCCATAAGGGGATCAAACACACACTCAGAACCTTGAGAAAGAAGGAGAAGAAACTTCTAGCCAAAATAAAATACCTTTGGGACAGCATAAAAAACTCTAAAAATAGCCTAGCTAAAGCCAACAGATCAAGAAAAAGGCCAACAAATGTTTCCTACAACTCCAGATCAAAGAGAGCAGCAAAGACATATTTGAGGAAAAAAGAACAAATGTCGATGGGAAAACCTTCAACAACTAGGGATATCATAGGAACAACAAGGAGAGTCTCAGTAGTAGAAAAAATATTAGGCTCAACCCTCTTGAGACCTAATAAACCCATGAAGGGGAGCTGTATAGGTACAACACCAGAGTAGAAAAGAAAACACCCATCCAAAAAATTGAAATAAAAACCCCAAAGAACAAGAAAAACTAGGGAAAGGCCAAAACCCAAATAAACCCAACAGGGCAAAAGCAACAGCCAAACCCGAAATAAAGCTCCCCAACAGGCTACCGACAGTAGCCAATACCAAACCACAGCTTCCAAGTCAAACAAAAATAGCTAACAGACCTACAACAATGCAACCCAAGCTAACGAAAGTAGCCAGCACCAATCCTCAGCAACCTAGCAGAACAACACCAACAGTCGGTCCAACAAAAGTAAGCCATCTGCCTTTGCAAAATCGCCTTCCTCTCCAGAATCATCCCCATAATTCAAATTTACCCCTCCACTCCTCTTCCTGCTCCCACTCTACTCCATCTTCCCCGAGTTGGAATTTTTGGATCAATTAATTGTTATTAGAAAGGGGTGGGAAAATTAGAATTTGAATTTAAATCTTTCAATTTTAGAGTCACAACCCACTTCCTTGGTGCATTTAAACTCTTTTATTAAGTCAAAATAATAATTATAATTTAAGAAATGCATTATTCAATTATTAATGGTTAGTGTCTAGAAAATAATTAAATATATAAATTATAAACTAAGTTATACATTATTAAATCAATTAAAGAAGAATAAGAAAAAAATTGAAAATGTGTGCAGGTGCAATTCCACAGGCGCTAGCATGGTCGATGTGAATCTAGAGCAAGGCTCCTCTATGCAGGGTGTGATTGAGAACCAACAAAGCATTGATTTGGGGGAAGTGGTGCTGAGGGATGCAGAGGAACTATTTCGCACGACCGTCATAGGGCGCATTCTAGGCAAGAAAAATTGGAGCATGAGCCAGATTTGAAGCTGGGTGAACTGGCAATGCTTGGGGATGGCAAAGTTCTTCATTTTGCCAAAAGTTTTTTTCATCGTGGACTTTGATTCGGAGGAAATCCATGACAAAGTCATAAAGAAGCTGGATTGGAGAATTGATGGGGATTATGTCTTTGTTCAGAGCTAGACCCCAAATTTTCATCCAAGGGCAACACGCCCGATCGATGGTCCCACTTGGGTGCGCCTATACAACCTCCTACTGGAATATTGATATGGGGAATGTATGTATCATATTGGAAATAGGCTTGGATGTGTGATTGATGTAGACCTTGGCGATGGTGTCTTGGTCTTCTACACTAGGATTCAGATCTTGTCTATTTTGGAGCTACCGAAGTGCATTATTCTGAAAATCGCCCAGAGGAGATTGGATCCAACCCCTAGAGGTCGAAGAGCCAAATTTTTTCTACTTCAAATATGGGTGAAGGAACCACAATGTGGCAAACTGCAAATGGCCGCCTCGCCAACGCTGGACCCCTAGGAAGACGACACCGCTCTCACTTCTCCCACTCGAGCATGCCAACGAATTTCCTACCCTGCCAATGCTGGGGGCCGATCTGAAGCCCCGGAGTGATACCGTAAGTGAGAATGGGTGGCTCAAGGAAATCCTAAATAGGGCATCGACTCTTGTGATGGTTTCTCAAGACATCTCAAAGGCAAACCTTAATCCCCTACATTCAAATGTGGTCCCCGCCCTAGACTCGAACACAATGGAGTGTTTTCCTCCCATGCCAAACCCCCTGCATTTGAGTCCCCTAAGGACAGTGAAATCAACATCTCTGGCTATGAAAGTGAGGGATCTACTAGAGATGAACTTGGAATTGTGGAACCTAGGACCATATGTCAATCTTCCTACATTATACCAGATGATGGGAAGAAATCAGGCAAAAGGACTCGGAGGAAGTCATTGAAGCAGAAAAGGGAGGAGGAGGCTACGGAGAAGGGCTTTGCCAGCATCAAAACATACTTGACCAGATCCAAGGGAGAAGATGCCTCCCTTGGAGGAAAATGAATTCCATCATGTGGAACATCAGGGGCCTTAATTCCCTTGACAAGCAGCGCCAAGTGAAACGTCACTTGGAATGCCTAAGAGCTGACATCTTCCTCCTACAAGAAACCAAGATTTGTGCTGGGGAAGGGGTCAAGTTTTTGAACTTCTACAAACTTTGGGAAGGTTGTTTCCAAGATGCCATCGGCTCTACTAGGGGCTTGGGCATCTTATGGAATCCAAGGATAGTTTCCTTAAATGTTTGGCATAAATAAATCATGTGGATGGCATGCGATGTAAGACTATATGATTCAAATTTGAAATTTCACCTGTTCAATATTTACAAACCAATCAAAACAGAGGATAAGAGATCCCTTTGGTCTAATCTCACCCGTGCGATCCAATCTTTAGGGGATGTCAGGGTCCTCCTAGGTGGTGACTTTAACACCATTATGGACCTCAATGAGAAGAGTGGTGGACAGCGTGTGTTGAGCAGGGCCAACCTGGACTTCGGAGATTTCATTATGGAGGCGAGGCTTTTTTATTGTTCCCCATCCAATGGAAATTTCACTTGGACTAACTGGTGAGTGGGCTTCACTTCCATCTCAGAAAGGCTAGACCATTTCCTATTTTCTCTAAATTGGCTGTAGGATGAGGCTATGTTGGACTCTAGGATCATTCCCTTGTCTATCTCTGATCACTTTCTTGTCTCCTTTGAGGTCGCTCCTTCCCAAGCACCAAGAAAAATCTACTTCAAGGTGGAGAGTATGTGGTTCCATGACTCGGAGTTGGTTGGTTTTTTAGAACAATGGTGGCTAGAGTGAAGGAGTTTCAGAGGTACCCCTAGCTTTCGCTTCATAAAAAGACTCCAATACATCAAAGAAAAACTGAAAGATTGGAATACTTATTCCTGCAAATATATTTTTAAACAAAAAGAGCAGGTGGAGGCCGAGCTTGAGGAGCTGAACAAGAAGGTCATTAGATATGGAATGTGCCATGAGTATTTTGAACTAGAAAAGAAACTCAAACAAGAACATTTGAAGCTCCTAACCCTTGAGGAGCTGTTTTGGAGAGATAAAGCCCGAGAAACCTGGCTCGCAGTGGGAGAAAAAAATACTGAGTTTTTTCATGCTTCGTCCAAAGCTAAGAGGTGCTTCAACTGGATTAAGGACATCATGCAAGAGGACGGGAGGGTGACTACCTCCCAAGAGGAGGTCAAGGAAGCTACTGTCAACTTTTTTAAGAATTTACTGGCCCCATTGGATGCGGTGGATGCTCTGGACTCAGAGACAATTCTGGACTCCATCCCACGGTGTATCACTGATGAGGAGAACATCATGTTGACTACCCATTTCTTAGTGGATGAAGTCAAAAGAGCAGTATTTCAGCTCCACCCAAATAAATCTCTGGGTCTAGACGGATTCATAGCATTGTTTTTTCAAAAGTGTTGGCATTTTCTAGAGCCTGACGTTTGGGAGTTTGTGGAGGATTTCAGACTGAAAAAGAGGTTTGGCAAGGATATCAACAACACGGTCATAGCTCTCATTCTGAAGAAGTAAGTCTTCCATTCCTTTTCTCACTATCGCCCTATCTCCCTCTGTAATGTAATTTACAAAATCCTTGCGAAGGTCCTTGCCAATTGAATCAAACTCGTTCTTCCTTCGGTGGTCTCTGAAGAGAAAAACAGTTTCATGCTTGGTAAGGAAATCATGGACAACATTATCTTCCTCAACGAAGCAATCCATTCAATCACAAAAGACAAAATGAGGTGTATGCTCATCAAGTTGGATGTACGCAAGGCCTACGATCGGGTCAAATGGCATTTTTTGATGCTGATTATGGAGAAATTTGGTTTCAACTAGCTATGGCTTTGCTAGATGTTTGAATGCATATCCATAGCTAGATTTTCAATCTCAATGAATGCCTCCCTTTGTGATTTTTTTGGCTCCTCCAATGGGCTTCGAAAAGGCAATTTGTTGTCCCCGGATTTTTCTGTGATCATGGTAGAGGATATGAGGTGTGCTTTCAAGCATTGGCACAATGTTAATAGGTGAAAAGGGGTGAGAGTTGTTGCGGGCATTGACAAATTAACACACATCCAATTCATTGATGACACCATGGTGCTTGGGGAAGCTTCAATGGCTGAGGCTGAAGGGATCAAGGCCATCTTGAATAGATACACTTGGGTCTCGGGGAAATTCTTCAATATCAAAAAATCTGAGATCTATTTTTTCAATACGCAGGTGTCTTTGCAGAGGAGGATTACTGGGTTGCTTGGATTCCAGATCGGGTCTCTTCCCTCCAAATATCTGGGGGCACCTTTATTCAATGGCACAAGCATATCCTCTCTTTGGGAGGAGGTTATCTCCAAGTGCAGAGAGGGAATTTCCACTTGGAAATGCAAATGGTTAACACTGGTTGGGCGTATCACAATGATCAAGTCAGTTCTTACATCCATACCGATTTTTCACATGTCTTTCTTCCACCTAACGAATAAGGTGATTGGTGTGATGGAAGGAATACTGAAGAAGTTTCTATGGTCATGTGCAAAGGAGGGCAAGAAAATCCCACTTATTGGCTGGGACAAAGCGTGCTTGAGTAAGGATCAAGGGGGTGCAGTTTTGAGAAGCCTTCAAATGCAAAACTTGGCTCTTGGTGCAAAAATGATTTGGAAAATGTATCGGGAACCTTAAAAAATTTGGTGCAGGGTATTATAGAAAAAATACCTTGACACAAATGATCCCGCAAGAATCTTGGCAATGGCTAACCATTGGGGTGCATCAGTTGTGTGGCACTTTATTTGGGAATGTAGATCAATAATTGTTGACCATCTCTCATGGAAGGTCAATAATGGGCAGCAGGCAAACTTTTGGGAGGAATCATGGAATGGGATGGCTCCCATGTAGGATGTCCCCAAACTGGCTGAGGAAATGGAGGTGGTTAAAACTCGATTTGGCCCAAAAGTGGTGGATTACATTGTCCCCAGTCCCTCTGAATTAGGTACGGAGTTCGAATGGAGGAATGTGGATAGCTTGTCGCTTTCCAATGACTTCAAGCAGACATTTCGAGATGAGATCAGCAAAAGAAAAGTGTATTTAAGAAACAAAGAGGATTCTATCTTTTGGAGTGGTTCCAAATCTGATGAATACTCGACTTGGCTAGGTTATCTGATCCAAAGGGAAACTCAACATATTAACAAATGGCCTACTTGGGCTTGCTAGAAATAATCAGTCTTGCCTAAGGCGGGGTCCTTTTTGTGGACAACTATGCACAAGAGGATTCTGACTGGAGAAAGGTTGAAACACCTTGGTATTCCTATCCCTAGTTGTGGCTTCCTTTGCAAGGCTAATGAGGAAATGGTAGATCACCTTTTGGTGAGCTGCCCCATTAGCTCTCAATGTTGGGATTGGATTCAAAATTTGTTGAGGTGGTTTGTACCGAGGCACAATGATTTAGTTGAGTTGATTCGTAGTTGGCCAAGGCTTAAAAGGAACTCAATTTGGGTTGACCTTTGGTGGGTTGCTCCATCTATGGTAGTGTGGAAAGTGTGGAAGGAAAGGAATAGGAGAGTGTTCTACAACGAAGAAAAGAGTGTTGATTTTATCCTTCAAAAAATTGAGGATGGGTTATTCGAGCTTATGAATGCAAAAATTATATCCTTCGATGAAGGTGAGTTCTCTGCTTGGGATAACTCTATTTGCAACAAGTGGCTAGGATTAAAGCTCCCCAAGGAAATAAAATCAATGATGGGGGCTCGTTTGAAGGCCAAATGGCTTGCTCCTCCATCTGAAAGGCTGAAAATGAATTTTGACAAGACTTCCAGAGGAAACCTAGGAAGGTTGGGATTGGATGTGTTATAAGGAATGACAAGGGGTGGCTAATTTGGGCCCTATCGAGGAAGATTGGATGGACCACCAACAATGAATCTGAACTAGAGGCACTTGCTCGTGGATTATGTTTGTGCAGGTCCATTGGCATAAAGGTGTTGGACATTAAAGGGGACTCCTTTCTCAATGTTAATGTTGTAAAATCAAAAGGATTCCAAACTGGAAGCTTCACGGATGGATTGATAGGATCTGGGACTCTTTGGATAATCTGGATGACTTCTCCATCAAGCATGTGTATCGTGAAGCAAACATGGCGGCAATTTTTTTGGCAAACCAGGGGGTGTTAATGGTCGACACTGAGAAGATTATCTTTGGGCTTGAATGTGAGGTTGATCTTTGTGGGACCTTGGATAGGGATTACAATGAAGGAAGATGCACTGGAGCTTCTTGACAGTTTTGGATGATGAGAGCTCTTCAATGTTTGGGTCATGAATGGTTCATCTGGCTAGGGTATGGCATGGTTGACATGGTTGCAACGAAGTCTTCTTTAGGTATCTGTGGCTATCTTCTCATCTATTTGTTGTGGCTGAAAATGTGCACACCCATATGACTCATGCCTTTCTGTAATTTTTGAACTTTGTTTATGGGAATGGACCCCTTATCCACAGCTTACCAAAAAAAAAAATTAAATTAAATTAAATAAGAATATAATGAATTAAGTAATACAAAAGTAATTTAATAATAATTTAATTAATTTTGATGTGAAAAAAATTAAATTGAATTATCCAACTTCAAAATTAATTATTAGATTTATTTGTTAAGTAGATTATTAAATTCCATAATTTAGTCAATCTATTTTTATCAACTAGAATATTCAATTTCCATTATTTACTTTTGGAAGTTGTATGAAAAGATATTAGTTATGTGAGTTATTAATAGGAGTTGATATTTTCAATTAAACATTTTTAAAATAGAAAAATATGACTATAAATAAGTCAGTTTTGGAAAAAAGGAAGGGTAAGCAGCCATTGAGGGGAAATAGCATGGTTCAAATTATTCTTTTATGTTGTAATCTAGATCTATAGCTTTTATTAAATTAAGTAGAAAAATAAAGTTAAATCACAACCACAAACTTAAAAGAGGAAAATAGAAGGAAAAAAATATATATTTTTATATAGGTTAAATTTTAAAATTGAGATATAACTTTTAATTATTTTGAAGAAATTGTAATTAAAATATGAATAAGTTTAGATTGTCTTTAATTATCTAGAAAAGAATTTTAAAAATAAGTATAATTGATTTTTCTTTTTAAATTATATCTAAGAAATCTTAATAGTTGAATTAGATTTAACAATTAATATTATATTTAAATTTAATATTTTAATTAGAATTAATACTTTAATTTTAATATTTTAAAATTTTAAAATTTTAAGTTGATTTAATATTTTTTTTAAATGGATTTAATCTTTTACACTAATAGTTTTAATATTTTAAAAATAATTAAAATTTTATTTTATATAATTAAAAAATAAAAATAAATAATAATAATTAATTAATTAATTAAATTAAAATAATAAATGAATAAAAATTTAAAATAAAATAAAATAAAAATATATAATATAATATATATGATATATTTTAAATTTAGGAAACCTATATTTTATATGATTTTTTTATATTAAATAATGTGTATATAAATATATATAGATGTAGGAGTTGAAATTTAGCTCTAGCTTAGGATGACCTGCAAAAAACAATTACAAACTTTTACAAGAGAGTATGCAAGAATATGAGCTTGCTTGATATTAAGATCTATGAAATATGATGATGAGGTATTTACAAATTGTACAATGACTTTTCTTATATAGGCAAGGTGTGATGTAGTATCAACATTAAGTGACATGACTCAACATTAAATGACCCTAGGACTCTAGTATTTAATCAAAGATAAAAAGATAAAATCTTCTCTAAGCATTAAATATGCCTAAGACTTAAGTGGACTTAATATGTAAATAGGACCCCACTAAGTAACTAGATAGGAAATCTACCTATTTACACCAACACTTAAGTACAACTTAGGGAGAAACAATTATTTTGCAAGCGATGAAATAATGCAATGATGGGTCTTGGCAACGAGACCGTTTTAGGTACCCATGTACAAATTTAAATGCAATCTCTCACAAAGGGAGAAAATGAGAAAACCCAATGCGACAAAACTCCTAAAAGAGAGATAAAATACAATCAAGTGATAAAAAATGGAGGAAAACATGATACCCCCAAGTACAACATCCATCACATATATACATTAGAAATTCTCCCCCTTAAGAGAGAAATAAAGAGACCACATAACCCCCCCATAATGAAGTAGCTCCACAACCACTAAAGAAAGATTGAAGACAAGAGAATCCAATACCAACAAACATGTCTCCCCTTAGGAAGAAATAAATCTAGTGGCTATTGTTGAAGAGACCTCATCTCCATGATGAATCAAGAGGGAAGAAGCCTCAAGAATGATATCTTTGAAGATGCAACAAGTGTCTCTGAAGATGTCTCAACAAAATCAAGTGTTTACCCCAATCAAGGAAGAAGATAAAGAATGTGGAAACTCAAGAGAAACCTCTAAAGATGTATGATCAAAGAGGAGAGTGACCCCCTCAAACATGTCCTCAAAATTTGTAGAAGAGGGATAAAAAACCAAATCTGATATACCTATCATGAAACCATCTTGCAAAGGTAAATGTGAAAAACAAAATGTATCCTATTCATCTAAAGTCTTGGAAACCAATTCAACACACAAATCCAATGAAGCAGGAGATGATAGAACCTCATCAAAGGGTTGATGAATAACAAGGTTCAGAAAGCCACCAAAACCGCCATCTAAACAACTACCCACACTTGATCTAGGAGAGTGGTCCTTAGAACATTCACCATCAAGAATAAAATAATAAAATTTATAGATCTTTGCATCATGGTCAACCCTACCCACTGCAACAAGTTTTCTAGTATGCAAATCAAAATGAATATTGAAACTGGAGTGAACTTAATGGATTTACCAGTTCGTGCTATTTGATATATTAAAAGAAGATTATGTTGAATATCAAGAATACAAAGAACATCATGAAAACTATCATTGGGAACATCAACAACTCCTTTACCAAATACATCCAAATAAACACCATTAGCCATCAAGATCTTCATTATTGAACTATGCTTCAAGGATGAAAACCTATCAGGTTGTCTTGATATATGATATGAAGCTCCAAAGTCAAGAATCCAATTTCTATACTTTTCAACATGTGTTACAACAAGAGCATGACCTTTTATCTTATGATCCTTTACCTTATCACTCCCACATGTGAGAATTTCATGTTGTACCTATGTGTGTAGAAGATGACAGTTGTGAAGAGTAAGAAGGTGAACTTGTAGATTTAGAAGGAAAATAAATGTTATGTTCCTTTAGAAGTTACCTCATTTCATCTAGCTCTTTTTTATAGCAAGTTTGTTCACCATTTCTAGGCCTATTATAATAAACACACTTGGGTTTCTCCTTATTTTTATCCTCTCTAGGAGAGGTGGGTGTATCACAAGATTCTATCTTAGGTTTTGACTTTTTCTTTCCTTTCCCTTTAGGTGATGATGCAATCAAAGCATGATTGTTAGAGTGTGTATCATTTTGACTAAGTTTAGCTTGTTCCCTAGTCAACCTATCACAAAATGTCTCAAAATAAGGCATGGCAAATGAATCACCTAATACATCCATTTTAGCATAAAAAGAAGAGAAATGTGCAAATGAACCTTTCAACTTAGAAAAAATCAAGAATATGCATTCTTTATCATTTTAATCTTTACCACAACTAACCAATTGTGACCTTAATGAGTTAAACTTTACCAAATAGTATTCAATAGTGTTAAAAGAATTTATGGAAAGTGATGTTGATTCTGCCTCTAATTGCATAGAATGAATCTCACTAACTAAACCAAATAATTCCTTTTAGTTATCCCAAACCTGTTTAGGAGTAGTACACTCCTCAATATGGAAGAAAAAATTGTCAGAAACATGCATAGAAATCAAGCCCATAGCCTCATAACATTTATTTCTATGAGAAAATATTTCATATTCTCTAGAAAAATGAGGTTTCTCATCATCCAAGGTGGACCACAAAACCCTAGACCAAAGCAATTTCTTCATTCTTTCCTTCCATGTATGATAATTATGAGGAGTTAGGACCTTAAATCCTTATTCATCCATTAGAACAACAAGTGTTAAGAGAGAAAAAATAGACAAATATTTGATACAAACTAATGTGATATAACCCAAACCTAAAAATACAACGAAAACTGAAGCTCCCTCCACAAAAAAAGCTTCTTCAGAAGATAGTATGTCCAAGTAATCAATGAATATGGAAAATATGCAAAAATTGAATAATTTATACTTGGAGTTGAATCTAAAAAGTGCATGGACCAAATGATGGACCTCTTGAATACCTTCCAATTGTTGTTGGAATCACAAAAATCAAATAAATTGGTGAAAAGTTATGAGCTCAAAGGTCCAAAAAGGAAAAATCACTTTAGTTGTCAATAAAATGTACCTGTAGCAAAATTTGGCAAAATGACCTACACCACTATGAATTATGTGGAACTAGCTTTCCATCAATATCTCATTTGGAAAATTTTGATACCTAGGATAAAATTTATGCTCTAGAGAAAAAAGGATCAATTAGGGCACATGGAAAACTAACTAGGATCAAAAATTTAGCTCCCTAGGGGCTAACGGTTGGTTCACAATATGACCGTGGGCGCTAAGAATAGAAAAATTAAATGTCACCCAATGGGTGGCGGTAGGGTGGTTCCCCCACGATGGAATTCAGTGGTGGCTCTACACACCACCATGGGGTTTACACCCTACCCGCTATAGTTTAGCGGTTATGGAACCACTAGCCAAGCAAAAGAAAATAGTCTACTCCAAACTTTAAACTACCAGTTAAAAAATGTAATATATTAAAAAAAATATCAACAAAGAAATTAATGATTGCAAACCCGTACCTTTCTACATATGCAATTTGACAAACTGCAATACCCTGTTGACGATCATCGACACAAACTGGCATACGACTGTGAATATTCTACAAAATATACCCTATCGATTGTACAATGATGTTATTTGAGTAAAAATTTGTATGGACTATACGGATTTGTATTGTACATAAATGGCAACAAGGGCAACGAAAAACCTCTAAGGTCCCAAGGAAAAGTCTTTGAATTTGACGATTTGACATACATTCTTGGGATTTTTAGGCATTCTAGACACAATGGTAGGGTCAATTTTGGCCCAAAGTGCTCCAAAAAATCAGCCACCTCCCAGATCTAGCAACCTCCTCCCAACTTGAAGGTCATATCAATGTAACAAGAAAAGAGTGACTTTGGACATATGTCTAAAGACCTTTTTTATAGAATTTTTAAATGAAATTAAAACCCATTATAGATGAGACTATGTAGATTCCATATATGTAATTTTTTTTACAATTGGATTGTTCTAACTCTCTTTTGACTAGATATAAATTGTGCAACTGTTGTCGTTTCTTTTGTCAGGTTCCTTGCATCATCTTGATCAATTTTATGGATTATAGTATCCTGATATGAATCTTGTTGTTGAAATATTTAACTGACTTGGTGTGAGATGGTAGTGATAGTGGATTGGAAATTTGTGCTGGCAGACTGTTGTCGAAACTGGTCCATAAACTTTAAATATCAGGGTTTTTCAGTAATTTAATAACTTTTTATTAAAATAATGTTTTGAAAAATGAATTATACGTGAGAATTCTTCATACACTCTTTTCAATTTGAAAAAAATTAAAAAATGATAAGTTTAGGTCATCATATGTGTGACATACACGATAAATTTTCATAACAGCAAATATGGCCAATAAAAAATTAAAAATATATATACAAAAAAATTACAAAAAAAATATCATGAGCATTCTTCTGTGTTAAAAATATTTTCCCAAAAGGATTCAGGAAAATACAATTATTTAGGTCAAAATATGGATGGCATACATGTGCATGGTATGGTAAAAAGAAAGTGACTTTTAAACAGTGGTTTTTAGACATGCCTATTGGAAATCAATTTATATCATCTGGGTATTAAAATAAATTACATATTTGGAAACTAGACTCCAAGTACTACATTTTATGATCAGTGACAATTTTTAAGATTCCATCTCTAAGTGCTACAAATTTTAAGGTCAAATGTGACAAATTCTGAAAATTAGGGAAAACACTTCCATTTTTTGGCCAAAAAATGGACTTGACCTCTTGCACACACCCGAAAACATTATCAAGCAAGTTAGTTAACTCATTGATATTGATTTATTTTATTTGAGAATGCAAGTCTTATAGCTATTGTAATTAAGAGTGCACTAGAAAAGCATACAACATTTAAAATATTAGTTACTAGTTTATTTTTTATCATTGAAATAAAATTGATTAAGCTTAAATATATGGATTATGTCAATATTTAATCATTTACTTATCTTTTGAAATGTAAATTTGTCACACCTCATTTCTAAGTTACCAGATTACTTTTACCTTTATGAGTAAATATGATTTTAAATGCAAGATTATGACTGTAATATATTCAACAGATGAATGAAATGTATGAATATGCATTATGATGAATTACTCTTTAAAAATCTTTAATGATGCAAATCATATATGATGTATACGATTTTCATGTTATCAACTAATTTCATTCATGTTGCACTAAGTTGGATTCAAGAAAGATTTGAACCCTTCAGTGAGGAGTGTCATAACTATATATATACATATAAATATCAAATGATGATTATATTTTATGGAATGTTGTATGCATATATATACTAATATAGGTATATATATATCTTATAACGATTGTATATTTATTAATATATATTATTGTGTGTGTATATATATGTATATATGAATATATATAGTTGACGGATATAAAAATATAATTGTATGAATGTATATATTGATATATACATATTATAAAACAAAGTTATTATAATATATATAAATATATATGTGTGTGTAAAATGTTATACTAAAATTTTATATGCGTATTATAATGTGATGGAAATAGATATAATATAACATGTTATGAGCATGTAACTGTTGTTATAAAGTATGCACAAGGCAGCCACGTAAGGCTAAGTAACCACACATAGAGTGGAAGGAAAAGTGCCATGCCAAAAGGAAAGATGGCAATGGAAACTAATAGTTGTTTGGAAGCATTTAAAAGTAACAATTATAAAACCATAAGCCATCTACATAGGGTGCATAAGTTGCAAGAGTTAAAAGGCAGAAAAAACCACAATAGAGTAAGTATTCAAATAGGAGTATATAAAGTCCACATGCAGCTTTTAAAAGAAAGCTTTGACTTGGTAAAATAACATGTGATGTTCTTCAAAAAGCCACAACTTAGGCAGAAGAATAAAATGTCTATGTTTTGGACTCCATTCATGCTATGTTATTGGAAATTTTTATTGAGTTATTGAATAGAAAATCATAGGTTGAAATAGTCAACTGGGGTCGTGGCATTTGAAGCAGACATTTGAGAGTTGTTAAGAGATAATATTGCATTATTTTTTACTAGAAAAGCCCACGGTTGGCAAAGGGAAGAGAGGTGGCATGAAACTTAGCTTTATTTTAGTTGGAAATTAATTTCCAATTCTGTATAAATAGAAGTTAGTAGCTTGTTGTTTGGTTGTTCATTTTTGGTGTCCATTCTTGAGTGCATTCGTATTGATCATCATGTATTCATTTTGTAAGTTTGAGAGAAGCTTATTGGTGAGTTTGATTTTACCATATCTGTGAGCTTTGAGAGCATAAAATACTTTCTTTGTGTGAGCATAGTCTAAGTTGAGCAGTAAAGATATCATCTGAGTAGCAGTAACAAGAAGAGCTAAGGTTAGAGGAGGTAGCAAGTTGATCCATTCGCATTGAGCAAGGAGTCTAAATATATTCGTTGGGAGCTAATTTATACCAGGCATAATTAAGATAGCTATCTCTATATCTCTTGTTAATTCTAGAACTAAGTATTATTACTGTCTAAAAGTGTTTGAGCTATTATTTGTGTGCATATTGTTACTATTGGAAAATATGTGTGTGCAAGTTCAATCAACTAGATTGTTTATGCAGTTAGCTAGAATAATTACAAGTTGGAAGGGATATGATACTTTGTGATCATAATTATATTGTTTGATTATTATAGAAAAGATAAGCTAAAATAGGGTATTATGATAATATCGAAAATATAGTATGGTATTTGTATTTTTTGAATAAGTTATGTTGTTTGGCAATGAAAGGGATGAAATCCTAATAGAGATATTATGCCATTAATATTTGAGTATGATGTTATTTTATGAATACCTTTATTTGGTAGTTTAACCATGGATTGAGAACTTACGTTCTCAATTATTTAGAACCCTTGAAAGTAGGAGATTAGTTTATTCCCTAGGATTAGGGTATACGCTTGAATGGGATTATATTGATATGCAACAATAAGGTTAAAATTATATTAGATATATATGCATTATAATTACTTTTTTAAATGATATTATCTTATACTTGACCAAGATTCTATACCTATTAACGTATTCTAAATATTAAAGGAGAGGATTTTATGCCATGGAAAACCAAAGCCATAATACGTGGAGATTTAAAGGTGTAGAAGCACATTTTTCTCTCGAGTAAAAAAATGATCTCCAAATTGGATATCGACTTATCATACATTTTAACATGTGAATATGTGTGTCATATTTAAAGAAAAGATATATGAATGTCTATGTACAAACAAACGTAGGAACCTTATAGCAATTATGCAAGGATAACTTGGAAAGAACCATAAGGATATTGGAGATTAGTCGAAAGGTTCTTAGTTGAATTTACTAGAAATTAAATAGATTATTATTTTGACGTACTATTATTATAAATTACTATAAACCTAAGATTTGATATGAGATTTAATGTCTTGGATAACCAGATTGGTTATGACATCCTAAAAGGATAGAGTCATACTAGATATGACAACAAAGTCTAAAACTCAATACAAGAAGCAATCATCAAATCTGGATTATTATACATATCAACATATTGAAAGTGTTTTAGATTGCTCGACCAAGTGTGTCCATTCAGTGAAATGGTGTCATCAATATTAAAAAATTATGCATGAACTAGGAGAGTCATTACTCCCATGATTAAAAGAAATAACTTGAATAAGAGGTAGTTCCCAATCCCAGGAATGTTACAAATGTGTGAAAAGGTATTTAAGAGGTTGGGTTAAACCTAATTGGTTAATTGGATCAATATAAGTGTATTATCACTTTTGTGTGGAATCTTGTTTATATTATTTAAATCTTGAGGTCAAACTAAGACAAGAGTTTTCACAAGTCAATAGAGTTTCCAATTCAAGCAAGGGGGTGGGTGAACATATGACACCACTTCATAGAAAGTGGATTTATTATATATTTATATAAAAAAATTGTCCAAAGTAAGTGTAGAAGTCACTACATACACTTTTTTGGTTCATTGTGAGCCAAGATTTCATAGCTAGTCAAGAGTGTCATGCATATTTGGCGGGAATCCACAGTATGAGAGTAACGAGTTATGTAGGAAATAACATCATGCTCAGGTAGGCATTTCTAGAGGGTTTCCATACCAAACTCTTTTTTGAAGGGTAGGGCCATCTACCAGTTAGGAGATGTGTAGGGGACCACTTAAGTCTCTGGTTGGAGGAAAAGCACTTGGGTGATTCTCTCCCTCTTGCAGTTGGTAGTCAAGGCTTGTAAAATAGAAGAATATGAAGATGTGTGACCCATAGGTGGACACCTTGAACTTGAACTCTTGTAAGTTATAAATTTGTATATGAACATGATCATGGATCAATTGTAATATGTATTTGAAAAGATAAGTTTCATCTACTTGGAATTATGTAATATTATTTTATTTATGCAATGATAGGTGGAAAATACTTATGCAATGTGAAAATATGTTATTGAAAAGGAAAAATTTCATTTCCATATTTTTGGAAGCTTGCGTTATTCTCTTTCTAAGTTAAAACATAGGTGAAAATTGTTGGGTAAAAGTTGGGTATGTTACATGTGGTATCAAAGGTATTGGGTTTAGCATTTGGACCTATGAGCTCATTATGAAAGTTTTCTTCAAATATTATCAGTGGTTAATGTTGAAAAGTTCTTATGCCAGAATGGCAGGGAAAAGAAGAACAAGGAAATAGTAAGGAAACCAATTTCTCGAAACTTATCTAACTTTGGGACTAGGAAAGAATCATCCCTAGAGGTTAAAACTCCTAAACTAACAACTCATAGAGAGATTACCCTGGATTACAAAAGGAATGTGTATACACCTAAAAATGGTCTAGAGAATCTAATTAATTAAATACGACTTATTTGATTAATTACCATTAATTCTTCTAATATTAAATAAATAGAAATATTTATTTATATAGTTCTTCATAAATTATTTAATCTCTATTCTATTATTTTCATCTTAATTAAATAAACGAATTTCACTTTGTTTTATTTAATTATCATAGTTAAATTCATCTACTTAATAAATAAATAGAAATATTTATTTATATTAAGTTCACTATTAATTCTTCTATTTTTATCACATTTCCTCTTAATTAAATAAATATATCCTAAAGTTCTTATTTAATTATCATATCCCTTTTTATTAAATAAGTAAATATCAAATATTTGTTTTATTTAAAAAAATATCTTATTTTGCTAAATTTGAATAAATCCAAAAATTCAAATAAAGGCATAAATCAATTTCCTTTATTCACTCACCAATAAAATTAGATATTTTATATCTAATTAATTCAACTGGCATTCACGGGAAAGCCTTGGAGACAAATTGGAAATCAATCTCTTAATCTTCTCCCTTTGATCCTTCCTATCCTCTTGCCTGGTTTTTTTATGGGGAGAAACCATTCCCATAATCAACTCCAGCCTTTCAATCTCTCACCATTCAATTCTCCAGATTGAATCCAAGCCTTTTTTTGTTGCCCCTATGCAAATGTGTTGTCGAGAAATCTATAAATACAGCCTCACAATACAGGAAATGGATCCCAACTTTTTAAAATCTTACTTTGCAGGAAATAGAGCAATCAAGCAATCAAGCATCTTAGTATCATAGCAATCAAAGCAATTTAGAATCATAATCATGGTTGCATAGTAGCTTTATTGTAGCTTTCATTTATCATTTTTCATGTCAGAATAGATTACAGTAGCTTCTTTTTATCAATTAGATATCATCAATCATCACATCATTGCATTTAGCATCATTCCATTCTCTAGATTGGCATTTTAACAATCGCAAGTGCTTACCAAATCTAAGAGCCCTTTGTGATTTAATAAATCTTTGGAGATAGGAAACAATGAGACGCTTTAAAGTTTATGCTCTTTTTAATAGATTAATTGTTGAATCTTTGATATAATGTTTCATTAAGAAGTGTATTTACATTGTTACTTATTCACACTTACACTTTGGTGCCCACTGTGGGGCATAACCCCATATTTTCACAATTTTTCTTTGAAAAGTGTTGTAAAGGATTCTGGCGTGTTTATTTTAGCGTGAGTGAGATTTTTTCTGGCGCTTCTCATGAAAACTATAGCACTTTTGAGGCAAAATTTGGCGCTTCCGAACTCTATTTCAACGCTTCAACATAAACTATAGTGCTTCTAAAGAATTGTTTAGCGCTTCTAAAGGGGAAAATATAGCGCTTCCACGGCCTGTTTTAGCGCATCGACTAGACACTCACGACACAGTCGGTCTCTGTTCTCAAAATTTCTATAGCACTTCGAAAAAATTATATGGCACTTCTGAAAAAATTTCTAGTGCTTCTAATAAATTTTATAGCGCTTCTAATCTAAACTATAGTGCTTATTATTTATGTTTCAACACTTCAGAACTCTGCTTTAGCGCTTCTATATTTTATTTTATTTTATCTGGATCTGATGCGACCACGGCTAGAATGTTATGCTTGTGGACTAAAAATAATCAATCCTAGGGTAGACACTTAATTTAAATATACCAATCCTAGGATAGTCATCATATTTTGTTGCATTAGTTAAATAAAGTAGCCTAATTTTGTGAAGCAACATCTTCACTTAGATTAGTACATTGTCTTTTGGGCTTAAAATAAATCATTATTTGTTATGCTTGTGTGGTGAATAGGCTTATGCTCTCCCCTTTACTAGGTGATCAAAGTGCCAGACTCACCCTTTCCTTTTTCATGCAATTTTACGCTTTTGTTAAAACCTTTAGAAGGCCTACCGTAGTGGGAAAAAGTACTCACCCTACGGGAACGACTTAAGTGGGAATGCCTAAAGCCAAGGATTCCAACCCACTCTAAACAAATGTGATTTGTTGATGAAAATCCAACTCGATGGTAGTGTGCAAGATAACCATCCCTAAAATCTTTGTTCTAAAGATTAGGAGGTCTCTTGAGGGAGTTTATCATTTTCCGCACCGCACGGAAACCCTATCTAAAAACCATAGTGTAGTATCCGGCTAAGTCAGTAACCAGACATTGTAATACTTGCAATGCAAGGGGAGGGAAGAATCTACCCCCAAGACACTCACCATATAATTTCCAAGGACCTTTTTCTCAAGGGACGAGAAATCCAACTTTGAGTACGCACCTGGAAAAGACAAAAACACGGGCACCCTCTAGTGGGTGACACGGTTGTGTGAGTCAACGCAATTTTAAAATGTGGGTTGTTGAGTATAACGATGACCTTTTTTTACTTTAAGAGTGAGTTTTTCTGAAGTGTAATTTTGTTAAAACAAACCAGTGGAAATCAATAAGGACCATTCATGGTTCTTGAACATACACTATTTGTTTAGATTCTAGATTTAAAAACAATCGTTCTACAATTTGCTTGCCATGTTCTCAAATCATTGTAACTTAGATAAAAGATCATCCTGAAAACCACGAACCAAATCAAACTGGGAAATTTATGAATAGAGATTGGAAATCCAAAAAAATTGTCAAGAAATCCCTCAAAACAAGAGTCAATAAACCGAAGAAACCACTTAGTTACAAAAAAAAATTAAAAAGAAGACGTTTCTTGTATCAGAGTAGAAAAATCTTGCTTCATCATAGAAATTTCATCCATAGGTTTCACGATTTCACTAGGGGTTATACTGATGATTATTCCTTAAAGCCTCTTTATTCACAAGCCTATTTCCAAAGAAGAGCTTTGTCACAATATCATAATCGTAGTCAACCTATTCGTCAATCCTCCATCCCACAGCCAATGATAGAATACTCCACCAGGCCCGATCAATTTTTGCAATAGAGAAAACATTAGAATCACTAGGCTTGTCATCCAACATTAGAAAAATACTAGTGGAGATATCTTACCAAGATCAAAATTCTCGAAAATCAATCTCTTCACAAGTAGAAAAATCAGACAAAACCATTGAAACCCAAAGTAGCGCTTCCACATTATGTCTTAACGCTTCTGAGGTCTTTTTTAGTGCTTCTAAGGTCTGTTTTAGCACTTCTGAATCCAAAGTAGCACATAGACCCTCTGTTTCAGCACTTCTGGCCTCTGTTTTAGCACTTCTGCAAAATAGTGCTTCAGAAAACTATCATAGTGTGTACACACTCTATTTTAGCGCTTCCACAATCTATTTTAGCACTTTTGCACTCTATTTTAGCACTTCCGAAAATCAAAAAAAAAAGAGAGCTTCTAAAAATATCTATCAGATTGGTTAACATCTAAAACTCAAATTTTTATCAAGCAGAAGTGTTTTTTTTAATACAGACAATTTCTAGAAAATAGAAACAGATAGGTTCCTACAAGTTAACATTCTTTTCAACTTACACCCAGATCTTGCAAACTATAAAGTGTCGAACAAATCAAACCAAAATCTTGGTTATTAGGCTAAGTTTCTGCATCAAGATATTATCATCCTACTATCATGAAACGAGGCATATTAATCAAATTTTCAACCTAGTCTTATCAATAGGATATATCATCCTATTTGACTTTGTTAAAATTAATTGGAAACTCATCAAAGCATAGAAGATCAAAGTTTAGTGGAAAAAAACAAACACTTGTATGGCAATCTTCAGAAGGTTACAAAAACAAAAACTCTTGGAAAAAGAAATTGAAACATCAAACATCATGGCAGAAGAAAATCCTTGGAATAGCTTACATCAAAATGACAAGAACGAAATAACAGCAGAAGACATACAAATAGCCCAACAAGATCCAAAATTCCATAAATTTATGGAAAATATATTGGAGCAAGACATGGAAAAATATCTCTTAATGCTAGTTGAATCAGGTGCCAAACTTCTAAAATATTTTGATGTTAATCGATTAAAGAAAACACCTAGAGAAAATGAAATTGAAACAACACAACACACACACAAAAATGCAAAACTTGCAACAACAAATTCAAGATATGCAAAAGGGGAACACGAAAAGGTATGCATTACAGGACATTTGTCCTTATCCTTTTGACCCAACTGTGGATGTGATACCATTCCCTAGACACTATGAATTCCCAAAATATGACAAATATAATGGTAAGACAAACCCAATCGACCATGTAAGGGAATTTAGAACCATGAGCTTAGAGTTTGCACAGGAAGAAACTTACCTAATGAGGTTATTCCCAAGAAGCTTAGGAGGTCAGTGTATGGAATGGTTTTCCAAACTACAACCAGGAATACAAACTTTTGAAGAGCTCATCAGTAGGTTCATATCACAATATTCCTTTAACATCCAGCATGACATCACAATAAAGGACCTCTATAACATGAAGAAAAAAAAATGTGAGACATTCTTGTCCTTTTTACAGCGATGGAAAAGACTATTTGCTAGGTATCCTCGCTCCATACCTAAGGAAGAGAAAATGGAGTTATTCATTGACAACTTGATTTATGAAATGAGCTATAGGCTTGAATTACAATGTCCTCCAACATTCAAAAAAGTGATTGAAAATGGCCTTAAAATCGAAGAAGCCTTAGTCAAATGAGGGGTGATTAAACACTACAATGAAAAATCAAACAACACCAACTCCTCAAATCAATATACCAATAATGACAAACCTAAATTCTAGCAAAAGAATAGAAATATTGGGATCAACAAAACTACAAATGACTTACAAAATGCAAAGCCATTTTTTAACTTGACATCCTCTACTGCAAAGACAAACCAAAATAGTGACCAAAACATCAAGTCAAATATCAATCAAAACAATAATCTAAACAATGGAGAATCAAAACCACAAACATATCAAAAATCATCAAACTGGCATAGATTCACACCATTAAACCAAACACTGGAATCAACAATGAGGGAACTTATTGCAAGTGGTCTTATCACTACACAAGAAGCATGATTTTGGGATCCAAAAGTCAAACCACCATGGTGAAATGACGCAGATTACTGTAACTTCCATAACAATAAGGGACACAAGACAAATGATTGCATGGAATTAAAACATATATTCCAAGATCTAGTTAACAACAAAAAGGTATACATAGAGGGACATCAAAACAACAAAGATCATACATCCTTTAAACACCCTTTACCAAATTATGACAAGGGAGAGTCATCTTCTACAAATAGTAAAGGAAAAAATGTCAATCACGTTTACGATAGCACAATCTTTTGTTTTTCCGAAGTAGAAAGTGATACTGTCACTAGTAATCACATTGGTAACAAAAAAACCAATGACATTATACCACTAGATCTAATCCTGAGCAGACAAATAACTGACAATCAGATAAATAATTTAAAAATCATTGAAAGACAAGACTATCAACCGGTTAATGTAATGACAAGGGGGAAATCCAAGGTAATTTTGAAGGGAGTTGCACCTAAAAACACCACTCCACCTCCAATTCAATACAAAATTGTCAACCAACTTCATAAAATATTAGCGCAAATATCAATACTTGAACTCCTTAAACTATCACCATCCCATAAGGAGGTTTTAGAACAAGCTTTTGTTGCCACCACAGTACCCAACAACCTATATTTTTGTCAATTCCAGGCTATGGTGGGACATTTGACCACACCACAATGTCTATCATTCTCTAAACAAGATGATGTGTCACTTAATCATCCACATAACATTGCCCTCCATATTGAAGTTTTGATCCACAATCATTGTGTTAAAAGATTCCTTATAGATGGGGGAGCTGCTTTAAATATTTGTACTTTAAATTTAATTCATGCACTAGGGTATTCAGATAATGTTATTGATGCCTGAAGAAAAATGACAATAAAGGCTTATGATGAAGAAGAGAGATCTTCTAAAGGACTGATTGTGTTTCCCATTCAAGTGGGACCAATGGTGAAAAATATAGCATGCCAGGTACTAGAAAAAGAGTTAACCTACAATATACTCTTAGGACGTATGTAGATTCATGAAAGTAGGCAGTACCTTCGACCTATCACCAATGTTTGAAATTTTTAGTTAATGGACAAGAGGTAAATATATCAGTAGATTATAACAATCCTCAACATTGTAACACACTCAAAACTTCTCAAGACACCTTTGTGCCTCACAATAGGGAAGCATGCATTTCAAATTCATCAGATGGTGAAAAACATCCAAACATTACATCCAAGTGGGTTCAGAAAAAGGATAAATCAAAAGATACAAGTGTTGTTGAAACTACATTAACAGACAATAAGGATCCTCTAAATTCTCTTTCACATAAATTCCAAGAAAAGGTCTAGCTAACAAACAAAGGCATGGGACAATATTCTATTGAGCAATCTCTTAATCTTTCATAATTGATGCCATCTCCAAATTCATATGGACAACCATCAATGATAAAACGACAACCATCACAACCTGCCACAGTTCTAGAGGAAAGATTTGTGAAAGCCGATACTATAGAGGATGAATCAGAAGACAAAGCTATCCTTGATTGGTTGTACAAAGATGAAGAAGCATCGACATCAACAAACATCAGCATCAAGATAGATAAGTATGGCAAAGGAAAGGCTATTTTAGAAAAAATGGGTTATGAAGGAAAAGGACCTATTGGAAAAAGGAAAGAAGGCATCATAGAACCCATTCATCCTCTTACTCTTTATTCAAAGGATAAGACAGGACTAGGTTACTCAGAGGAAGAAAAATAAGAAATGACTAAGAAGGCAGTTGAAAGAATCCTTCAAGTAAGAGATAGCTCTGAAACAGATTCTAATGAATATGAATGGGATCTATATTCTGATATATCTTACACAGATGTCCAAATTGATGTCATAAAACAATATGCACCTACACGTGAGGGACAGATCTCAGGGTCTAGACCACTTGTATTAGAATTGCAACATACCGATGACTCAAGTGAGGATGAACAGACATCGAGTGAACTAGATAATCTTGAGGAAAGCAACATCATTGACCTCGACATCCCTAATGACAACTCTAATGACATAATTGTCTGAACCCTTACCGCCATTGACCCAAGTCAATCTGATGAGTTCATGCCCTTAGTCCATCCTGAACTTATTGACTGGGAACCCATTGAACCTATAAAATGTACCCATATTTGCAAATGATGATGCTATCATAAATTTCCTTTGTTGTGATGAACTTGATACAATTTCTATCCATAAATCTCATAACAATGCGGTTCAACAAGAGGGTGTAAAATCGTCTAGTTGCAAAAATAAAAACAGGAATAATGGATCTAATGGTGAAAACCATTCTATGGCAACATTAGATTTTGAAAAAGGAAAAATAAAGAACGCATCAGACGGTGAAAAACTCTTTTAAGGCACTGAAAGATGGGAGATTTGACACCCTTTCAGAGAATTATCATGTAAGCTCATCAGTTCTGGTGGAGCCTACATAGTCTGTAAACATTGGTACAAAAGAAAGAGCAAAGATTTTACATCTGGAAGAATCTATGACAGAACAAGAAAGGCCTGAATTTATCAAATTCTTTGAAGAAAGAAGCATTAACTTTGCTTGCTCATACTCTGATATGCCAAGTTTAGACCCAAATCTTTTAATGCATCATTTATCTTTGCCTATTGGAATCAAACCTGTAAAACAAAAATTAAGAAAGATGCATCCACATATCGCATTGATGGTAAAAGTTGAGCTGAAGAAGTTATTGGATGCAGGATTCATTAGAACTATTGATTATGTCGAATGGATATCAAATATTGTACCTGTATCAAAACTGGATAATAGTATCAGGATATGTACAGATTTTGGGGATCTAAATAAGGCATGCCCCAAGGATGATTTCCCCTTTCCTAATATTGACATCATCATGGAATTAACAGTAGGGCATCCCATGTTATCAATAATGGATGGTTTATCCAACTAAAAACAAATCAAGATAGCACCGGAAGATCAAGAGAAAACTGCATTCACATGTCCATGGGGAACCTTTTGCTGGAATGTCATGCCGTTCAGGTTGAAAAATGCAGGGGAAACTTATCAAAGAGAAATGACAACTATCTTCCATGATATGATGCATACCTTTATGGAGTATTACGTAGATGATATTCTAGCTAAGTCATATTCCCAAGAAGGACATCTAGATATCTTGGGCAAAAATTTCACAAGGCTAGAAAAGTTCAATGTCAGACTAAACCCTAAGAAATGTGTCTTTGGGGTTACATCAGAAAAACTCTTAGGATACATAGTCTCATAAAAATGTATTGAAGTAGATCCATTAAAGGTAAAGGCAATAATGGAAATGCCACCACCCAGAAATATCAGTCAACTAAGGTCACTACAAGGAAGGCTACAATCAATCAGGAGATTTATCTCCTAGCGGCAAACAAAAGTCACCCATTTAATCATCTATTGCATAAAATTGTTGTGTTCAAATGGGATCAAGGGTGTGAAACAAATTTCAACCAAATAAAGCAATATCTAATGTCACCACCTATTCTCATGCCACCTATAGAAGGAAGACATTTAATACTATACATTGCAACAACAGATATTTCTTTAGGAGCACTGTTCGCACAAGAAGATTATGAAGGAAGGGAACAAGCCATTTACTACATCATAAAAACTTTGAATGGCTATGAAATAAATTATATCTTCATTGAGAAATATTGTTTGGTAGTGGTATTTTCTACCCAAAAATTGCGGCATTACATGTTGACTCACACAATCAGGCTCATAGCAAAAATTGACCCATTAAAATATCTACTCAATAAGGTTGCTTTAACAGGTAGATTGGCCAAATGGGTCATGCTTTTAAGTCAGTTTGATATTTAGTATGTGGAAAGAGCCATCAAAGGTCAAGTGATCACCGAATAATTAGTCGAAGCTCCTTTAACTGATGATCATCCTATGACAATGGAATTTCCTGATGCGGTCATTCTTATAGTAACAACACAACAATGGATACTTTACTTTGATGGATCATATAAACAAAGAGGATATGGTGCGGCAATATTGTTCATTACACCCCAAGGACACACCATCCCAAAGTCTTATAGACTAATTTTTTCATGTACCAATAATGTGGTAGAGTATGAGGCATTAATCATTGGCGTAAAAGTGACAATTGAATGGAAAATCATAGAGTTACAAGTATATGGGGATTCTCAACTAGTCATTTATCAAGTAAATGACAAATATCAGATGAAAGATGAGAAGTTGATGCCCTATAAGCAAATGATAGATGATCTCAAACAATACTTTTTCAATATCAAATTTGAGCAAATTCCAAGGGTAGAAAACAAAGCGGCAGATGCTATGGCAACAATTGCTTCTCTTTTTCAATTACCAGAGAAACATGGTCGTTATGAGTTTATGGTAGAACAAGTATCTAATCCTTCTTATAATAGTTTGAAATCCCAAACCATATACTATTTAGATTTCGTTGAATCCTCCATCTATGAAAAGACCTATGCATACCTAAAAGACAACATCCTTCCTCCTAATCTTTCTAGAAACCAAAAATGCAACTTCATCCGCCAATCCGCCTGACATACCTTAATCGTCGACATACTTTACCATCAAGGTCTAGATGGTACTCTTCTCTAATGTTTAGAACATAACGAATCTGAGACAGCCTTACATGAGGTTCATGAAGGTATTTGTGGAACTCATTCAAGTGGCATAACTCTAGCAAAGAAACTTCTCCGTTTAGGGTATTACTGGCCAAGTATGGAGAAGGATTCTTATCAATTTGTCAAGAAGTGCCAAAAGTGTTAGATTCATAGTAATTTGATCCACGTACCAGCTCAGTAATTACACCCATTCACATCAACATGGCCCTTTTGTCAATGGGAACTGGATCTAGTAGGAAAGATAAATCCATCTTCATCCAATGGACACAAGTTCATAATCACAGCGACAGAATATTTTACAAAATGGATAGAAGCAGTTCCTCTCACAACTATCACTGGAAAATAGATCCCATCTTTCATATTGAACTACATAATCTCTCGGTATGGCATACCTCAGTCCATTATCACTGATAATGGATGACCATTTAAAAACCAGTATGTCCAAGAATTATGTGAAAATTTTCATATCCAACATCATTTCTCAACACCGTATTATCCTCAGAGAAATGGCCAAGCAGAGGCCTCTAACAAAACAATTCTAAAAATACTCAAGAAAACGGTTAATGATGTTGGACGAGATTGGCATGTTCAACTTAATCCTGCACTATGGGCCTACAAAACTAGCATTAGAACACTGACAGGAGCTACACCATATTCCTTGGTATATGGATCAGAGGCCATACTACCCATTGAGGTAGAGATTCCATCACTTCGTGTGTCACTAAAGGGAATCATTTCAGACGAGAACTATAAAGTATCTAGGCTTCAAGAACTGGAACTGTTGGATGAGCGTCATCAACAAGTTGTCAATCATCTAATGACATACCAACAGAGAATATCCAGGAGCTACAATCATAGGGTAAAACCTAGAATCTTCAAGTTGGTGATTTGGTCCTAAAAGAGAACCCTAGAAATCAACAAGACAGAGAAAAGAAAGGGAATTTTGAACCTGGTTGTCTAGGTCCCTTTGTCATCATATCAGTTTATGGATCAGGCGCTTATCGGCTATCAACGCCTGAAGGGGATTTGTTTGATGAACCTCTCAACAGTATCCATCTAAGAAGATACTACATTTGAATCACCTAGTACACATTTCAAATGGTTTCCTTGATGAAAACCTGGTAAACAAGCGTCTTGGTAACAAAAAAATACAAAAATAAATAAATAATAAAAAAATAAAAAAATAATAATAAAAAATGAAAAAGTGCAATAAAAACAAATAGTGAAAACCTGGAAACAGGCGCTATTTGTGATTTAACCAAATTTTCCATCTATTGATACATTTCATGGTTGTTACTTTCACCATCACTTTGCATCCATTATCATATCATTGCAAATAGTCATGTCTCACCCTAGCTTGAGGGAAACATCTACACATCACTGGGGGAAATAAAACAACAAGCTTAGCAAAAACACAACAAAAATAATGGTCGAAATACTACCAACATGGAACATCAATCACTATCAGAAACACTTTGGATATCCACATATGACACCAAAAAAATCAAAAACAAGTCAAAAGAGTCGGTCTCAAAAAGTTAAAAAAAACATGAGTTTGTGTCAATCAAACTACGTGGTCTCTATGTGTATAATGTAGGCAAGGATAATCTTTGATTAGCCCCCGAGGCCCCTAGAATAGGTCATTAGGTTAGGTTTGGTCCAAAATATCATAAAACAAAACAAAAACATCACAAAATCAAGATGGATGATCTAATCTGAATAATGATTGAAACACTTTAAGTAAAGGTTGGATATGTTGTATTTTTTATTATTTTGTTATCATTTCTTTGGAGTAACTCAATGATGTAATGAACTAGAGAAGCTAGGAAGAAGAATGGTATTTTCATTTGTCTATTGTTTGTGAATTAATTATTTAATGTGTGAATTATCGTGGGATGTGCTCTACAAATGTATCACTGATGACATTCAGAATTCACACATGGAAATAATTGATCCTTGTCTGTTTACGCAAGAAATGCTCAGGTCATCTCGGTTTAATTATACCTAAATGCTTATGTTCGCTTGCAATATCAAAAATCATGAGAGTAATACTCAGGTCATCAATGGTCTAAAATATACCATTTATGCTTGTACTCACTTTCAACATTTTTAAAGATCTATGATGATACAAAACACAAAAATACTATTAAAATTCCAATGTTTGCATGTAGTTGCATGATAAATTTAGATTACATTCATAAATAGTTTATACATTTGTAGAGTATTTTGTTACAAAAATTTTGTGAAAAAATCAAATTGATGATTATCATTTCTCATAAAAGACTGAGTATACTTAACATAAACAAAAACATCATCGTAACCATGTAGTTGCATCAACATTTTTCACATTAGAAAGAATTTTATATTCATCATTCATACATTTTAATCAAATCATTTTGCTTTCATCATATCATATTTCTCCATATCATATAAAAGTTCTAAAAAAAAAAAATCAAAACTAAATCATATCATTGCATTTTTCATCCATCCACTAATTATTTCTCAGATATCATATCATTGCATTCTCCATTTACATTTTATTATCATTACATCAAGTCATCACATTATCCATTCACATTTTATTATCAATAAATTACTAACATACATTAAAAGACATCATACATCCATTCATAATTCATTATTTTATTATTACATCATATTATTGCATTTCCATCAATTCATAATGTATATCATACATAATCTATTATATCAACATAGGAACATACATCCCATTTGCATCACATCATTACATTCACATTCATGTATAAAGACGATCATCATATAAAAATAAAATAATCATGCATCCATACATCATTCATTAAATAGACCATCATAAACCATAACATATCACATGATCATCTAGAATCAAGTAAATCATCACATGGCATGTAGAACATGGTAAATAAAATGCATTCATCATAGAATCATAATAGAACCCATCATATACCAATAATAGTCTGTTGCATATCATGCAAATCATATAAAAAATCAATGTCAAGTATACAATGAAGTCTGAAATAAGGGAGATACATCATCGAAACTAGTTGGATCGAAGTACACATAATGTCCCAAAAACAACACAGAATCATAACAACATCTAAGATCTATTGTTGCCAGACGGTCCAGGCATCACAGGACCAGTACCTCCACCACCACCAGATGGATCGGGACCTCCTGGATCTCTATGAGGCGACTGGGTCACACCCTCATTGATAGTCCTGGTATGTGTCCTACCTGACCGTGAAGGAGCATAACTCACTCTTCGATCAATAGGGACTACATCATGATAACGACCCATGTAAAAATTCGCCTCGCGGTCGACACGGAGAACCTCCCTCATATAATCACCAACACTAGTACCATCAAAATATTGTTGTAAAGTATTTGCAGTTGCCTATGCCCGCTCTACGATATGCCTAGCACTATCCCTCTCTTTCGTCAATGTGGAAATCTATGTATGTGCAGCTTCCAAGTGTCCTTGTACCTGTGTCAAGGCCTATGCATGAGCATGTGCTTGGGTTTGTAGCTGTGTCTGTTTCTGCACAAGTAAACCCTGTGCCTGAACAAGCTACCCCTGCAGATTCTGAATCTGTACCTGGAGGGAGGCAATCTATGTCTGATCATCTGAAGAAGATGTCTCCGTTGCTTTCCTCTTACAAGGCACACTAGTGGAAGGACCTATACTGCCTACCATAATACCTCTACCACCGTCCCTGCCATCATCTTTGTCATCACTACTACTCTCACTACTTCTTCTCCCCTCACTGTCCTCACTACCACTATCATCATCCTCACCACTACCCTCCACATCCTCAATGTCAACATCCTCCTCTCCACCCACATCCTCTACCTCAACATCCACAGCCTACTCCTCCACCACATCCTTTGCTCGTCTTCATCATTGACCACGTACAACTGCAACATCCTCCTCTGTAGGTAATGGTGTTGGCTCATCAGGAATAGTGATCTGAGGGCATGGATGTAATGCAAGATAAGTTGCATACTCCTCTATCACTGGCGCCTCTGTAATATCACGGCGTATGTCCCAGGCTGAAGGTTGTAAGGTGTGGTATCCCTCTACTAAGGTATCATAAGATAAACGTGGCCCCCAATCTACTACATCACTCTGACGTCAGGCATAATGTGCAACACCCTAGGGCATGCACTGAACAATACCATACTGCCTGTAGACCCTCCGCAATAGGAATCTCTCTAAAATGAAGCGGGTCTTGCCAATCAAGTACATAGAATCACACATGTATCCCATCTCCGCATCATCCTCATCCCAGTGATCACAATCCAGATATGGGCACCAGGTCACTGCCTCTAAGTCATCTAGTACATGCCTCCAATGCTCCAACTTACCCATCCTAGACTGGGTAAGTCGACCTCTATATCTGAAAAACATATGGCCTAGTAGAAAGCCTATCTCAAATAGGCACTGGTCGCGTGACATCAATGTGCTCCCATGCCCAAACCTGAAGCAAGGTAGCTCTTGATGATAATCTTTGCCCTCTCAAATAGACAGTTGAATGCAATTCATGATACAAATGTGTCAGCATGCACATCCCCCAAGCATATCTAGTCCCATGCACGATCATACTCTCAAGTACACGGCCCCATCCGACAGATAGTCCTTTTGACCTGCGATCAGGACAAAGGAACTCTCCAATAAATCCTACCAGAACTGAAGGTAAGGTGGCATAAGAATCCAAAATCTCTCACCATGGAATCCACATCCCAGCAATATGCTCATCTTGAAAGACTCTACGAAGAGCATTTGTCTCGCCCACCTCCTGTGAATCATACACAACAACCTCTCCAACAAATGGTATCCGCAAAATATGCCAGACATCCTCTAGGGTGATAGTCATCTCGTCGGTGGGTAAGTGGAAGGTGTTATGATCACTGTGCCACCGCTCGACTAAAGTTGTGAGAAGACCCCGATTAATCCTAATTTGGGGCATGTCAAGAAGAGAAGTAAGTCCACACCAAACAATAATCTGCATCTCATCTGGTGTGAACTGTGGAATCAAATAAAATTTCCATGGGAAACACTCAAATCTGGAGGTTATCTAGAGACTCCTATCATCATGAAATGTTCAAAATTAGTACACTATGTCAAATATCACATGTCATTATACTATTGAATCTAATCAGCTCTTGGTATGAAATTTGATCAAAATTCATGAGAAAACCTCACCTATCATGAGGTCATCATTATCAATCTAAATTGTACTTCACCTAACATGAGGGAAATTTATCAAAATCAACCTCGCCTATCATGAGGTTCATCACAAATGAGATTATTCCTCACCTATCATGAGAATAATTCTTATCTATCAATCATCAGGGTTATTTAGATCATCAAATCATATCAAACCAATGGGTTGACATGATCGGAATCGACAAAATGAAGTTTAAAATTTGACAAATTTTGCAAATCTAACTTGGATGCGCTAAAATAGACATTCAAAACGCTAAAAGATCAGAAGCGCTATTTCATCAGTCAGAAGCACTAGAACAATTTATCAAAGTGCCATATCACTCAAAGTGCTATTTCACGAGGTCAAAGTGCCAAAATAATTGCTTGAAGCGCTAAATCCCCAAAGTGCTAAATTAATCACTGGAAGCGCTAATTTATCCTACCATTACACTAATCTTCTCAGAGTGCTAAATTAGCTTACCGAATCGCTAAACTACCTAATCGAAGCGTTGCTTTTCAGAAGCGCTAAAACAGATCCTAAAAGCGCTACACCGAAGTGTAAAATCACTACAGCGCAAACTTGAAGTGCTAAAACTATGAAAAAATTAAAAAATGCAATAGGAACGAAAAATGGGACAAAACATGAATTACGAGGAGGTCTAGGGGTACGTACCAGAGGTCCATAAGTTGTCGGGCATTGATGACGTCGCACTCGCTCGAACTGGAGGGTGTGGTAAGGGATCGGCATTTTGCTCCAAAGTCACAAATATCTCTCTCACAAAGTTTCAAAAGTCAAAATGCACAAATGATTTTGAAAAAAGACCCCTTTGACCTTTTATAGGTTATTAAAGGTGGGTTTATGGTGGGATTTTTAAAGTTTTAATTATTTTTTATTGAGAGATTAATTGAAATTCATCCAAGGATAAACTTTCTACATCAAATATCGGGAGATAAATTATTTTATCATCAAATCATTGGAAAATCATTAAAAAAAAAAAAATTGAAAAAAAAATCCGAAAAATCCAACAAAATCATAAAATCATTAATTTATCTCCCGAGGGGGCATATATTCATCAATCAATTGAAAATCGAGGTATGGGGCATGTCTCGGGCATACTAAAAAAAATTCATTGATACTAGCAATAGCAACAAAATTTTCTTTGAAGTAATGCGTAAACACATCACTTCAAAGAGGGGCAAAATGTATACACCTAAAAATGGTCTGGAGAATCTAATTAATTAAATACATCTTATTTGATTAATTACCCTTAATTCCTCTACTATTAAATAAATAGAAATATTTATTTATATAGTTCTTCATAAAAAAATTAATCTCTATTCTATTATTTTCATCTTAATTAAATAAACGAATTTCACTTTGTTTTATTTAATTATCATAGTTAAAATCATATACTTAATAAATAAATAGAAATATTTATTTATATTAAGTTCACTATTAATTCTTCTATTTTTATCATATTTCCTCTTAATTAAATAAAGGTATCCTAAAGTTTTTATTTAATTATCATATCCCTTTTTATTAAATAAGCAAATATCAAATATTTGTTTTATTTAATTAAATATCTTATTTTGCTAAATTTGAATAAATCCAAAAATTCAAATAAAGGCATAAATCAATTTCCTTTATTCATTCACCAATAAAATTAGATATTTTATATCTAATTAATTCAACTAGCATTCACGGGAAAGCCTTGGAGACAAATTGGAAATCAATCTCTCAATCTTCTCCCTCTGATCCTTCCTATCCTCTTGCCTAGTGTTTTCATGGGGAGAAATCATTCCCATAATCAGCTTCAGCCTTTCAATCTCTCACCATTCAATTCTCTAGATTGAATCCAAGCCTCTGTTTGTTGCCCATGTGCAAATGTGTTGTCAAGAAATTATAAATACGGCCTCACAATACAGGAAATGGATCCCAATTTTGTGCAATATTACTCTGCAGGAAATAGAGCAATCAAGCAATCAAGCATCTTAGTATCATAGAAATCATAGGAATTTAGAATCATAATCATGGTTGCATAGTAGTTTTACTGTAGCTTTCATTTATCAGTTTTCATGTCATAATAGATTACAGTAGCTTCTTTTTATCAATTATATATCATCAATCATCACATCATTGCATTTCACATCATTCCATTCTCTAGATTGGCATTTTAACAGTCACAAGTGCTTACCAAATCTAAGAGCCCTCTGTGATTTAATAAATCTTTGGAGATAGGAAACAATGAGACGCTTTAAAGTTTCTGCTCTTTTTAATAGATTAATTGTTGAATCTTTGATATAATGTTTCATTAAGAAGTGTATTTACATTGTTACTTATTCACACTTACAGAATGTACCTGGGCTAAGTAAGAATGTTATGTATATTGTGATAAGAAATAAATAGGTTCAATTCTAATTGTTGGGAAATTCAATCTCATGCAAATATGACTTCAAAGGATGAGATTCAAGGCTTGGATAGAAGTAACATGAAAATCTAAAACTTATATGAAAATCTAAACATTAAATTGCCTTAATATGGAAATACCTTACTAGATCCATCTTCTTTATGATGTCAAAAATAGTCAACATAACAAGCTTATAAACACTACCTTATGTGAACTTATAATAGCAATAAATAAAGAACATCATCTACATAAAATAGCAGCAAAAAGGCACAAATAAGCAACACAAGATCATCACATAACACAAGATTTTTCATGGAGAAACCATTGTGGTAAAAAACTCGACCAAGAAGAGAGTTCAAGTATGCATTATCATCAAATAAATGAGATTAAAATACAACCATTTCTATTCTCCTCTTTGTCTCTACCATGGAATCAACTGTGTACCTATGAACAACCTCCTTATTCCTCCACTTGTCCTTGTTCCTACAGAGTAATACTACATTCAATTGTTCCTCTCAAATTTTGCATCCAATAGGCTAAATTTATAGACTTGTGAAGACATCTAATGCACAAAACAAGGCGCCCAAATATGGACCTTCATTCCAAACATCCCCAACCTTTGGATTACCTCCTCGACATTTGAAAATACACCGGTTTTGGTTTCAATACTTTCCCTCCAACTTGGAAGCCCAAACATGAGAGATAAACATTACATTAAATGTAATAAATGATGGAAAACCAAGTGACACATGTTTCCTCTTTCCAAGCACCCACTTGGAGAATCCCAATAGCCACTTAATTATCATTTCCTTTATCTTTTATTATCCCATTTTAGGCGTCCACATGTGGGAAAAATAATATTAAAAAATTATGTCCACAACCCACCTTTACCATTGCTAGTGGACCCATCACCCCTTATGAGTATATTACAAACAATGGTGAGAATTAATATTACAACACCCTAAGTGCCTAGATACACTTTGCAAGGATGTTGGAACCATGACATATGACATAGAATTTACAAGGTGGATGGCACCTAATCCTAACATATTGATACAAATACTAAATTAGAGAAACTAATTGTTAGCATAATTTGAAAAACTTCAAGTGAAGTGGAAAATTCAACATATTGTGAATTAGAACCAAATAGGGAGATATACAGGAGATGGGGAAACCTTCTAACAATCCTAATTCAAAATGAGATTAAAATCTATCAATGATAATTGAAATCAAGAATGAAGGTTGTTACCTTAGAGTATAGGTCGAGGACCAAAATGGGTCAAAAAGGGAAGAAACTCACAAAGGTAAAGATGAAAACTGACATGATCCCACCAATCAGAATAGGCATGGTTAATTTGGAGGCAAGACTTGAAAATGAGAAAAAGAAACCGAACAACCCATGTAGTGTATAAGGTTATGAAAAGGATAAAGCCATCTAGAATTATAGACAAAAATTTCTTAGAAATGTTGGTTGCAAGGAAAAGACTTGGATAGTAAAGCAAGCTAACCAAACAAGAGCTCAAGCAGAGCAGTGTTTGGTTGAAGTTTAGATTGAGCTTCTAAGTTTGACAAACGAAAGTAAATCTATGTCAATTCCGTTATGATAATTTGAAGACATTCCAAGGGTAAATTTGATATGGAAGACTGTATTATCAATTTGGAAGAATAATTAAATAACCTAGGGGAAAAAAAAGTGTTTGCAAGATATACCAAGGAGGGTAATATAAGGCAAGTAATAGTCATTCAACTGTAGAAATCCAATCAAGAAGAATGTTGAATCATTTCAATAAATTTGGAGAAAATAGAAGAATACCAAGAATTCAACTTTTAAGATGATTCGATGTTTTATGAGTCTTGAAAACACCAAGAGGGGAAAAAGAGAAGTATATGAATCAAGAAAAGATCAGATACAGATAAGGACCATTTTCAATGGAATTTGATGTTGTATTCCAATCTAAGAAAACTTTTTGACTTCTCCATAGACACGGTTTTTAGATCAAAAACCTTGTATCCAAAGTTTCTTATAACCACAAAAAAGTTGTTGAAGTTGAAGGCTAAGCTATTGGGGCTATTAGAAAAAGGTTTGAATGGTCAAGGAAAAGTCAAAGGAATTTGACCAAATAAAAGAGAAGTAATTACAACACAATTCTATGAGTTTCAGATTTGGAAGATCAATTTATGGTTATCTTTGATACCTTGAGAAAAGGTTAGGCATGATGCTTAATTAAGAAAGGCAAGTTAACGCCTAAGAATTAGGAAAGAATATTTATGAATTAAACCATGCTCCACATAATTTTGAGCTATTGTAAAATGATCACGCTTGGTAACTATGTATGCATTAATTGTTTGGACAACTTTTGGAGATAATAACAAACTAGCATGGTATAAAAAGAATTGTTACTCAACCAATTTAAATGCTCATCAGAGGAGATGGCTCAAGCTGAAATCAAACTATGACTTTGAAATTAATCATTTAAAGGGCAAGAAACACTAAGTTGTGGATGCCCCAATGTTAAAGGAGACATATCTCCTTGATGAAACTTATTCATTGTATTTTCAAGAATCAAATGTGGCATAATTCCAAGGAAGATGTTTCATTTAATTCAAATGGACTACTAAGAATCAAATGAAGAACCTAAGTACCATACTCTGAGGAGTTAAGGAATAAGGTGTCGTAAATTGATGTCATATTTAGGACAATCTGGAATGACAAAACTATTGACTGATGTGAAACCACTATATTCTAGAAGGAAACAAAGAGAGATGTTGTAAAGTTTATAGAAAGTTGTCCAAAATGCCAGAGGGTGAAGACGGGATGTCATCACCCGGAAATACTTTTATATTCTCTTAAAATTCCAAAGAGGAAGTGGTGGATCATTAGTATAGTTTGGATCTTCCTATGTCAAGGATTTGACATAATGTTATTTGGTAGTGGTGGACAGGCTCATCAAGGTAGGCAATTTTATATTGGAAAATTTGATAGGTAGAGTACCACTCATAACTGCAAATTTGTGTAAAGTAGTGTTTGATTGCATGGTATTCATGAGAAGGTTATCTCAGAAAGGGACGCACAAGTAACATTAAGAATTTGAGTAAACTATATTAATCACCTTATTGGAAATACAAATGAATATAAGCTCAACTTATCACCGTGAGACGGTTAGTCAAACAAAAAGGGTAAACCAAGCCCCAATGGATTTGTAGAATACTTTTATTACAATAATTCATGTCATTACATAATAAAAATTTGATCCATTAAAACCTTATATGAAAGGGTTGAATTCTTATGAGCTGGGATAAGCTAGGAAATAGGATTAGCCTTAGTTCGGAAATGTTTTCAGAAAAGGAAGAGTAGATCAGAATATTCAAGGAAAGAATAAGAGGAGAGGAATGATAGGCAGGAAAGCTTTGTTAACACAAAACATGAGTCAAGGAGTAGTACTATTATGCTCAAGATTGATAGGTGTCTAGAAGTACTATTATACTCGAGATGGACATCAATACTAGTGATGGTCATTCTTGGTTTATGAGTTGTTTGATGGTGCAAAATTTTGGAGAAAAGGATGGGGACCCACGGTGTAGTGCACAATGCACTGACATTACTTTTTTATTTGGGATGCACTAAGGGAAAGTGTACATGTTAGCTAATGTGAATGTGTTTTCCAGTCACTGTGGTATACGTGACATATATGAGCTAGTCACTATTATCCTTATGATGTACATATGAGTCGTTATTAATTTATTAGTGATGTATAGCTCTCAAGAGATAAAGTTTATTTGAAACACATAATTTCTTCCAATGCGTTAGCAAGTTCACTCAGTTCAAGGTCCAAGAAGGATAAGATTGTCGAGGACAATGCTACGAGGGAAGATTATTATGAGATTAAAATTGAAATCTACCTATTTCTTACATGATTTAGAAAATTGAAATTAAAACCTTTATTTGACTTTATCTATATGCTATGATACTTTACATCATCAAGGACGATGATTCTTAAGGGGAGAGTATGTCACACCTCGTTTCTAAGTTACCAAATTACTTTAAAATTTGAGTAAATATGATTTTAAATGCAAGATTATGACTTTAATATGTTCAATGGATGAATGAAATGTATGCATATGCATTATGATTAATTTTTTAAATGATTTAATGATGCAAATGATATATGATGTATATGATTTTCATGTTATCAGCTAACTCCGTTCATGTTGCTCTAAGTTAAATGTAGCAAAGATTTGAACCCTCCAGTGAGGAGAGGGAGAATATCACCTAGGAGAGGAGGTTGGTATGGAAACCATTGATATGTATATCTGAGTAGATGCACACATGCACTGCACAAGATGGGGGAACCTAACTGAGTCAGTTTAAGTTTTGTGTCAGTAAGCTCTAAACCTAAGTTCTAAGTTTTTTTTTCAATAGGTAAAACTATGTTTTAGTCGTCTTTGAACCACCTTGATCATTTAATCAAATCAAACTAAAAAGACAAAAATCTTATAAATATCATGCATTGCATGAATGTGTATTTGAATATATATATATGAATGTAGGTATGGTGAATGTATATAAATATGTATATAGGAGAGTATATATACGTATGTACTAATGATAATTAATTAAGGCATATATAATAAAATATATTATCGATTATATAGATCAATCTATATTATTAAATTTAAAGTGATTGTTTTGTATTGATTAAGCAAGTAAAGGACCCTAACCCATACAATAGAATAGCATCCAGACCAAACAGCATAACAGAGGAAGCAGAACAAAAGGAAAGCCACTTCCCCCAAACCCAATCAACCAAAACACACTAGCCTATACCTATCACATCAAAATTTATAACCCTATCATTAATCCCTAACAAATATAACTAGCTCATCATAATATCCATACACAAAAGAAAGTTATAATAGTATAACCTTAAAAGAGTAGCAAGTTAGAAACCAAAGTTTATCACACTAATTAAACTAAGGAAATAACTATTGAGGCACCTATGGCCTATACCAACAAAACATCTTAAAGAGTAGCAATAAAACATTAAGATGAGAAAAGAGAAAAAAAATAGAAGGGACAAACATCGAGGATCAAGCATCCTCAATCCGGCTCTAGGCCTTTAGCAGGTCTTCAATAGAATCTTCAAAAATTTCTTTAAGCTCCATTTTTCCTTATAAACCAACCTCGTCCTCGTTCGCCATCTTCCTCTACTAATTCTTAATCTTTCCTTGCCCAGAGATAGTGGCCATGATAGCCTTTTTCATGACCGCATCTACAACCTTGCATAGGTTTTGAACTGTACTTTCAAGTGCCTGGAATCTGTTGGAATTATCCTCCTTTTGCATCATTTTTTCCAACTACTCCACCCTTTCCTCCACCCTTTGAATTCTGGGATTGTCTTAACCTGACACGTTACCTTCATAATCTTTTGAGACTTCATTCCCAGGGTTAGAAATCTCCCTAACCTTTGGGTCATTGGTATCATTACCTTTATCGACCACCTCCTCCATGTCTTCTTCATCATCCTGCCCATCCTCATCCTACGAATCATCATTCTCCTCCTCTTGGCTATCTTATACTTCCTCTGACTTTGTTTCCTTCTCCTCAATAGACTCCCCTCCAAGGCTATTTGGCACTTCCTCAGGTGAAGAAGTCTTATCATCCCTAGCCACCTTCTTCCCCTTGCTATCTAGAGACACCTCCACAGTTTTCTCATCTGGACTTTTAGATTTTTTACTATTGTCAGAACCCTTCGACGCAACCAAGGAAAGCCAAGTCAATCTTAGACCCGCCGGAGTAGAGTACTCGGGGCTATTGTCATTGTCATTAGGTATCATTATAGTGTTGGGTTCAGCCCCCAACTCATGAATTAGAATTTTTTGGTTTTTGTTTACAACAAGAGCCATGGGGCCGCTTTACATTTTTCCAGGGTGACTTTGAGAGGGTCTGACCAAGGGGTGTCCACAGGGATGGGGGCAGTCTTAGCAAAGTCATTAGTTAGGGAATGGAGCCTGCTTTCTATAAGCTCAATTTTAACAGAATTCTTGGGAGTAGGGTTTTCAAGTAGCTTAACAAAGACATTTCTTTGTGGCGAAGTAGCAAGGACATATTTGCATATTGCGTGAATCAAGCCTTGGTGAAGCGAGGGGTTAGCTCCATTTGTCAGGCTTTGGCTTAGAGAAGAAAAAAGAAAGAATGGAAGATTAATTTTCTCAAGATGACAGATATGGTTCAAGATCAAAAAGTGATAACCATGGACTGATTGGAACCAGCCTTCCAACATAAAATATTTCATAACAAAGAAGCAAACACTATGGTATGGTGGTGGAAATAAAACCCTAGAATACCCATTTTGAAATCTCTTAGCTTTCTATTTATCCTCAAAAAACTTGTCAATATAAGTTTTCTTCTTGTCATTGCTTACCTTAGCCACCTTCTTCCCTTCATACGACAGCCCTGTCACTTTGGCTATGAGCTCAGCATCAACCTTGAAATGAATACCACATAGCTCAACCACCCCATCCTTCCAAGCGTTTCCAAATTTGTAGCTCAGTTGCTCGCTATAACCTTCCATGGAAACAAAATAAGGGGTAAATCCATCCCACTCGAACAAACCCTAGAGCTCTGCATTCTTTCTCAAGGAATCAAATTGACCCGGCTCCGTCCGCTTCCTAGGGCCACCCATTTTTTTCTCCTTGGTAGAATAATTCTTAGGGAGAAGCAAGAGCTCGTCTCGTTGGCCTTCCTCATTCACTACTGTAGCAACAGGAAGTTCAAAAAATTTAGTTTTGATCAAGACTTGGTGATTTTTCATTTGCAAGAATAATAGTTCGAACCTTCTAGCAGTTTGTTTAAAATAATCAATTGAAATACACAGCCAAATATCATATTTTTGGGTCCTATCATAATGAATATTGACAACTCCACTGCCTTTATGAGCCATGATTACTCTTTTTTTATTACCTTCTCTCACATTGGCAGAAACATATGTCAAAAAGTATTTTCCAAAATCAAACGCAAGATTTTTTGAGATGCAAATAATGAACCTTATATCCTCATTTACACCTTTCTTTTTAAATTTAAAGTGATTGTTGAGTATATATATTAACATATATATTATTATATAAATGGTATATATATATATACTATTATATTTAATAATTGTTGTAACTATATATATTAATGCATATTCGACAAATATAGCTTGTCGTATATAAATATATATATTATATATGGTTTGGGGTAACTATATATATACATATAAATATCAAATGATGATTGTATTTTATGGAATGTCATATGCATATATATGCTAATATATATTATTATATCTTATGACGATTGTATATTTATTAATATATATATGTATATATTAATATTTATAGTTGACAAATATAAAAATACAATTGTATGAACATATATATTGATATATACATATTATAATACAAAGTTTTATAATATATATATATATATAGTGAAATGTTATACGCATATTATAATGTGATGAATATAGATATAATATAACATGTTATGAGCATGTAATTGATGTTATAAAGTATGCACAAGGCAGCCATGTAAGGCTAAGTAACCACGCATAGAGTGGAAGGCAAAGTGCCACACCAAAAGGCAAGATGGTGATGGAAACTAATAGCTATTTAGAAGCATTTAAAAGTAACAGTTATAAAACCTTAAGTTTCCTACATAGGGCGCATAAGTTGCAAGAGTTAAAAGGAAGAAAAAACCACAATAAAGTAAGTATTCAAATAGGAGTATATAAAGCCCACACGTAGCTATTAAAAAACAAGCTTTGACTTGGTAAAATAACATGTGATGTGCTTGTGTGTGATGGTCCACAACTTGGTTACTACTCACTCTTCCTCATTTCGATCTTTCCTTCGAGCTCTCAGACCAGTCTTGGGTTGTTGTTTGGTGAATAGCTTGAAGATCCTATTCCAAGCATTTTGTCTTCTCTTCACACATGCTCTAAATGACCCATCCTACGATCCATATTTTGCTCCACCAACGGATATGGCCTCATCCATTGAGAGTGAGGTTTGATGGTTATTTATTCAATGCAAATGTGGATGGTATTGATTTCTTGTTTCAATTACATGTTACTCTGCTTTCTAATTATAAATACTCTATCTTGTGATGTTCCTGTTGATGGTGTTTTTATGCACTTCACAACACAAGTAATACGTAGGTGCATTACCTCTCTTGAAAGACAATCTTCCACAATCAAATTACAGAACACTATCCCAAGGTCTCTCGGATGTCAAGTCATGACGAGGCTTGGAATATCTCAGTTGATTTATGTGATTTGTTGGAATCACAAGGTGGACTTACGGATGAGTTACAAAGTGGGAAAGTTGGATCAGCAAATGGAGTTTTTAAGATGGGAGAGTTGTTGTCTATTTGTTGCAAGTTCAAACAGCAGTCTTGAACTCCATTTTATCATTGGATTTAGCTTTATAATGTGCAATGAACCTTTCCTAAAGTTACTTATTAAAAAAAAGGAAAAAAGGCAGGGAAGAGAAAAGGTTCCTAGATCTGAAACTACGAATGAACAGTGATCATGGAGGCTGCTACAGTAGACAAACTCCCTAAACTGGGTTTTGCTTGGCCAAGAAAAACCTACAGTTACACAAAACCAGTGCAATCTTCTAAGGACTGCAGATTTTCAGTTTGCATACACACATCATGAACATGCAAATGAACTAAGTTGCAGCAATCAAATAAAGAAGCCCAGGCTAACTTTGCACAGCAGCTTGTCATCAACAAGTGCCAAAAGTATGGGCTGAAAGCTCATCAAATACTGTAACAATAATCACCATTACCACTTCCATTCAAGAAACTACAACTAAAAATAACTTGGAAGGTAGAACCATGCACACATAATGAGCAAACTCAAAAGGTAACACCCATAGATCATGCAATGCTACTTTTTATTCCTGCAGAATGTTTTTACAACAAATGAGGGGACACTTACAAATGAGGGGACACTTACAAATGAGGGGAAGACCCCTATTTATAGTTTACCAAAGCCCAAATGAATGGATATGATTGAGTTACATTGTGTGTCCCAGATTCAATTACATTAGGGCTTCACCTACCCCACAATATTCAGTAATTTAAAATACATCTTTGTCTTTTCCTTGTTCTATCTTGTAGTGGCCAGTCACTATAGCAGTTTTGTCTTCTAGCTAATTTCCCTTTTATTGTAGCTGAAAGCTGCCTTCTTCCCAATGGAATTTCAACATTCCTTATGGATCAAATGGTTCTTTCAACAGACCCATGGTAGGCTTCTTGAAACTAGAAATGAGAGGCTGAAATGTTGTTTTAGGAATGCTGATTTGAAACGACCGACGGAGCACGAAACTCCGGATGGTATTTCCCGGCTACAATTTTGGAATTTGAAAGGTCATGGGAGGATAAGACCCCATTTTAGCATCTGGGTCGAAGTCCATTTCTGATTTGGAGGTGCGTTGGTACGTTCCGAAAACATGAGCCCAAAATGTTGTTCTGGAAATGCTGTTTTGAAACGGCCGACAAAGCACGAAACTCTGGATGGTACTTCCCGACTGTAATTTTGGAATTTGAAAGGTCAAGGGAGGATAAGACCCCATTTTAGTATCTGGGTCGAAGTCCGTTTTTGATTTGGAGGTGCGCTTGTACATTCCGGAAACGTGAGGCCGAAATGTCGTTGTAGGAATTCTGTTTCAAAACGGTCGACAGAGCACGGAACTCCGAATGGTACTTCCCTACTACAATTTTGGAATTTGAAAGGTTAAGGAAGGATAAGACCCCATTTTAGCATCTGGGTCGAAGTTCGTTTCTGATTTGGAGGTGCGCTGGTACGTTCTGAAAACATGAGGTCGGAATGCCACTATAGGAATGTTGTTTCAAAACGATTGACGGAGCATGGAACTCTGGATGGTATTTCTCGACTGCAACTTTGGAATTTGAAAGTTCATGGGAGGATAAGACCCCATTTTAGCATCTGGGTCGAAGTCCATTTCTGATTTGGAGGTGCGCTTGTACGTTTCAGAAACATGAGGCTGAAATGCCGTTGTAGGAATGCTGTTTCAAAACGGTCAACAGAGCATGGAACTCCGGATGGTACTTCCCGGCTGCAAATTTAGAATTTGAAAGGTCAAGGGAGGATAAGACCCCATTTTAGCATCTAGGTCAAAGTCTACTTCTGATTTGGAGGTGCACTTGTATTTTCTGGAAACATGAGCTCGGAATGTCGTTGTAGGAATGCTGTTTCAAAATGGCCGATAGAGCACGGAACTCCGACTGGTACTTCCCGGCTGTAAATTTGGAATTTGAAAGGTCAGGGGAGGATAAGACCCCATTTTATCATCTGGATTGAAGTCCATTTCTAATTTGGAGGTGTGCTTGTATGTTCCGGAAACATGAGGCTGGAATGCCGCTGTAGGAATGTTGTTTCAAAACGACGGACAAAGCACGGAACTCTGGATGGTACTTTCCGGCTGCAAATTTAGAATTTGAAAGGTCAGGGGAGGATAAGACCCCATTTTAGCATTTGGGTTGAAGTCCGTTTCTGATTTGGAGGTGCGCTTGTACGATCCAGAAACATGAGGCTGGAATGCCGCTGTAGGAATGTTGTTGCAGGAAAACAGTTTTGGAATTTTCAAAACTTCCTGAAATTTAATAAAACCTTGTTAGTTCACTTAGGCACCACAAAAATATCCAAAATCCATAGGAAATCTATCCCCAAAGTCAAAGAATGAAGGAAAAAGTGAATCGAGCGAGCGGGGGGGGGCGAAGCCCGAAAAACCCAAGACTTAGCCATTTTCTATTTTAAGGGCAAAATATGGTCAACCAAAAATGAGACTTTGAAGGGCACGTTGACCAACTAAGATAGCAAAATGAGGGGCATGCAAAATGAGAAGGGAGCGAAAAAAGAGGGTCCCTGCCAACGGTGGGGCGTGTGTGCAAAATATGCACAACAAATGGTGACTCGCTGGGGGAAATGCTCTAGAGCATTTCGATGACAAATGGAAATCACGAACCCAGAATCTTTGGTTCCGACCTTCATGCTAGGGAAAACAAGCCAGACACTCAACCAAAGGATCAAAACCACTAGTTAACCCAACCTTCAGTATGTTGAAAATCCAAGTGTGTGCGGTTGCATTAATTCCCATCCTTCAGTTGCTGCAAGAACCCAAGCTCCATCAAGTTAAGCTACGTAGTTTATTCTAACTCCAAAAGCATCTGGGACATTGCCTCGCTGCCAGTCAGGCATCCATAGCCCCAATGAGGTTGTCATTGTGATTCTCCCGAACATTGCTCTACTGCCAGCCGGGCGTCCATAGCCCCGGTAGAGTTATTCGTATACCCCTAAAAAGTTGAATTTCTCTCCTTTTGATTTTCAATATTTTGCTTTCTTTCTTTGTTTCTTTTCTGTTTTTAGTTCTTTTATTTCAACCTGCAAGCAATGAAGCTCGCACTCAGGGCTGAGAATCACAATGGCGCTGGAGCAGAATTTTAGATTTTTCACTTAACTAGACTTCACAAAAGGCCTACAGTGACCGTCAGATTCTTAAAATTTGTGAGAGATATAAGATTCAAGAATACTTCATAATTAGACCAACTACCATCTTATCCACTTTGAATCAAACATCTAGATCACTTGATACTAACAGAAGATCCTCACCATCCACTCTGAAAACTTGATTAGAGTTTGACAAAGAAATACATAGAACAACCCCAAGAAATAAGAATGGTTGTTGTGCGCATAGATATACCCAGCCAAAAACAGAGGGATCCCAAGCAAAGCAAGAGCAAACAAAAGCAAACACCAAAACGAGACAGCGAAAGAAAACACCCCAAAGCAAGCAACCTACAACAAACCAACTAACCTAAGGAAAGCAGGAAAGTGGATTATTTACAGGAAACCTACACTACTCAAAACGAGTTATGTACAAAGATATTTACAAAGAACTACGTTTGGATAAGGCGGGTTGATGCTCATGCTCATTGGATTTTGCAGTGCATGCACCAGCAAATGGGCAATTGTTATAGTTCTCAACCATGCAGATTTATCCTTATGTTTAGAGAAAATAAATTCAATATGGCAGATTTCAAATTCTACCCCAACATCACGAATAATCAACAATTGAGGAGGCTCATTAAACCCGTGATTAATCCATAAGCACGCCCGTTTTTCCTCATTTCCATAATCAAAATGATAAGTGCAGCTATGAAAATTAACAGGAGAAAGGAAGGATAGAACCTGGGTGTCATCACATGGAGGTGGCAACATTTGACAATCGAGAGTGAGCACCACATCTTTAATCTTTGCATCAGCCATCTGAATATGAAGGAGGATCAACAATGATCATGGCGGAAGGACTCCAAGTTGCATCTTGTAGTCGACCGGGTGCTTCATCTTTGTTGGCAGCTATCTCAGCACCCCCGCCTTTATCTTCTTCTCTTTCTTGTTCATGCATCTCATCATGACGTTCACTCATTTCCCCTTGCTCACTATCGTTATAAATGGAGAAGGAACCCCTATCCCAATCCGAGAACTCTTGTGCATCACCATTCGGAGGCTCAAAGAGTATGCCCTCATCGCTATCATCTTCTGGGATGTGTTCTTCCTCGACATGAGCATACTTTTGCAGCACAACTCCCAATGGAAAGAAGCCATCAATTAATGGTACCTCATCAAGGGGGCCAAAATTTACTATGTGATTTTCCCCCAAATACTCACCATAAAACCCATCGTCCATGGTGCACAAATGTTCTTCAAGAGGAAAAAATTCTTGATGACTGGTGGACAACATTCTAGTTTGATCTACTTGATCACTCAAAAGCTCGAGATTGTATTGTTGTCCTTCTTCTATTGTTGTCCCAACATCCTCTTGAGGACTGCCTTAAGCTAAGTTGTCACTTGGCTCGGGCTCTTGATCCTCATGTTCCATCTTTGAAGCCACTGCAAGGAGTGGTGTGCTTAGCTTCCTTACTTGTTCTTTGACTTGCTTCATGGCTTCTTGGCACAATCCGTATGTGAACTCGGAGTGGGATGAATCATGGAACCTGCACCAATTTGGTAGCAGCAATACCTCCAAATCCACCTGACATTTCAGATTTGACCAATCCTTTTCTAATCTGGAGATGAGCTGGTCATATCTTTCTGCTACTGGGTCCTCATCGTCACTTTCTGTTATCCCAAGGCTGTCAACCTCTTCCTCTTGCTGATTTGCAACATCTTCATTGGCTGCCCTAGCATACACTATTGCAAAATTGATTGATTCATCCTCAACTATCAATGGCTCCTCCTCCTGAGTGGAGGACTCCCCCTTACTGGCGAAGGAGAGGCTTTCCAACTCCATTCTTAGTGAACCTTCACCAAAGCTTTTTGCTGTCCCCAGAAAATCAGCTTCTTCGTTTTCATTTTCAGCTTCAACGTTTGTTGTCCCAGCATCTATTTCTATGGAGCTTCTTGGTCTATCTGCAATTTGTTGTCCTCCAGATGTTGATAGCTTTTCTACCTCATGGGATGACTCATTCTCCTTGCCAGTTGGTTGCTCCAACCTGCTCAAATTGCCTTTGACTTGGGTGATGATGTTTGCACATGACGAACAAGTAAATTCAGAATGTGGTGCATTGTGAAATTTGCACCAACTTGACATTAGTGCTTCCTCCAATATTGGTCTATCTTTGCTGCCCAAACACTCTTGGATCAGCTCTTCAAATGCCTTGGCTGCCATGGTTGTCAATTTCTCCTTTGGGTCTGCAAGGGTCAAAGGCTGATATATTTTCCAAAAGGGAATCTCTCCTTGCAAGACTTTCAATTCTGCTCAAGAAGGTTAGACACTCCAATTCATTGTGCCTACAAGTGCAATGGATCCTACACTTATCCGCCAATACAAATTGCTACAATGGTTTCTTCAATCTCCTATTTAAATCTGCATGTAGTTGAGCGATGTTGATTTGTAATTGCTGCTCCATTTCGACTCAACTTCTTTTGCCTTCAAAATTTTTTGATTTTATGTTTCAGCATTAAAAGAGATCTCTCTATCTCAGATTTCTTCTTTGAAAGTGCTTTTATCAACATCCAACATTCAACTTTGTAGCCTCAACATGTCATGTTGCCCTCCTTCTAGCGCCAGTTCTGTTGATGGTGTTTTTATGCACTTCACAACACAGGTAATACGTAGGTGCATTACCTCTCTTGAAAGACAATCTTCCACAATCAAATTGCAGAACACTATCCCAAGGTCTCTTGGATGTTAGGTCATGACGAGGCTTGGAATATCTCAGTTGATTTATGTGATTTGTTGGAATCACAAGGTGGACTTACGGATGAGTTACAAAGTGGGAAAGTTGGATCAGCAAATGGAGTTTTTAAGATGGGAGAGTTGTTGTCTATTTGCTGCAAGTTCAAACAGTAGTCTTGAACTCCATTTTATCATTGGATTTAGCTTTATAATGTGCAATGAACCTTTCCTAAAGTTACTTATTAAAAAAAAGGAAAAAAGGCAGGGAAGAGAAAAGGTTCCTGGATCTGAAACTACGAATGAACAGTGATCATGGAGGCTGCTACAGTAGACAAACTCCCTAAACTGGGTTTTGCTTGGCCAAGAGAAACCTACAATTACACAAAACCAGTGCAATCTTCTAAGGACTGCAGATTTTCAGTTTGCATATACAAATCATAAACATGCAAATGAACTAAGTTGCAGTAGTCAAATAAAGAAGCCCAGGCTAACTTTGCACAACAGCTTGTCATCAACAAGTCCCAAAAGTATGGGCTAAAATCTCATCAAATACTGTAACAACAATCACCATTACCACTTCCATTCAATAAACTACAACTAAAACTAACTTGGAAGGTAGAACCATGCACACATAATGAGCAAACTCAAAAGGTAACACCCATAGATCATACAATGCTACTTTCTATTCCTGGAGAATATTTTTACAACAGCTCTCCAACACATACAAATGAGGGGAAGACCCCTATTTATAGTTTACCAAAGCCCAAATGAATGGATATGATTGAGTTACATTGTGTGTCCTAGATTCAATTACATTAGGGCTTCACCTACCCCACAATATTCAGTAATTTAAAATACATCTTTGTCTTTTCCCTGTTTTATCTTGTAGTGGCCAATCACTGTAGCAGTTTTGTCTTCTAGCTAATTTTCATTTTACTGTAGCTGAAATCTGCCTTCTTCCCAATGGAATTTCAACATTCCTTATTGGATCAAATGGTTCTTTCGACGGACCCATGGTAGGCTTCTTGAAACTAGAAATGAGAGGTCGAAATGCTGTTTTAGGAATGCTGATTTGAAACAGCCGACGGAGCACGGAACTCCGGATGGTATTTTTCGGCTGCAATTTTGGAATTTGAAAGGTCAGGGGAGGATAAGACCCCATTTTAGCATCTAGGTCGAAGTCTGTTTCTGATTTGGAGGTGCACTAGTACGTTCCGAAAACATGAGCCCAGAATGTTGTTCTGGAAATGTTGTTTTGAAACGGCCGACGGAGCACGGAACTCTGGATGGTACTTCTCGACTGCAATTTTGGAATTTGAAAGGTCAGGGGAGGATAAGACCCCATTTTAGCATGTGGGTCAAAGTCCGTTTTGATTTGGAGGTGCGCTTGTACATTCCGAAAACGTGAGGCCGAAATGCCACTATAGGAATGTTGTTTCAAAACGGCCGACAGAGCACGGAACTCCGGATGGTACTTTCGGCTACAATTTTAGAATTTGAAAGGTTAAGAGAGGATAAGACCCCATTTTAGCATCTGGGTCGAAGTCTGTTTCTGATTTGGAGGTGTGCTGGTACGTTCCAGAAACATGAGGCCGGAATGTCGTTATAGGAATGTTGTTTCAAAACGGCTGACGGAGCACGAAACTCTAGATGGTATTTTTCGGCTGCAATTTTGGAATTTGAAAGGTCAGGGTAGGATAAGACCCCATTTTAGCATTTGGGTCAAAGTCTGTTTCTGATTTGGAAGTGTGCTTGTACATTCTGGAAACATGAGCCCGGAATGCCGCTGTAGGAATGTTGTTTCAAAACGGCCGACAGAGCACAGAACTCCGGATGGTACTTCCCGGCTACAAATTTGGAATTTGAAAGTTCAAGGGAGGATAAGACCCTATTTTAGCATCTGGGTGGAAGTCCGTTTCTGATTTGGAGGTGCACTTGTACGTTCCGAAAACATGAGGTCGGAATGTCGCTATAGGAATGCTGTTTCAAAACGGCCGACAAAGCACGGAACTCTGAATGGTGCTTCCCAGCTGCAAATTTGGAATTTGAAAGGTTAGGGGAGGATAAGACCCCATTTTGGCATCTGGGTCGAAATCCGTTTCTAATTTGGAGGTGCGCTTGTACGTTCCAGAAACATGAGGCCGGAATGCCGCTGTAAGAATGTTGTTGTAGGAAAATAGTTTTGGAATTTTCAAAACTTCTTGAAACTTAATAAAACCTTGTCAGTTCACTTAGGCACCACAAAAACATCCAAAATCCATAGGAAATCTATCCCCAAATTCAAAGAATGAAGGAAAAAGCGAATCGAAGGAAGGGGGCCGAAAAACCCAAGACTTAGCCATTTTCTATTTTAGAGGAAAAATATGGTCGGCCAAAAATGAGACTTTGAAGGGCATGTTGACCAACTAGGACAGCAAAATGAGGGGCACACAAAATGAGAAGGGAGCAAAGAAGCCCGTCGGGAGCGAAAAAAGAGGGTCCCTGCCAACGGTGGGGCGTGTGTGCAAAATATGCACAACAGTTCCTTGCATCTTGGGTTCGGCTACTTATGGCTTTAGGCTCTAGTGTTCGGTTGCTCTCCATTTTTGTTAAGGGTTTTTTCCTTCACAGGCCCTTGGAGAGGCTCCTTATTGTAAATCTATCACTAGTTGTTCTTTGTTGTGTTCTCTCCTGCATTTTTGATCTTGTAGGAATGCATTGAATGCTCATGTATGTGCATTTTGTAAATCTTTTTTTGAATGAATATAAACTCCTTATAGTGGCTCGGCCACTTTTATCCAAAACAACATGTGATGTGCTTGAAAAATCCACAACTTAGGTAGAAGAATAAATAGACTATGTGTGTGATATGTTATTGGAGCTTTTTACTGAGTTATTGAACAACAAATCATAGGTAGAAATAGTCATCTAGGGTCATGGCATTTGAAGTAGGCATTTGAGAGTTGTTAAGAGATAAAATTGCAAAACAATTTACCAGCAAAGCCCACGGTTGGCATAGGGAAGAGAGGTGGCATGAAACCTAGCTTTATTTTAGGTGGAAACTACTTTCCAATTTTGTATAAATAGAAGGCAGTATCTTGGTGCTTGGTTGTTCATTCTTGATTGCATTTGTACTAATCATTATGTATTCATTTTATAAGTTTGAGAGCAACTTATTGGTGAGTTTGAGTGCAACATATTTGTGAGCTTTGAGAGCATAGAATACTTGTTTTTTTGTGAGGATAGTTTCAGTTGAGAAGTAAAGATATCATTTGAGTAATAGTAACAAGAGGATTTGAGGTTAGAGGGGGTAGCAAGTTGAGCCATTTGCATTGAGCAAGGAGTCTCAAAATATTTGTTGGGAGCTAATTTATACTAGGCATAATTAAGATAGCTATCTCTATATCTCTTATTAATTCTAAAACTAGGTATTATTAAGTTGTCTAAAAGTGTTTGAGCTATTATTTGTGTGTGCATACTATTATTATTGGAAAATGTGTGTGCAAATTCAATCAGCTAGATTGCTTATGCAGTTATCCATTTAGGTGCATACTATCACTTTTCCATTTAGGTGCATCACCATAGTTTAAGTTTTAGTTTATCCATTTAATTCAAAGCTTTTCTTCCCTTTAACTTTTAAAAACTAGTTATTCATTAGAAAATCATAAGGGAGACATCCCATAATCTGGAGATTCATCTTCACTATGAGTATAACCACTGGCTCGAAGATGTTTCCATGTTTCACGAGATTGTTGAGCGTGTAAACTTAGCATCCGGGTGCAATCCTTTTGACAACGGTTTTATGAACACCTAGTGGGACTCTGAAGCTCACTTCAAAGAAAGAAATCAAAGTTTTCAAGCTATTGTTTTGGTATATACAACAGTATTTTTACCTTTCAAAGGTTTTCAATTTATACTTGGTGACTCTAAGCACAATCTACTAGTTTCAAGTAGACAAAGTGTTGGTATGTTTCATCCTTGCAAAATAAATCTGACTCACTTTGATTTCAAGAATTTTTCCAGGTTTCAAATGCTTTAACATGTCAAGTTTTCATGAAAAGAGCATGTTTCCACCTCTGTTTCATGAAAGTCCTACTTATCCACATCCTTATCAACCATATCAAGTTGAGTATGCTACTGGTTTTATCCCAAACATCCATGCGACAATAGTATATTAGCATGCTCAACATGCTTACCTCCCACCCACCCCTACTCAACCTCCATATCAGCCTACCCACACTCATTTTTAGCCTCAAGAGGTTAGGGACATGAAAAATAGCATGAATGACATCAAGGACACATTGTTAGACTTCACAAAGCAGATTTAAAAGATCAAAAGACAACAAGAGCTTGATTTGTAGCAACAAGAGTTAGACTATCAGACCTACCTTCATGAGTAGGAGTTGGAGACACAAAGGATACAGTTCGAAGAAAAAATTGAGTAGTTAGCTACAAAAGACGATTAGATCAAATTTTTGCTTACCCAAAAGCATGACATTCAAACAGCTCCTTTCATTCTAGATCAGCCCTTTCAAGATGAGTTTAGCAGGTATGAAATTCCAAGTTTTAAACAAAATGGGCCTCTTAACCCTCCTAGTATAACTTTACAGAGCAGCCCATTGATTAGGATAGCGTATTGATCATGGAGAAGATTATAAGTATAAATCCACTACATTTAGCTGTAGAGTATTACTAATTAGAGCAGCAAAATAATGAACAAGAGGAGTAGGAAGTTGTTGTTTCTACTATGTCCCCAGCTCAAAATAACCATAGTACATGTGAAGAGGATGTTGGATCAAACTTGCTACTGAACCCCTAGCATTTTGATTCATTTGAAAAAAAAATTGATGTTGTTTATAAAATGAATGATAGCAGAGTACAAGGATTACCAATTAAAGATCTTCACTTGCAGAGACAAGATGCCCAAGTTTCACTGGAGAAGGCACCACATGAGGAGGAACAATTGGTTTATTTGTTTGACCAACTACCTGGTTTTATTGAGCAAGCTGAAGAGAGCACACAGGTACCTAAATTACTAGTTAATTTGGAACACCGATAAGATATTGCAGAACATGATGTACTATTGGTTCAAGCTGAGATTGAAGCCTCAATTCATATGAGATAGCAAGAGGTCAGTCCTATTTTGGAGGTTAATGAAAATTATCTACATGAAGTTTCCCAAATTGAACAAGCAAGCATATCAGAACTTGTGTTTCAAAAGGATGATCTAAAATCTAAGGTAAGCCCTCTCATGCCACAAAGTAATGAAGATTATGAAGAATCCCTATTTTGGAATGATCTTGAATCCTTCATTTGAAGCTTAGATGGAAAAGGAGACCAGATTGAACATGTTCATGTAAAGAAAATGGAAATTGGATCTCAGAATTTTTCTGACTTGTTTGATGAACTTCCTCAATTTGTTGGTGAAAATGAGGATATCGCATGCATGATAGCATCTATGCCTGGTATGGAACTACTAAATAATAAAACTCATCTAGATTTAATGCAAAGTTATGAGTTAGATGAGAACATATTTCCAGGCATCATAAAAGTTTTTTGTTTTAACATAGATGATAAGGTAGTATTATATGAGCCAGCAACATGTGATCAGCCTGTTCAGGTCAAAGAGGCAGGCGTTCCTTCATTTCATTCATGTGAATTAACTCTTTCAAATCACATTGAAATTGAGATAGAAGGTGAAACAACATCTTTGGACGAAGAAAATCTTACACTACAAATGGAGCGGCCTAATCAACAAGATGAAGAGAACAATGTATAAGCATGAAGACAATAGTGAGAGGCCAAGTTTTATCCTCTCAAAAGGGTATCCAATCAGATATTTATCCAAGGAAGAGTCTACAGAAGTACAACAAGTCATGATTGTGTCAAATCATGTGACTGCAACTGAGGAGCAACAGGTTAATCTTATCTATATGTCTCAAAATAACATCTTTGATGGTCAATCAAATGAGGAAGGTGTGTTTTTTGTGATGTTCCAACTTTTACTACATCAATTAATCAATTTTTATCATTTCCATACCTCTTTTTGGTTAATCTTGAGGATTTGAAGCATCCTGTGTTGTTAAGGAAGGGCAGCTATTTCTCACAACCAGTGAATGGTCATGTCTGAGCACTACCACTGCTAGATAGTGTAGGGTAGGGTAGTTTTCAACTAATAAGTGCTCTAGGCACACTTCATTTCAGTTTTGTTTTGGGTAAAAGCACAAAGTTGTGTCACACTTTATAAAGGAAACGACCAACACTGATCCAACTTTTAAACTTGAATCACTAAAAGGTGGCATATATGTTTAGAATTTTGAAATGATGTAAACTAGTAAAATATGTATTTTTTAGTATATTTTATGTTTGTATTTTAAACTAGTTTTTAATAAATTAACACCATAATTTAGTTGTTGATAAAATGTTGAAAATGAAGTTGCATGAGACGTCAAACTTTTCATGGTAAATTTTGTTTTTCTTTCAAATTTTTTGTGTGTATTTATAACTTGAAACTTTAGTGCATAGATATATTTTTTTCCAATTTTGATAAATATTTATTTTTTAAATAAGTATTAAAATGTGTGTGAATCAAAAAACAATTATTTCTATCGGACGTCAACTTTCATATTAAATATTTATCTAAAAGAAAAAAATTATACCATCTTGAAATAGATTCTTTTATCTAGTGCATCATATTTTTTCAAATTTTTTTAATAAGTTTTAGTATTTTCCTTCGCATGGTAATCAAACTAATATTTTGTGTTGATAACTTAATTTTAGTAAAAATAAATAATAATTAAACTATTAAAATAAATATATTTTTGAAAACTACACTTATGGATCTACAAAAAGGTATTTTTATATTTTTTTTTAAATGTTATTTACATTAGTAGGAGTTCTTGAAACTTCGAGTTTTTCAAATAATTTTTTTTTGGTAAATTGGACTCAAAGTGGCACTCCATATAATTTTAGCCAACAATTTTAGTTGAAAATTTTGCGGAAGTATCTAACTTAGCTAGAATGAATCTTACTAGATCATATGTTTGACAAAAATTGATTTTTAGTTAGAAATAATTAAATTCAGTTGTGTTGATAAGTTGGTTGAAAGTGTGACACGGCTTTGTCCTTTTACCCTTTTGTTTTCCAAATAAGTGCAGATGCACTGTTTGTTGGCCCTATCTTAAACAAAGCCATGTTAGAATATTTTTTGTTTTATTCTATTGTTGTATAGTTCCAAACAGCTGAGTTACAATGGTTTCAAGATTTTGAGAAGGGAAAATTTTGACTCCATGCCCAATGGATTGTTAAGGCAACTGGTATGGCATGCTTAGTAGGTAGGCATTCAACAAAAATCGCCTGAAATGTTACCAAAATTTCACCTACAACTCAATTTGGTAGAGTTGAAACAACTATTACATCTAAGGTGAAAGGTACACCAATAAATTTATGCTAATCCTAATCATTTACATGTGAGGTTTTCAAATGAAAGTCGGTTTTTATTATGCAATCTTTTACAACAGAAAGAGATTATACAAATTTCATGATATTGTTGTATTTATACATTTTGAAAATGAAAATGTATACAATGTTATTGTTTTATTCATTAAGATCAAAGGAATGTTTGAAAATACCACACAAGTCGTGGGAGTAACTGATTGGATGACATAAGAAACAAATTAAATAACTGAAAAGAAAGCATATAGGAGAAGAGGGATCTATCATTGCCTTAATGGTGAATCCCATAGCTTGTCAATTGTATCTTCATCCCGCTCCACAGCTTCGTTGATGTCAGCAATAGATACCTGCAAGGGTCAAGAAAATGTTTTGTTAGAGCTCGAGATTTCAAAACTCTTACATTCCTAACTAACAGATACTCAATCTATTTCCTATTGGCATCAATACAGAAAATTAAAGCATCTCAGTTTAGCAATCCAGAATCATGGAAATCATAATAAAGAGAGGTTATTCAGTCATCAAGAGAAGCTCAAACTTCTTCTTTTTTCCTAACATTTTGTTGAATGTGTAGGTATAGGTGAAGACATATTATTCATATCAGCAAGGTGTCATTTACATAATCAATAAAGGAAAGAATACAAGCAATGTTGACCATCCATGACTATCAAGTCAAGGGTGCAATGATGCTAACCCCTTCACCTTGAAATGATAGTCACAAATGAACAAGGTGCATTTATTTTTCCACTTCAAGGTACTATTCATATTCAAGTCATCATTTTACAAGCTGTCATTTCATTTTACATCACTATCATTTAATGTCATCTGTTGTCACATCATAAAATGCATTAAATTGTTGTCACATCATAGCATGTGAAGGGAAATGGGCTCCCACAAGGGTTGAGCCCAGCATGTTGTTCCCTTTTCAGTTTGAGGTCAAATAGTTTATTTTATTCAATAATTATAGTTTTATTCATAGGACTGTCATAATGCCAAATTTAAGACAGTGAAAGGAAGTTTGTCAACATAAAACAATGCATATTGTGGATACTAATGAAGGGGCAGATATCATGAGCATGCACAATTGCATGTTATCATCACATAAAATGATCAAATATGAGTTTTTTGGATGGTATAAATCACCTTGAAGACAAGCTTCTAACAGTGATTGCTAAGGTTGCATTAAGAAGACTGTTATGAAGACAGCCAAGTACAAGAACATTGATATCATAAGACTATGGTGGGCAGTTATTCATCCAAGGAATGGACAATCATAATGCATGCTTGTGTTTGACAGAACACAATCCTAAATGTTGAGGAAGAGCATAATTATACTAGAAAGGAGTTGTACCAGCCTAGGAAATAGCTATATTAGCCTAAGAGACATTCTAAAACACAAAGGAAAAGTAGCCCGATAGGTACGGTCAAAGAGAACATGGAGTAGAAAAATTTGTGCATAAGCAAAGGAGTAGTGAAATTGCTATGAGATGCACAATCATCATGAAATTTATGACACAATGGTGCAACTACAGGCTATTCTACCATTGAGAACAAGGATCTTTGCGACCTTTGCAAATGAATCGACTGAAGAACATGATTTCATTCAGAATTTGGCATTTGTCTTCACCTGGTTTAACAGGTCACACATCTGTATGTTTGAAAGTCTGATTGTTATTTCTTATATGGATGATACTGAAATTTTCAAGCTTATACAGAGGAGACAACTATATAATCAACCTATTTCCAAGATGATCCAAAGGTATTTCATTACAAAGGGACAATTTTTCAATTCCCGATCTAAAACATTGATGGACAGTGGTGGGTGAAGAATTGTGATAGTGAATAGAGAATGCAATCTTAAGAGTAGGAAGGGTTTCATAAGCATGGTGAAGGTGCATAAGCAAAAACATCATGGTATGTATCTTTAACGAAATGATGAAAGGAAACTGAGGTTGGCCGATCATGTCAAAGCCATGGAGGACAAAAACCACCTTCAAATAAAGCACGGTAAAATCCTAGGCCACATACACAGAAGCTCTCAAATAATGGAAAAAGTTTAAAATCCCATAACGAAATATTGAAAGAAAATGTGGCCTCATGAATTTCATTGATAAACCCTCAAAAATCTTGCAGGCATGAATTGAACACAAAGTTGTGGCCAAGTTTGAAAAGAACAAAGGATAAAAGAGCTCTTTATTTAATCACAAGAATGCACATAGGTTGAATGCCACGGCCTGTGGCCTTTCATTTTAAAATCTTCAAGATTTTTATATTTGTGACTGGGCTTCATCAACTTAGGTTTCCTAATCGGTGGCAAAGGACAGAGGATGAAGTTTATCTTTATTTTTTCACAGAAAATGAATGAGAAACCAGAGAAATGATAGGGGGAGCATATGAGTTAATCCATAATGAAAAGGAAACCTCAGCCATGATTGAAGGGTTTTTTTACCCACATTCTTTTATTAAAAATGCAATAATGAAAAGCGGCCTGTAGAACAGAGATTCTTTTACACAAAAATGAAAGATTACAACATTTCTATACAAATAAATAGTCACCAGATAATCTTAGTTAATCTTCTGCAAGGGAATATGCGTGAATGACTCAAAACTCCCAGAGGACTCAACAAAAGCTCGAGCAAACCATAGTGGTGGCGCCCTCAAATTGCTAAGTGCAAATGAAAGACAAACTGAAATGTTCCCGCGGGTTTTGTCTTTAGGGTTTCTTTTATTGTAGATATGCCGACAAAACAAGGCATTTTTTCCTTTGTTTTATTTATCCTCATATTCCTTTGCATAAGCTTAAGACAAGAATGGATATGGAATAAGTGTTAAAGGTTAAGATTTACTTTAATATTTATCATATAAATGAAAGGAATGGCATAAATATAATAAATATTGGAGTAAATCTTAAATGGTTTACCTTTAATATTTATTCAAAACATTAAATCCTTGCTCCAAGATTACAAAAAAAATAGTGAATGGAAGTGAATTGATCATGCAAAATCAAGAGGTAGAGACAACTGAAGTGCATTTGAAGTCCTCGAATCATGCAAAATCAAGAGTGGAGTTCAATAGGGGTTTCGAAGTCTCATTTTTAGTTGGAGGAGCCTTTTGAGGAGTCTTTTGGGGTCGACTATAATGCAAGAGGACTTCGCCACTATTTGAGCCTAGTTTACATCAATTGTGGGCCCCCTTTCCATGGGTTTTTATCTTTGCTTGTGAGAGGGATTTTGGGAGATATTTTTACTTTTAGTTAGTTGCTCGTTCCACCTCCTAGCTCTTTGAAGCCACCTATTGTATATATTGAAAAAGACTTAATCTTTTTTCTCAGTTCTTGCATATTTACCTTTAGATTCTGCAAAGAGATATTCACCTTGTAACTCACTTTTATAGTTATTAATAAATATACAATAGCTTTTACAGGTTATTTTAGATTGTTGCAAAAATTTCTTCTTTTTCTTATTGCAATTAAGTGTTTACCTTCTCAGATTTAGGTGTTTTGCCTTTGTTAATGATTTGGATGCAAATTTAATGAGTTTTAAATATCATAACCTTTAAATTTATGTCTCATTAATGGATGCATGTACACAGATGTAGGTTTAGCCATAGGTCATAGATTGTGCTACAGATTTATCTTTCCTTTAGGTTGTGAAAGCATTATTTTTCCTTTGTAAAGGATAGATTATCAGGCCTTTTTGTGAAACATTTATGTGTTTAAACTATTCAATTTGAGTTGTGAAAATAGATTTCATGAGAGATAGTTGTGAATCAAGCTGCTCACTTTTCCATTTAGGTGCATCACCATAGTTTGTGTTTCAATTTATCCATTTAATTCAAATTTTTTCTTCCCTTTACCTTTTAAAAACCAGTTATTCATTAGAAAATCATAAGGGAGCTAGCCCACAATCTGGAGATTCATCTTCACTATGAGCATACACATAGGCTCGAAGATGTTTCCATGTTTCACGAGATTGTTGAGCATTTAAACTTAGCATCTGAGTGCAATCTTCACGACAACAATAACAAATAGAGGAACCTTATACCAATTATGCAAGGATAACTTGGAAAGAACCATGAGGAAATTGGAGATTATTTGAAAGGTTCTTAGTTGAATTTACTAGAAGTTAAATATTTTATTATGTTGACTTAATATTATTGGACATTACTATAAACCTAAGATTTTATATGAGATTTAGTGTCAAGGATAACCAGATTGGTTACGACATCCTAAAAGGATGGAGCCATACTAAATATGACAACAAAGAGTCTAAAACTCAATACAAGAAATAATCTTCAAAATTTGGATTATTATACATATCAACATATTGGCAGTGCTTTAGATTGAGACCAAGTGTGTCCAGTTGGTGACATGGTGTCATCAATATTAACAAATTATGCATGAATTAAGCAAGTCATTACTCTCATGATTAAAAGAAAGAGCTTGAATAAGAGGCAGTTGCTAGTCCCAAGAATGTTAAAAATGTGTAACAAGGTATTCAAGAGGTTGGGTTAAACCTAATTGGTTAGTTAGATCAATATAAGTGTGTTATCACTTTTGTATGGAATCTTGTTTATATTATTTGAATCTTGAGGTCAAACCAAGACAAGAGTTTTCATAGGTCAATAGAGTTTCCAAGTCGAGCAAGGGGGTGGGTGAACATACGACACTACTTTATAGAAAGTGGATTATTATATATTTATATGAAAACTTTGGCCAAAGTAAGTGTAGAAGTCACTTCCTACACTTTGTTGGTTCGCTGCAAGTCAAGATTGCATAGCTAATTGGGAGTGTCATGCATAGTTGGCAGGTATCCACAATATGACAGTAACTAGTTATGTAGGACACCACACGATGCCCAGGTAGGCATTTCTAGAGGGTTTCCATACCAATCTCTTCGTTGAAGGGTAGGGCCATCTACCGATTAGGAGATGTGTGGGGGGCGCTTAAGTCTGTGGTTGGAGGAAAAGCACTTGGGCAATGCTCTCCCTCGAAGATGTGTGACCCATAGGTGGACACCTTGACCTTGATCAGCTCTTGTAATTTATAAATTTGTATATGAACATGATCACGAACCAATTGTAATATGTATTTGAAAAGATGAGTTTCATCTGTAACTTGGAATTATGTAATATTATCTCATTTATGTAATGATATGTGGAAAATATTTATGCAATGTGCAATTATGTTATTGAAAAGGAAAATTTTCATTTCCATATTTTTTGAAACTTGTGTTATTCACTCTCTGAGTTAAAACATAGGTGAAAATTATTGAGTAAATGTTGGGTATGTTACAAAATTGATTAATCTAATTTACTTACAAGTCAATAAAATTATTCCAATTGTAGGGTTAGATGAAATTTTATTTCTTGTTATTATCAACATTTAATTATTTTCTTAGCTTAATAATGAAAAATTGATCAATAGAATGCACTTACAATTCATATTGTTAGTGTAAAACTTTAAATATTTATCCTATCAAACCAATAAGTTAAATATTTTATTTCAATTGTTGTAACTAGTTTTAAATGATTTATTTTTTAGATCCTTTTATTTTCTAGCTTATGGAAATTCAAAAGCAAATACAAATGAGATTCTTACTAGAAAGTCAAGTAAACTCAAATTGATCAAACTTTATATAATTATTGTAATAATCATTTCAAGTTGAAACCTTTAAACTACCATATTATAAATATTAATAATTAAAATAATAGTCATTTACAAACCCTATTGTGGTGTTAAATTAACTTGCAAAGGTGAAAATTAGAATCATTACATAATATCAATAATACAAATATCAACTATGTTAACTGAATACCTTTTTCAACATTCTCAATGAACAAAATAATAAAAAAATTGTGGGATGAGATTACTTTAATTTCAATACTTGGTAATATCTTCATCTAGCTTTTGAATGTAATTTATGGTTATTTGAATTTTTAATTCTCATATTTAAAGTTGTTATCTAGATTATATTTTTTAAATTCTACAACGTATAGTATATTTATTAGTTGTTTAATGATTTTCAACATTTAATTGATATGTAGTTATGAAATGCAATAGCAATAGATTTGAAAATTAATTGAAGATTGTTTAAATGGTAATATAAAATATTATACCAATTTCATTAGTCAATAGTATTCTATATGATGTATCTAATTATTAAAATTAAGTCTTAAAGATTGATTCAAATGTTTTGTTCTTAAATTTTCTTTCATTTCTTTAGGTTCCTTCCATTGAAATATATTTTGAATAATATATGTTAAGAAAAAATTTAAGTTGTTTTTTCAAAAGTAACTTTAAATTAGCATATGTTAAAACATTTTTAAAACTTCTTTCCTTTATGATTTAGTTGGATAACCTAAACAAGGTTTGAAACAAAAATTTGCGATGTTCAATATCAACAATGCCTCTGACTCATGTTTACAGATAATGACATCACACTTTGAGCTATTGTATTTATAGCCTAACATACTTGCAACAATGGCATCTATGACATCATCCCCATAAATTGTTGAAGAGAAAAAGGGAAATGATTTAAAATCCAAGAGACGAATAATCTCTTTTGGATCACAAATTAGAAAGATTTAATTCAAATGAACCAAAAAAACATTGGACTAAACTTAGAAAACCATCATATAGTTTCATTGGACTTTAATATATTTTCTAGATTCGATCTTTAAATTTTTGATTAAGTGAAAGGAATCATTTTACAAACCATGTGAAGAAAACTTTTGTCACTTTGTTTAAATGGTAACATTATTTTATTTGATTAAAACTAGGTATTAGATGGAGATAGTAAACAAATATTGGTCATGGCAACCAATTACATTTGAATTTAAATGTTTCCCTTTGTGTATATCATTCGCAAATGAACAATCTACAAAAACAGGACCATAGAAAAGGTTGCATACCCATATAAATTGTTGATATCAAACTTAGCTTAGAAAACACTACATATATATTATGTTTTGATCTCATTTGGAAGCGGTGCATATAGACAGTTTGAGGAATGAAAGATGTACACAAGTGTTGAGGATGGGGTTTAAAAAGTGTCAAAAAAAAAAGTATGTCAACTTTACTAATAATACAAAATTAATTATTCAATTAAGGAAGGTAAAATCTCTAACATAAATAATAAGATAAAAAATATATTCTTTGTATACTTAGAAGAGCCCAATTGATGGATTTGTTTGCCTGCCTGAGACTTTAGGCCAAATTCCAAAACAAATTTCAAACCTTTATATGCACTCGTAATAAAAGAGTGTAGTCTTTAGAGAGTGACTTAAAATCTGGCTGGTTCTAATGAGCCTAAGTTTCTAGCTAGAGCATATGTCTATACTTTATGGATAGATACCTATTCTAGATGGATAAATGAATTATTGTCCCATATGAATAGATGTCTACGATGTATAGTTGAATGTGTATTCCGAATTGGATAGTATTTTATATGGATAGAAATACCTGAGTATACAAATGAATGAGCAGATAATAACTTGAAAAAAAAAAAAATTTCAAAAAAAAAGTGGCATTTTTTGGTATAATGGATGGATTGTTACATTTGGCATCACTCCTACATGCTTTGAGATTGATAATGAGTGGCATAGAAATCAACCTTATGGCTAAAATAGCAATTTCAAAATAGGGAGTGAATGTATGGACATTAATGCGAGCAAAGGTACAATAATGGTGAGTCAATGGCAACTATATAGAAATTGGTGCATGCCACTAGTTGATATTGCATTAGGACATTCAACCAAGGCGGACACAACTAAAATGCCACTAGCTGATATTGCATTAGGACATTCAATCAAGACAGACACAACTAAATGGAAAGTTGATATTGCATTAGGACATTCAATAATGGTAAATAAATGGCAACTATATAAAAATTGGTGCATGCCACTAGTTGATATTGCATTAGGACATTCAACCAAGGCGGACACAACTAAAATGCCACTAGTTGATATTGCATTAAGACATTCAATCAAGACAGACACAACTAAATGGAAAGTTGATCCTTTATTGATCTAGGAGCAAGTGGGTGGCATTTGCATGGCCAACTATGGAAAATATTGAAAATCTAGTTTGTCAATATTTTTTTTGTTTTCGTAATATACAATTTTGAAGGCGTTCAGAGGACTTCCTGCAAGCTACATTTCAATAAACTCAAACAAGCTCTCTTCTTTCCAACAATTCCAAAAAATTCAAATTTCACCCAATAGGCCCTCGGAATTATGACCCTACCAAGTTAGAGCAGGGAAAATAATAAATTTATTTTGTATTTTTCAGTTTTGTTAGTTAATTGTCCACATCGAACTGTTCATTTCGATTTCCAAGGATGTGGTCACCTTTGCGGTGTGGTCACCTTTGAGATCCTTTGCAAACATATAAATGTTGCTTTTGTAGTTAATAAAGACAGTCTTGTGGAGTCACGCATCTCTCTGAATGAGTTTGGCAAATTGTTCAATCGTGTGTTTTCACATTACCGACAATTCCTCGCCAAGCATTGTTACCCAAATTCCTAATTCAATTTGAATAAAAAATAGCATGGATATTTGCAATAACGGTGAATAAATGGCGAATATATAGAAATCGGTCTATGCCACTTGTCGATATTGCATTGAGACATTCAACCAAGTCAAAAAAAAAAAAAGGAAATGACAACATGCAAATCTAACCATTAGAATAACCTAAGATCAAGTACATGCAAACATTTTAAAAACCCAAAGAGCTTGTTAAACATATATTGATGTTATTTATAATTATTTTTTTAAATTCTCTATAGCTCCAAAATTAAGACAGTATTATGTTGATAGAGAGATGTATTCATCAGCATAAACCGTGCTTTTATAATTACAATAAATGCTGTGACTTTCTATACAATTGATAGTGAAATGTTAAATACCTTGACTGTTAACAAAAAAAATTATGAGTACACCAAGCATGTACATATGGATGAAATAAATTTATATGTACACATTCTGTACAAATGTCTTCAAAATAATTTCCAATATTTAAATTTGATACCAAACAAGCTACTCTTGGAAAGCTGCAACTAAGAACTAAATGTGAATTCATACTTTATTCAAAAAAAAAAACGAATGGGAATAGAATGTGGTGCAAGAAAAATATTTCATTACAACTCAATTAAAAATCCAATCTTTGTTCACTTGGATTACTTTGGAATCCCATCACTGGCATGCTTCCTGGTTGACATATCAAGCCTTGGAAACCCTGCTGCTTTAGATATATATCAAGAGGTAAATTTGCATCCTGGAGAAGCCTCAACATGCTGACCTGACCAACACCACCTGATGATTCATCTTCACGCGCCGGATGGCAATTTAGATCAATTTGGCTTTTGCTGATGACAAATTCTTCCTCATTTGTTCTATTGCCTTTGTAAGAACTTTGTAAGTTAATACGTGGGGGCAGTGTCACTCCATTAACTGGAAATTTATCAACAATGGTGTTTCGATCTCCTTGTCTGGAGCCATTCTCCAACAGCTGGTTCATTGATTTCCCTTTCGATGCAGGCTCCACATCTACCTCTTCCTTCATTGGAATTTGTTTTTTCCGAGCATTCTCTGCTTCTCGCTCAGATTGTCGCTTCTTACGGCGCATCATTAGTGTCTTAAAGCGGCGCTTAACAGTCATACAAACATTACACGTACAGGTGGGCTTGTGTTTAGGCCCTTTCCCACTGGGAGGCTGGATACAAACAATACATGTACAACCCGGTCGGTGTCGAGGGTGTTTAGTAGTCTGAGCAATTACAGGAGGTTCGCTTCCATTTTCATCAAGAACGACAGCATTGGCTAGTGTTTGGAGCCCAGAAGAAGTATTTTTTCCCTTTGACCCATCTGCACATTTTTGTTTTTTGGAGGCTGGGTGTAATAAAAACAAGAGTCAAAACAATACTCCCAGATACCGTATAGAACAAATGTTGAAACAATACTAAACTAATCCCTTTATATTAGCGTGTTAGCAGCATCAAGATTATTTACTTGAAATTAACTTCATCAATACAGATGTAGCTCAAAAAATAGATTCTAAATTTTGTGAAACCTCAGAAAACACACCTATATTGTGGCGGAGAAGTTCTTCAAACTCTCCAGAGCTTATTTCTTGAGGTGCTGAACAAGAAGCTCTACAGAAATAAATATTCAAACTCCATTAATTTTGTCTTCATAAATGTCATCAAGCTATAATAAGCAATAGTCCAAACAAAATTTGTTTGGTCAATTGTTATGAAGATCTTATCTGAAAGGAATTGTTGAGTCACTTGGCTATTATCCTTAATTACAAAACCAAGCAATTCTGTTACACTCCCTAGCAACAAGTAATATAATTTCTTAACGAAAAAAACTGACCTCTTAGGATCCCATGAATTGTCAGAACATGTCCAACGTCTAGGTAAATTGACATCTAAAGGCAGTCTGCGCCAGCTGCCACATGCATCACACTGAGCCCATTGATCCTGTTCTCTGATAGATAAAATAAACTTCTTTCAGTTTGAAAATACTTAAGATATAAGAAGCCAGTAAGGCAAGCTGCAACATTAATATTTTGAATCTGAATGTAAAACAAGCATTCATCATATTAAGGGATCAAGGAGCATGTTTAATGTTAAATTCTTAGATAATACATGTGAATTATGCCTAGTTTAATAAGAAAAAAAACTAGGGCTCAGAACTCAATAACAAAATATATAATATATGTGTGAGTGCACGAATGGTTTATATGTGTTTGTGTGCACATATATGCGCATGTATACGTGCATACTATATATATTATTATGAACTATAAGTATGTGTGTATGCATGCGTACATACACATACATGATACATGTATGTATGTATGTATACATGCTAACACACACATACATACATACTAACACGCATATGTGTGTGTGTATGCATATATACATGCATACAGTTTATATATATGTGTGTGTGCATATATACATACATACAGTTTATATATATATATAACTGTACTGGCTCACATGTGATAGATGTTTATAGCTGGATTTTCATAGTAACTTCAAACTCTTGCAGGAGTTCCATTTGCAACTCAAATTGCATACTCTTGAGCTGTTTTTTGGCCAGAGTAATTTTCATCAGAATACCTCTAAGCGTTTATACAGCACCATCCATCAATACAGAGTACACAAGACTATGCTTAGACAGTACCATCCATCAATGCAGAGTACACAAGACTATGCTTAGACAGTACCATTGTAAAATGTTACAGCAATTTGAATCACACTTTAATGTGTCGTGATAAAGAGGATCTCCTATTTGTCCATCTTCCTATGAAGATGTTTCCTTCCTCTGTAATGCAAATGTACTTTTGTCAAATTATTTGGCTGCAATTGTGGTCCTGCTCATCAGCAATCTAATTTAATGCTGCAATGTTAGAGGATCTTTACCATTGAGACCTGTCAATATGGGTATGGGAAGTTTTATGCCATGATAACATAGTGTATTTGAAGTTTAAACTTCTATTCTAACCCAAACCATAAAAGTTCCTTTGGATGTTGAATAAGTTCTAAACTTAATCCCTAATCACTTAGCCTAAAACTCATGATGGATTAAGTTCTAAAATTAGTCCCTAAAATTAAATAAAAGGTCATGAATTAAGGAGCTAAGTTTAGGTACGACTATTGTATCTCTAACCTCTCTTGTGAAAATATTTATCAATATGTAGTTTATGTCTAGTGGGTTTTGTTCTAGCTGTAATGCAGACTGATTGCCATGATAAAAACAAGGTTTAAGCCTCATTGGGCATGCTGCTCATGTTAAGGAAGCTACAATAATGGGGGCCTACTCAGACGAGGTTGTGTGCAAGTTCCAGCTACATTTTCAGGGATTAGACACCTTGGATGTAACTTTTTAATTGAACCATACTCTGCACTTGATAATGTATTCTCCCATACATTGAATAAGATGTATGATAGTAGAAAGTTGTTACACACAAAAATTTACTATTTCACTGATCAAAAAATCAGTACACAGTTGTTATGTGCATTGGTCAATAAATAAAGAAAATATACATCCTAAGATCAAATTAGATGTGTGCCATGGTCACAACAGATGAATTGCGATTTTCTTATGCTGTAAGAACTTTCAGACACTGTGAGATCAAAGTTGTATTGTTTCACCGATGAAATGCTATGATAGAGGATCATCAAAGATATAACTAATCAGATTACTGATTTAAAGTTCATTGACATCCTATTTTCAAGCTATCGATCATGTAAATTGCATATGGATTTAAGAATAGGTTACTTATTTTACTCCTCATAACACACTTCAACCAGCTAAACACATTATGTGGAAATAGTCATCAAGAATAAATTTAAAAGTTGTGAGAATTATAGATGTTAGTTGTCAATGACAATTCTTGTCATGCATATGTATAAGTACTGTCAACACTGGCATGATTCAGTTAGCAAAGTGATTTTCATAAATGATTGCTGGGGAGGCAATAAAGTATCTTTTCTAATAGAATGATATTGCCTAACTGCAGCTTCATTCTTTCCAACATGCAATCAAGGAATCAAAAAAGGATCACAATCCCCGTGAATTGCTTTTTTACATTCACAGTGATTTGAAACAACTCGTTAACATTTGAAAATGTTCTTGTTGTAGCCATATCTTTCATCTTTGACCAGTCCTTGATTGAGATGAGAGAATAATTTTAATTTTTCATGTTTCAGAATTGGAATATTCATTTCATAGATGTGGATAACTTTAGAATGTTTGATGATGTTCAATTTTGCAAAAGAAAAGCTATAAAATTTGTATTTTATATCTTTATTTGTAAAATCCCTTTTCTCCCCACCATTTGGGCAGAAAGATTTCCGTAACGGATATCATCCTAGAGTTTATAGTTGTTCCATCCCTAAAACTTTGTAGAAAATATGTAGCTTCTGTTGTAAGGATCTCAAAGAGGTTTCCTTGTGTTGAAAGGATGTGCATAACATGCCAATCATTCTTATTTTTCAGCTTCTAGCTATGATACCACTGACTTGAAATGGTTGGATGAGCTCGTCCATATAATTTTGGTTCTTGTGATTTGTGTCTCTTAGCCTTGCAACCATGCATACTAACTATTATTCTGAAAATCCTAAATATGTTAGTAACCATAGAAAAGAAAATCCCAACCCGGAATTGGACCAGACCTAATTATTTTTTCACACCAATTATGATAGCCTATTCAGTTGTGTATAAAACAGGTTCAGTTTGTCATGATGATGGAGTGGAAGCTCTAATCATCAACGGAAGCAAGGATAATATTTAAGTTGTTTTGTTTAATAAAAAAATGCAAAGCATATGGATGCCCAACAGTCCAGTACTTAAATTCAATAATATTTCCTTGGCGGTTATGATAGCCATTCAGTTTTGTGTGTAAGATCAATTTCAATTTGTTATGGAGATAGAAAGCTGTAAGATGTCACCATCAATGGAAGAATAGATAATAGTTAAGTCAGTAGAAATATGTGTATGCTTATAGATACCAAGTTGCTAACAGACAAGCAGTTGACTTCAATAACAAAATTAAAATATAATAATTAATGAATAAGGGTGAATTTTAACATAAAATATTGAAAAGGTCAAAGAGAAGAACATTATGCAAGAGGTAAATATATGAATAGAGATCTCAAAGTGAGAGTTAACACATGCAGAAAAGGCATTCTAATGTCCACACCAGTGAAAGATAAAGGAATTTCAACAGAGAACAGAAAAAACCAGGACAAAAGAGACAGAAATTCAACTAATGACAACTAAAGATGAGCTATGATTATGGATTTTTTTCAGAAGAGACACAAAGAGATTGTAGTAATGTTCTATGAAAGTTTAGAGAATCAAATACACTCATTGTCTCCTAGAAAAAGTGGCTGCATTCATAGAAGGTATGACCAAAATAAGGATCTGGCAAAGTGCCAACATAAATTTCATATATTTAGCAAAAATGTCTAATGTTAGAAATGCAGCCAAATATTGTGGAATATGCCTAAATCACATTTGGTTCTGTTCAAGATTAAACCAAGCATGAAGGCAACTATAGCTTTAACAAATATTCATAAAACAAAGAAGAAATTGGTTCTGTAGAGAATTAAGTTAAGTATGAAGGTAATCGTAGTTTTAAAAGATGCTTATACCATAAAGAAGAAATACATGGAGCTGCAGAAAGACTTCAAATTATAAGCTGGTTAAACAAAATGCAAACAGTCTCTTTACTGGAAGAAATAACTTTTTTGGCAGACTAGTTCATTCAAATGCTTAAAATTGAAGTTACATAAACTCAGATGTATTAACTATTAAGTCTTTCTTCACATGGAATCAAAAGGGGGAGTGGTAAAAGGTTATGTAACTGCAATGTCCAAAATTGCATACCTTGCAATTTTGACACTATAAATTGTACCCATTTTAGCATCAATTCCCATACTGCTCTATTTTAGGACACATTTTAGCCCATCTTGTACCCAATTTCCTAATTAGGATGCCAAATTTTGTGTTGTTTTATGTACTCATCTTTTATGTGATGTTTGCTCTCATGTTTTTATGTTTGCTCTCATTTTCTAACAACTTCAAGTTTTGTCCCTTTAGGACTAAAATGCAGTTACACAAGCATCCACATGGTCGCAATTTCATCCCATGTTCAGTCCTACAAATGCTCATAAATGGCCAAAAAAATTGTTGTTTTGAATTCCCTTTAGACCATCATTCACCCAAGCTTGTCATGTTTCCAACAATCATCTCCTAATTCCTTTGCCCAAAATAGACCCTAGTATGATTGAGATTTTTGAAATGGGATTCTCCTAGGGGTGTTTTTGAGACTTGGCTTGCTTTTGGCTTAATGATTGTGAAGCTTCCTACATGCCATTTAAACTCAACTTTCATGGGATGGTTTGCTGTATTTTTCACTCTTTATTATTCTATACTCTATTGTTTCTTGGTTATCTTTGGATTATATGTCTCCTAGCTCATTTCCATACATACTAGGATAGTGATAGATGCACTTATTGCTATTCTCATATTTCATTTTATATAGTGATTCTCTTTGTAGTGTTGAAAATTGTCACCCTTGACAATTTCACACTACCTTGACACCCTATTTTGCTTATAACTTTAATTATAATAATAATTTACTCATCTGAGCCAAAAAGTACCAGTCATAGGTGTTGTGCGCCCTAGACCAAAAAGAAAATTTGTAAATATTTGAAATTTTGATTGGCAGCCTTTTGTGATCTGAAAATGACCCGAGGTCGACCCCTACCCAAAATATTCATTAAAATGCATATATAAACATGTTTTCCTCTCATTTTGAACATTAGACATCAATTAAAGAAGCAATTATGAATGAGAGGTTATTATGATGCAATTATGGAGAAGTATTGAGTGATCCTCTACATGCTAGCTTCAGCAATCTATTGTGTATGTGAGCTAACCTTCTACAGGTCTATCTAGCAATCAAGGCATCCATCAATCAACTTGTAGTGTGGCATCTCTTCTTTAAGGGTTTTCACATCAAGGTAACATTTGTCATTGTCATTTATCAATTTCAGTCAATTATTGTTGTTTTGGCCTCTGCCCAACCTAGGGCATTCCCTCTTGATCATCATCAATTGTTGTACGTGGAGGTAGAAATACCAAAACGGGGTTTGACTTAGGCAAGCCCCTATACAACACAATCCTTCCCCCTCTTTTCATGTGTGCAAGCCAAATCCGGGAGTTTCAGCGAGAGACAACTACAAAAGACAAAGTGCAAACTATAACATACATATCAGAATTTTCAGATCTGACAAAAGAGGAGGCCAATCTAGGGCGTCCCACGCCTCTGACCTTGCAATTCAGGCTCAAATTTACAGTGCAAGTTCCTCTCTATATCTCAGTCTCAAATCTGAAGCCATTATGTTACTTTTCATTTTTGTTTGTCCAATAATTGCATTTTCAGATCTAAGGTTATATGTCGCTTGTTAAAAACTTAAAACACACATCAAATTTATCATCCTCACAACCCAAGACAATATAAACCCTAGGAGGTTGGCTCTCCCTTGTGGCAGCAAACTGATCATAGAACCCTAGTTGGTTTATGTTTGAATGTGGAGTCAAGTGAAAAGGAGATAATCCTAGTTAATCTAATTGGATCTAGGATCACTTTTCCTACTCAACACTCTTAATTCTAGATACACATAGGTTAAAAGAACATACTCAAATCCAATCTATTTCTCTATTTTGATTGTTTGCGGAGGTGAAAAGACCAAACTAGGAGCTTGACCATTTTGGCAAGCTCCCAAGCAATCACCTGTTTTCCCTATGTCCCAATTACAAGTACTCTTGGAGATATCTTTGTACTAATTAAAAAGGTTTAGTATTTCTTCCCCTGTGTTGTATCTTAGTCATTTGATTTGATTTAAAATAGTGCATATTAATTTATGACATTCAAATTATTTTGTACACTTTCTTGTTATTTTCTTGTATTACCCTCTTTGTTGTTGCCGGGCATTTGTTATTGTTTTGCAGACATTCAACTTCTATAAGGATTGTTATTTTTGTGCGCCACAGATGACAGTGGAATCGTGTAGACCATATTGTGGTTGCACCAAAGTCCAATAAGTGTGATTTCAACCTATCTAGATTTCTAACCTAAGTAAAATTTCCATTTCTGAACCCTATTCTACCAGTAAAAGATATTTCTTCTCCTCATCCTAATGATGGATCACAGAGTGTGCTCCAAAATGTTGATTCAAAAATTCACACAATTTTCTACCAGAAGCTCTTTAATTACCTATAATGGAGTATGAAAATATCATGTCTTTGATTATGTTAGTAATTAATTTATCAGATTTTGCACTCCTTTTAGTAATTGAAGTTTCCTTCTTTTTAATAAACATAAAAATGCCAAATAAAGTAGCAGCTCCACTTTAGTTTTTTTAATTAGGCCAAATTGTTAGTCTAGCTAGAACATTAGCGTATTGTATAGGTCAATTTGCTTTAGCACTTTGAGTAGTTTAATTTATACACTACAATACCAAGATAGGAAGATAGCTAAGAAAGCAACTCCAAAAAGAGAATTTTTAGTTGAACTTTCTATAACAGATTTATATGCACGTAAAAGAAGCAAAGTGAAAGGAGCAGTGTTTTTAGTGTAGAAAATCAAAATGGAGTCTAGAAATCTATGTTGCATGTCATCCACAGATAATGTAGAGTTAAAAATTATCATCCTACACCAAATCTTTAGCACTAGTAAAAGACTAATTCCAGAAGCATGCACTGATAAAATATCCCTGTGAATTCAGAGAAAAGTTGAATACATTCTAGCAAAATGGAGTTGTGGTTTTATCGAACAATAAAAATGACCATAATCCTTTCCATCAACATAACCACAGAAATACATATCTAAACAAAGGGTGGCAATGCAATGAAAAAGTGTTGAAGCAAAATTGCATTCAAAGTGGCTCACCCCGATTGACTGACCATGAAAAATGTCCTTTTGCACAACACTGGAGCTTCCTGCATGACAATGAAGTCAAGTCAAAATGAAGCAACATTTGTAGACAAATGAATACTTTATCCAAATACAAAGGTCACATTCTGTTATTACTCTGGTCAACAATGTAAATAACAGATGGCATGGAAAGTTTCAAAGGAGATGTTTCTGTTGACAATTCAAAAAGGGAATTTTCTCTCAAAGCAACTAGGAAAATTCAAATGCTTGCCAAAATTTTGTAGATTTACAAATAAGGTATCCAAAATACAAATTAAGATGTTCATTGAATTTAGCACTTGAGATTGTTAATGGATGATAGCTTCGGTCAGATATAAATAACGAATGCTGAAAGCATCTTCATTATTTATATATGATCAAAGATTATCCTTAATATAAATTTCTGGAAATTGAATTTATGAGCATATAGATTTATATAAATTCGTAATAATAAAGATGTTGAAATTCACATTTAAATATAAATCGGAATTTATATATATACACCACCTTTTGTTTTGTGTGTGTTAAGACACTAACAAACTGTTATTGACAATGTAGGGACCCGCACGCTCTAAGAGATATGTCTCTTGAGCGGACGTTCTCCTCTCTTGAGACACGTCCCTTAGAGGTAGGTCTCCTACATACTTATGGAGGCTTCCTCATTGATATGCAAACATCGAAATCAATTAATGTTCTGCAATCAGCACATTCGACATTCAGAGAAGAAATCTGGAAATCACATTTAGAGAAGAAATCTGGAAATCACATTTTGACTTAGAATTTTCTTACACAGAATTTCAGACCTTAGTTTATTCTTAGGTTTTAGGATCCTATTTGTGAAAGATTTGATTACATTTACATGGTATCAGAGCCAAGTTGTGTGAATCCAAATCAAATCTAAAATCAGATTGCTCAAGAAATTCGTATTTTCTAAAATCGAATTCACATCACATTCTTCATAATGTCAATTGTGATCAGATTTGAAGATCGTCTTGCAAGAGCAGATAACTTTGCATCATGGAAATCTTTTGAATCATGATGATCCTAAAACAGAATAAACTAGACTCACTTATGAGAGAAACTATTAGTGAACCAAAGGCTGAACCTAAGAAAATTGAGAACTTTGTGTTTTATACAGCCCTTTCTAGTCAAGTATCTGACAACACTCAAATTTGGGTAATTGATAGTGGTTCATCCATACACATCACAGGGTTCAGAGAACACTTGGACTCCATGACTGAAAAGTCTGATGAAGTAACCATCGGGGATGATTCTACATACCCTGTAAAAGGGGTTGGAACGTGTTCCATCAAGTTGAAATCTGGGATTTCTCTCCAACTCACTGGAGTCTTATTTGTACCTGGAATAAAGAGAAATCTTATATCCATATCTGCCCTTGAAGACAATGGGATTTCTCTACAACTCACTGGAGTCTTATTTGTACCTGGAATAAAGAGAAATCTTATATCCATATCTGCCCTTGAAGACAATGGTTACAGAGTTACATTTATGGATGGTAAAGTTCTAGTATGGCCTAAGAACTCAACTATCAAGAAAGCCCATACCATAGGCATAAGACAAGGGTACCTTTACAAACTATGCACTGAGGTTAAACAAGCCCTTACCCTTGACACTATTGATACAAATGAAATCTGGCATAGAAGATTAGGACACCTCCATTTCCGTGCCCTACCTTCTATGGAAAAACTTGTTACAGGCTTACCCAAGCTAAAACCATCTCATGAGGGAACTTGTAAAGGTTGTGCCCTAGGAAAGAATACTAAGGGATCCTTTCAGAATAGCCTGAGTAAAACCCTTAATGTGTTAGAACCGGTTCACTCTGATCTTTGTGGACCCATGTCTGTACCTTCTAAAGTAGGATTTCTATACTATGTCATATTTGTAGATGACTTCTCTAGGAAAACTTGGATCTACTTCCTTAAGTGTAAAGAGTCAATAGAAATCCTCAAAAGGTTCAAAGAGTTTAAAGCCCTCACCGAAAACTTCTTCGAAAAGAAAATAAAAACCTTAAGGACAGACAATGGGAAAGAATATACCTTTGAGATTTTTAAAGAATTCTGCATGAGTGCTAGAATTAAGAGGGAGTTCACAGTTGCCTACAACCCTCAACAGAATGGGGTTGCTGAGAGAAAAAATAGAACCATTGTAGAAGCTGCTAAGGCAATGTTGCTGGACCAAAACATTGAAACGTCCTTCTGGGTAGAAGCCTCTAAGACTGCTGTCTATATCCAAAATAGATGTCCTCATTCTCATCTTGATAACAAAATTCCTGAAGAAGCCTTTACCGGCATAAAACCTGACATTAGTCATCTTAGGATTTTTGGTTGTCTTGTCTATATTCATGTACCCAAAGAGAAGAGATCCAAACTAGAACCTTCTGGAAAGAAGGGAGTATTTGTGGGTTATAGTGAAACCTCCAAAGCATACAGAATATTTATACCCGGGCAGAAACAAATTGAGTTGAGCAGAGATGTCATCTTTGAAGAAGACATTGCATTCAAGAGGGCAAGAAGTTCTAGTGAGACAGAAACCTATTCCCCTAGAGTACCTGAAATGGAACCTGCTCCTGAGATTCAGAGGGAGCATCCTGAGGAAATGCCACATGAACTTCCTGCCACCTCAAATGAGGATACAAATGACATCGGTAGAAAGAGACCACTTTGGGCCAGGAAGATGATCAAAGAAGCAGAGGATCCTGCAGCACCTAAAGGAACGTTCAGGGAGAGTAAAAGACCCAAACGGTTCTCTAGCTATGTTGCTTTAATGAACAACATCATAAACTCTGAACTTGCCAGTGTTACAGAAGCCTTCAGACATCAAGCTTGGAAGGATGCAATGACAGAGGAATATCAGTCCATCCTAAAGAATGATGTATGGGACATAGTTCCTAGACCAAAAGAGAAATCTGTTGTCTCTTCTAAATGGCTCTTCAAAATCAAGCATGCTGCTGATGGCAATATAGAAAAACATAAAGCACGTTTTGTGGCTAGAGGTTTTTCTCAAAAAGAAGGCATTGATTATGAAGAAAAATTTGCACCTGTTGCCCGTTACACATCAGTGAGAGCAGTATTAGCCATTGCAGCAGCTAAAGGCTGGAAGATTCACCAAATGGATGTGAAAATTGCCTTCCTGAATGGAACCATTGAAAAGGAAGTCTATCTGGAACAGCCTGAAGGTTTTGTGATACATAAATCTAACTCACATGTGTGCAGGCTGAAGAAAGCTCTCTATGGAATTAAACAGGCTCCCAGGGTCGAGTATGAAAGAATTGACAGCTATCTCTTGGGATTAGGATTTTCCAAAAATGATGCTGACTCCAATCTCTACTTCAAGGTAATCAAAGGTGATATGCTTATAATTATTTTATATGTTGATGACCTGCTGATAACAGGAGAAGATCACCTCATTGCTCAAGGGAAACAGGATCTAATTTCTGAATTTGACATGAAAGACTTGGGTATTCTACACTACTTCCTCAGTTTGGAAGTATGGCAGAAATCAGAAGGCATTATACTAGATCAAGGGAAGTATACTATTGACATTTTGAAAAGATTTGGAATGTTGGACTGTAGACCGATGTCTACACCTATGGAAACCAACTTTCACAAATTGAAAGAAGCAGCAGCAGAATCCAAATGTGCAGATCCAACCCTTTACAGACAGATGATTGGATCCTTGATGTATCTGGTTAACACCAGACCTGATATTTGCTATGCAGTAAATGTTCTCAGCCAGTTCATGTGTGAACCAAAGGAAATTCACTTAATGGTTGTGAAACATATTTTGAGATATCTTCAAGGCACTATTGGATATGGTCTTCTTTACAAGAATGATCAATTAGATCTACATGGGTACTCTGATTCAAATTGGGCTAGAAGTGTAACCGATCAGAAAAGCACATCGGGATGTTGCTTCAGTTTAGGATCGGCTATGATCTCCTGGATTTGCAGAAAACAATCTTCAATTGCACAGAGCTCAACGGAAGCTGAATACATTGCAGCCTCAATGGGAGCAAGAGAAGCAGTGTGGCTTCGTAAATTGCTTGTGGGACTCTTTGGTGAGCCCTTGAATCCTACAATTATTCATTGTGATAATCAAAGTTGTATAAAACTCTTTGTGAATCCTGTCTTTCATGACAGATCTAAGCACATTGAGATCCCCTATCATTATGTAAAAGATATGGTGGAAAGGAAAGTGATCCAGTTGGAGTATATTAGTACAAATGATCAAACTGCAGACATTCTCACCAAGCCTCTCTCCCGGATCAAGGTAGAGCACTTCAGGAAGAAACTTGGTATGGTTGAAATGTAATTTGTTATTTATGTTTGAAATACAAATTGTTTATAAATTGTACTAATATATAAAGATGTTTAATGTGTAAACTCTTTTGTCATGTGTGTGACTCCATGACTTTATGGGCCTACTCCCCCTGTGTACATTATTGAAAGGTGACGATCTTTCTAATAATGAGCACTTGTATTTGACATTGTAAAGTGACGACTCTACAATGATAAACTATCATGATAGATATCATGTGACTTGATATCTGTGGACATGTCATGATAGTATCTCTTGGACACTTTGATTGATATCATGTGACTTGATATCATTTGAAGATCATTGTGATCCTTAAGAGATAATCATGGTGGATATTTATATCGTGGATATGCCATGAATTATGGTAGACATCATGTGACTTGATGTCAGTGCACATACCATAATAAAGATGTGTTATGGAGAATGTCATGTGACTTGACACTTTCAGAAGCATACCATATCTTCTGATATCACGAGTTAGGTGATATCACTTTTGGAAGTTATCTTCCCTAGTTAAAGAGGGAGTGTTGAATAATAAAGATATGTTATGAAGAATGTCATGTGACTTGACAATATTGAGAAATCATACCATGTCTTAGATATCACGTGTTAAGGTGATACCTCTTCTTATTTGATTTGAAATATCTTCCCTAGCTAAGAGGGAGTGTTAATGGATGATAGCTTCGGTCAGATATAAATAACAAATGCTGAAAGCATCTTCATTATTTATATATGATCAAAGATTATCCTTAATATAAATTTCTGCAAATTGAATTTATGAGCATATAGATTTATATAAATTCGTAATAATAAAGATGTTGAAATTCGCATTTAAATATAAATCGGAAATTATATATATCCGCCACCTTTTGTTTTGTGTGTGTTAAGACACTAACAAACTGTTATTGACAATGTAGGGACCCGCGCGCTCTAAGAGACATGTCTCATGAGCGGTCATGTCTCCACTTGTGCAAACACATCCTCTCTTGAGACATGTCCCTTAGAGGCGGGTCTCCTACATACTTATGGTGGCTTCCTCATTGATATGCAAACATCGAAATCAATTAATGTTCTGCAATCAGCACATTCGACATTCAGAGAAAAAATCTGGAAATCACATTTAGAGAAGAAATCTGGAAATCGCATTTTGACTTAGAATTTTCTTACACAGAATTTCAGACCTTAGTTTATTCTTAGGTTTTAGGATCCTATTTGTGAAAGATTTGATTACATTTACAGAGATTTATACAAGAAATTTCAATGAAACCAGCATCGCATCTTATTTCATCAACTACATTGAATCCATATAGAAATGTGGCATTTGAAAGATCCTCCCAAGGATTCACTTCCAATAATTGTGCTCTTGTTCATCATACAGTAAAATACATCTTCAGTTTTCATATAGATGTAGATTAAAATTTTAAAATACTTCCCAAAACAAAAGAAAAAAGCAAATGTCATACAAGCTAAATTTGTATAGCGCAACAGTGCTTGGAGTTTTTAATCATTATGGACATCCATGCCGTAGAAACCTTGTGTTTTCTTAAAAAAAAATCACAAGATGAAAAATAGAAATAAATGTTTAGATATACTGTCTACTACTGACCGAAATGAACTCAAAAAACAGTCCTTTTGAGATTAATGGACCAGAAGAAATGCTAAAATGGGAAGGATAAGAGAAGATGCATCAGGTACTCCCATATTTTGCTATCATTGTTGACTGTAATCATGGATCCAGTTGACCTCTTCTTGTACATGAACACTGATATGATTTCTTCCTTATTTGTACAGTTAATCCATTTGTGGCATGGTCACTGAATAAATGGAAATGCCTTTAAATTAAAAGAAATAAATGTCAATTTCAACTGGTTTTAGAACCTTGGATATTTCCTTGCTCTTAAAATACTTGTATACCACCTTCATTTTTTCATCCCATTAGATTATACTACTCTGCATTAGAATAACCTTTAACACTTTGCATATCCTTGTGAATTTTGATTATTCCCTGCATAAGCCATGTGTACTATAATCCTAAAATATTATCTATGACAATATTTACCATACCCTTTACTATCATTCATGCTTCACAGTGCCTCATTAAGATGCCCAAATCAACATTAGTATCTTGAATCTTAGTTATCCTATATCAAGAGTACACAATAAAATTCATAATCTTAATCATAACATCTGATATTCCATCTCAAAATTATTCAAAACGCATTGATCATTGTTTGCAACTCATTATACTTGCGACCACCATATTAAAAATTACAATTTCAAGTACAACTATATTAGACAGAAAACAAGAAATATGTAGGTAGATTCAAATAATGATCTTAAAAAAAAAGCATGCTCAAATATATGAATTAGTAGATTGTTTATTAACTTCTATTTGGGTTTTAAAATGTAGTAATGGCATGGCCTTTAGAATCAAATATTTACAAGTTTAAGAGGTTAGGGAATCCGAGTGAGCCAACTCTAATTATTTTTGTTGAATGGTTTTGAAGTAATGTATAAAAGCATCTAATAAAGAGTGAATGTAGAATTTATTGTCCTATAGTGAAATTTAAAATCCATCCTAGCTGAGCTTCCATACCTCATATTCTTCAAACTCGTGACCTTCAATCATGACAATGCTAGGTACAGCCTTCGGAGGAGGATGAAGCAAATCTTGAGCTTCTTCCCATGCCAACTTCAATTCAAACGCATCACCATTATCCATGCAAAGTCTCTTGCTCTTTGCACAAAGATTGCGACTTTTTTTCTTTTCTGGTGTCAACAAAGATTGACTTGAACTATCTTTAGATTTGCCTCCAGCTTTGTCACTTTTATACCAACTAAAGCTTGGGCCTGAAGTATTGACTTGACCCATTAGAGGCTCTACACATGATTCTTCTTTTACATTTACAGAAGGAAGTGTATAGCCTGAAAAAAATTCCGTGCTTCCAGAGTTCAAGGCACTGCTGTAAAAGGGCCCAACTCCTGATGTTGATGGTTGGCCTTCCTAAAATATGAGGAAAGGAAATCAATGCATCACACTTAACCAAATTGTTATTTGCTATACTTTTCTAAGAGAGAGATTGAAAAGTTCCCAAATACTATTCTAATAATCAATGAAGCACACAAAACAATAATGTGAAATGCTAAATTGTCTAAAGTACATATAACCCAGTCAAACTTTAGACAAGAAATGTGACGTAACTTTACATTTCATTACTCTGCAAATTCAATGAGCAGGAAAACAAACCTGTGTTAAAGTAGAATTAGAAGCCTTTCGGTAACCCATGACAAGCTTTCCTTCTAGATCAATCCGGCTAAATGTTACTGGTAAACAAAAGAAAAAACATTTAATTATCCAGACCAAAACATAAAATTAAAATAAAGTTAAAGTAAAAGACAACATTAAAATCTGTATTCTCACATATTTCAGCTCTAATTAAATGAGATCTGAACTCTAGCATATTCCTGATTATTATTTGAGAAGAAGCTGCCTATTATCAGATCAACTGGTAAACTTCATGGTGACAAATTAGCTCTCTGCACCTGATAGCTAGTCAGCAGGTAAGATAATTAATTTGCATTGCAATCTGTCATAATAGCTTCAGCTTATTAACAGTGGTATTTGAAATTTCAAATTTGAGTTTCTAATATATTCTGATATATTGTTCACCAAGTGGCAAAAATTATGGGCTTATAAAGCTATTTGAATATAAGCTCTAACACACAGATAGTAAGATACATGGCACCAACTTTACCCTCTAGACCTAATAGATAGTAGGTACTGGTCAGATTTTTTCTTGGTATCTGCATAATAGTTAAGTCAAGTTAACATTACACATTAAAAATAATCAGAGTAGCATTACACTTGGAAAACCTGTGGTTAACCATGAGTAATCATAACCCACAGCATTTGCTATGCCATTTCCCAAGTTTTTCCCTCAGGGTTATAGACTATTTTAGGTTTATTTTAGTAATACTTTGAATAGATATCTTTTAGAAATTAAATTTTAAACCACAATGAGAATTTTTCTTTTAACTTATGGCCGAAGTCTTGTCCTCATTTTTATGCTTGGACGAGAAAGCTTGAGAAGAGCGACAGTTGAAACCCTAGCCTCCCTTTGGCGAAATCTCTTGCAATTTCACGTTTGAATCCGCTTTTCCCAGCGCATGAATCCCTCTGTGGATTCTCTCGCTGCTGTTTCAGCTTCCATTGAACAACGAAATCTTGACGGGGGGAGTAAAAAGTCAGTAATGAGGTTGAAGTCTGTGGCGCAGCAATCAGGGGCTTCCAATGATAATAACTTCGTAAATTCATCTGCCGGTATTGATGACATGGAAGGAAATGGTGCTATGGAGGGGGAAGAAATTGCAGATATGCAGACAAGAACAAATGAGACGCCCAGTACAAAGACCAAGGTTCTTCCCCAAATTGTTGAACGTGAAGATAAGAGTTCAGAATTTTCGAGTGACGAACAAGGTAAATCTCTAGAGTTTCACTTGCCTGATGATGTAGTTGATCTCATTGCTGAACATCAGAGTAAAACTGTGATTTGTTCTTTTTGAGAGGAATTCCCACAGAATCAGAATTTTACAAATGGGTAAGAATAAACTGGGAAAACAGGGGTTGGATGATTGAAACAATAAGGGGTTTAGGTAAGGGTTATGTCTCCTACATGTTCAAATCTGCAGAGCATGCCCAGTCTGTGTTATAGTATGGCACATGGATAATTTGTGGGCAAGTCTGCTACCTCCAAGCTTGGACATTTGACTTTCACCCTGAAGGACCCTCTCGTTCTCGCTATCCAATGTGGCTGGAATTGCCTTTTTTTAACCTAGTCTTCTTACCATATCTCAAGGACATTGCGGCACAACTAGGTAAAGTTATTTGGTGCAAACAAAGCTTTAACAAATTTTTCAGTCTAAGGGTTCACCCTAGAGTTTGTGTAGAAATGGACTTGAACAGACCTCTACCAGAGAAAATTAAATTATATGGGCCTGGACTTGAAATTGATCAGCCAATTGTTTATTTGAATAAGCCCAACGCTTGTTTTTTTTGTCGCCAAGAGGGTCACTTGATCCACGACTGCCCTATCAGGAAAAACAAGGTTTCCTCTTCCCCTTCACAAGCCTCCCCAGCCAAGACTACTGTCAATCCTGCCTCACAGGCCAAGACTACCGCTAATCCTGCCTCACAGTCCAAGCCTATCATCAAAACTCCACCGTCTTCTGCTCATCAATTGAACAATAGCATTCCCTCTTCTAGCCCTCCTTCCACTGATGTATCCCCTTTTTTGGTTAATGCATCTTACAAGGATGTTATTGTGAATGATGATTGGAAAATTGTTCGGAAACGTAAAGAACCTTCTTCCCCTTCCTCCAATTCTCATTCATCTCCTAATGAACTTGCTGCTCCAACTTCTTCTAGGTCATTGAAATCCCCTAGTAGATCTTTGTCTCCCCCTCCTAATTCTCGACAACGATCCAGATCCCCTTCTGGTGGTGCAACTGAAAAACTGATCAATGATCAAGAAGTCCCTATCTCTAATCGCTATGGAGTCTTGCCACAAGAGGAGGTTGACTCTCTTGACGTTTCACTATGAGGTTCAGAATATTATCCTGGAATGTGAGACGGTTATCCCACCCTCATCGTAAATTTAAAGTCAAGGACTCTCTTGAGAAATGGAAGCCTGATGTGCTTATGCTACAAGAGGTCAAGATTGGTGAGGAGCGTTTAAATATGTCTCTTTTCGATTTATGGAAAGATGCTTTGTTTATTCATACCTTACATAAGGAGGGTAGCGGTGGGGCTGTTCTCGGCTTGGCTCCTTCAATTTCCAAACATGTCATTGCTAAGGGTGAGGTCCCAACCCATAACTGTGTTTGGACCCTCACCTTTATCAATGGTCAACCTCTTGGTTTTTGTTCAATTTATGCTCCTAACAACTCAAGAGAAAGAGGTGTTCTTTGGGAGTGGATGACTAAGAACCTTCCTATTGTTGATTGGGTTTTGGGAGGAGACTTCAACATGGTGGAACATCATGAGGATCGCAGTTGGTTTAATCACTTTAAACTCAGCCAAGAGGAATTTGAAACATGGATTTATTGCAGGAATGTGCTTGGAGTTTCCGATCCTCTCCACAACCAATTCTCTTGTCATGCCAATAACTGGTATACTTGGTCTAATTGTAGATCAGGTAATGATAGGAAGTTGAGCAGATTGGATCGTTTCTATATATCTCACAATCTCAAGTTGGATAAGTTATCTCAAGATTTTTGGGTTCTAGTGGATTATTCCACAACTTTATCTGATCATTATCCAATTGTGTGTTCCTTGTCCTCTTCGGAGAATGCTGAGGCTGAGCCTTCTTCTCATCTCCCTTTCAAGCTTAATACTTCTCATCTTAAAAATAAAGAATGTGTTTCAGCTTTAGTTGGGATTTGGAACTCTATTCCCAAACCTCTTGAAGGAGACTCTTGGGTGAGATGGTGGATTTTTGCTATATCACAATGTGTTGAGTTTCTTCGTTCATTTGGAAGAAGAATGGCTTGGAAACGCAAACGCAATGAAAAATCTCTCCAAGGACAGCTTGAACTTGCTCGAACTAAACTTAATCTTGATCCTCTCAATGGAAATCTTCAAAAGCATATTGCTGTTACGGAAGCGCAGTTGCGAAAACTTGATCATTATAGAGGTCAGGGTGCTAAAATTAGAGCCAGACTTCAATGGATCAAGGAAGGGAACAAGGGATCTAAATATTTCTGTAATCATCTCAACTATAAGCATAAAAAGGAGAAAATTGAAGCTATAAGGGATGAAAGGGGTCTCCATACTGATCAAGCTGAGATTATTAATCTGTTTCATAGTTTTTATGATAGGCTGTTTAAAGAAGATAATAATTGGACTGATATTCAACATGCGTTGGAGGATAGCATACAAGAATTTGTTCCTAATATGATTGATCCAGGTTATAGCAAGTATTTGGATAGAGTGCTCTCTTTGGAGGAAATTGAACGTGCTTTATTTTCTATGAAGCCAAATAGAAGTCCTGGATTTGATGGTCTTCCTGCTGAATTTTATCAAACTATGTGGAAGCATATTAAGGATGATTTTTATATGCTATATTTGGAAGCCTTTCAAAGCGGTTCTTTAGGTCCTATTATCAACAAAGGTATTATTAAACTTATTCCTAAAGGGAAGAATGAGGATACCATTGCTGGTTGGCGTCCAATTACGTTACTAAACACTTCATATAAAATTATTGCAAAGGCTTTAGCTATCAGTATTAAGCCCATTGTTCAAATGATTGTGAGATCTGAGCAGACAGGGTTTTTAAAAGGTAGATACATCCTTGATAACCTTATGCTGGCTCGGGAGACTATGGAATGGGCGCAACAATCAAGCCAAAATGCTTTGATAGTCAAGCTGGATTTTGATAAAGCCTATGATAGAATTTGTTGGAGCTTTATTCTTAAAATGCTTCATTGGCTGGGGTTTGGTCCTAAAATTCAAAAGCATGTTCAAATGTTGTTTCAAGATGCTAATGCTCATTTGATTATTAATAAAAATATGTCTGACCCCTTTGAGTTACAGCGTTCCATAAGGCAGGGATGTCCTCTTTCTCCCTTTTTGTATGTTCTTACAGCTGATGCCTTGGGTTATTTTCTGCATAAATCTCATCAAATGAAGCTTATCAAAGGGATTTCTATCCCTCAAAACCAGGTGGTTATTAACTCCCATTTTGCTGATGATAGTATGTTGTTCTTGCATAATTCTGAAGAGGAGGTGAGCTATGCTTTGGAAATGGTTAATTTGTATTGCGAGTTATCTGGTTCTATTATCGCTCATACCAAAACTGAGTTTTTAATGACTCAGCCTTATGATAAGCCACAATGGATACCAAAATAATGGAGGCAAATTAAGCATGGTGAGATAACTAGATATCTAGGTATACCCTTTGGCTTGGGAGTTTCTCTTTCTAATATGTGGGCTTGGTTCTTAAACAGAATTAAACATAAGCTGTTCAATTTTGGCAATAAATTTTTGTCCTTGGCTGGTAAGATTCAAGTGGCTAATAAGATTCTCATTGCTTCCCATGTGTACTACTCTTCTTGTTGGATGCCTTCCAAACAAGGCTATGAGGAACTCAATAGAATAATCCGTAAGTTCTTGTGGTCCAGATGGGATGGTAATGGTGGTTTTATTGCTTCTTCATGGTCTCATTGTATTCAGCCTAAACACAAAGGTGGTTTGGGGCTTTTTGATCCCCAAACCCAAGGGATTTGCCTTGCTGCAAAATGAATTATAAGAGCTGCTAGCGGAGATGAACCATGGAAGATTTTAGTTCGTCAAAGAATTATGGATGCTTCTATTAAGAAGAAATGGCAAGAGGTTCGTTGGCTGGATAAAATGCTTTTACCTTCCCACTTTAGAATCAAAGCCTCTTTTCCACTTCAATCTATTTGGAAAGCTTGGCAAAAAGTTAGCATTTTTTTGAATTGGAATGGATCTTCCTTGCAGACGGGATTTAGTTTTGTTTCTTTGTCATTTTGGTGGAACAAAATAATTTCTTATCATGATCTACCTTTGGCCTTATGTTTCCCAAGACAAGCTTATTATTTGTTTAAAAAGGGAGTTCGACAATTTAAAGACCTTTGGGATTTTTAACTTTTTGATTGGGCTCCTTGGAACAGCATTTAGGAGCAGTATGGGCTGAATTCTAATTATGAACAGTTCATAATTTTTATTAAGTCTCTTGTGCTGGTTGATCTTACGATGAATTTTTGTACTTCAAGGGACTACTTTTTCTTTAGAGACTGGAAATGGCTATCTTACAGTCATTTTAATAATCTTCCTTTAAAAAAAGTGTATTTGCAGCTGCTTCCCAGTTGGAATATTGCTAATCGTTTGAATCCTAAGTGGTGATGTAGACTCAACACTAAATTTTGGTGTAAACTAAGTGCTCAAATATGGCGTTCCAGAGCTGATTTTGACTCACAGGTGTTGGTTTGAAAGATATTGCACTGCAAGCTACCTGTGGAAGATAGATTGAAGTGCATTATGATCCGACCAGCAAGTTGCCCCTTTTGTAAGGGTGTGGAAAGTTTGAGGCACATTTTTTGGGACTGTGTTTATGTTAAAAAGCAATGGTTTACTATTTTTAGAGACTTCTCAGCTATTTTTAAACATGATTTAACTTGGAAAGAGGCTGTTTTTGGGCTTGGCATGCAAAAAGATGTGATTGCTGATTCTATTCGACGTGTGATTTTGAAAAATATATGGAGAAATAGATGTGCTGCAATGTTCTCTACTAATTTTTATCAGGCTATTGGGACTTTACGGATTTACTCTGACATATGTCTTCAGGTGGCTGTTCTTTTTTCACATATTCAGATTATACGTAAGAAGAATGAGAGAGCTAAACATCAATTGCAGCAGATTAAAGACCAGATAATGAAGTTTCAGCTGGACAATAAGCTTGATCATAATGCTGTACAGTTTATGTAATTGTATTTTTTTGGTTGATTTTTTGCACTGCTTTGAGAACGTTATCGGCCCTTGTTGATATGGTATAGTTTGTTTCCAGCCTTTTGGTTTGTCCTGTTTTTCAGCTACTATTGGTAGCTTTATTTTTGTACATTCTTTTGCTTTGATCAATATAAAAAAAAAAAAACTTATGGCCAATTGAGGGTTTAAGTAAAAAAGACAAGGCTGCTCATAAAGTGGCAGGTCATGTCTCATTTCAAAATGGCCTACTATTTCAAGGCCAGAAGTATTTTTTTTCTAAAAATTCTCTTAGTTGAAAGTAAAATAGTTTCTTTGAAGTCCTATTCATTTTTTTATAATCAACATTTTTTTATAATGTATAATGTTTGGTTTGAACCATCCACACTATATTTGACATTAAATAACAATAGTAGTTTGTTTGTCTATTTTATCGTTTTTTTATATTCAAAATTTTTTATAATGTATAATGTTTGGTTTGAACCATCCACACTATATTTGACATGAAATAACAATAGTAGTTTGTCTATTTTTCCGATTAGTACATTGTTGTATTTCCTGATTTTTCGTCAAGTTTTTCCCATTTTAATCCCAAGTAATTAAATTCCTTCTATAATTTTACAACACCATGTCAATGTCATGTAAATGGAATGTTTCAATGGTCATAACAGTGTCAGCATGTCAAAAGCAATATTTGAAATTTGAGTGTCACCAATGCTTATATTTTCTATCTTATTCTAGCATATTGATTATCATGAAAGATGGATTTGTCAAGATCTTTGGAGATTTGCTTTAACACACTTAATTTTAAAGTTTAACTATATTTAGACTCGCAATTTGATATTTGTATGCAACTTTTTTGACATAATGATGTACATCTGTTTGATTGGGAAGGTATTATTTAGCCAAGAAAATATGTCTATTCAAATTCTAACTAAAATTAACTATGTTATTGGTCTAGCTCCTAGATTGTTAGAGTCACTCAAGGACTCAAGCCTCTAGGATCATCTGCAAAAACCAAAAACAACCTTCTACAAGAGGGCAAAGCAAGAACATGAAATTGAAACAATGGATGCAAGATATGGCCAATATGCGATATTCAAGATCGCAATGATATATTGGGTTATATAGGCAAGGGTGATGATGTACCAACATTAAATGGTTGTGTCATAATTAAATGAAATGAGCTATAATATTAAATAACCTAAGACACAAGCATTAAATAAAAGCCAACTACATAAGATAAGTGATAACTAATGCTTAACTAGAAAGATTCCCCCTAATTAATGCTAACTAGAAAGATTTCCTCCTAGGACCTAAGTGGACTTAACAAAGAAAATTACCTATTTACACCAACACCCCCTCTTAAGTACAACTTAGGGAGTTGATTATTATGCAAATGGCACAAAGATGGGTCTCGACTTCGAGGCCATGTTAGGTACCCATATACATATGCAATGAAATTTCTCACAAACGGAGAAAAGGAGAAAACCCAATGGTACAAAACTCCTCCCCGAAAGAGAGATGAAATACAAAATACTCTCAATGATGCATGAGAGGGACAAAACCCCATCCAAGGAAAACGACTCCCTCATAAGAGAGAAGAAGAGAGACAATGCAGCCCCCCCTCAATGGTGAGTCTCCCACACAGTAGAAGCTCGACATTGAATACTAAAGATGATCCAATCTTGTCGAACAACATTCCTCTCCTTAGGAAGAAACAAAACCAAGATGATATGCAGGATATATTCCCATTCTAAAAAGGAAAATATGGGAAGAAGAATGATATGTGATGTCTTTGAATGATGCTCAAGTGTCTCCATGTTGATGCCGAAAGCTGACAAACTCTAAACAAGTGTTCTAGGCCACATAGCTAAAGATGTCAATCCAAAACCTCCTAGAGAAAAATGTAGAACACACTCCAAAGACAAAGATGTCTCCTTTGAAGAAGCATCCTCCAAATGTTGTCCAAAAGTATCCACACTCATATCAAGCTGCAAAGAGCGATCATGTAGAGAATGAACAAGAGGGTCAAAGAATTCCTTCGCAACAAATGAAGAAGAATCATCTCCATCAAAGAGATGTATGCAATCAATGGTGTCTCCCAAATCTGAAATATGAGACTCAACAAACAACCCACCAGTTTTTGTCAAGTATGCATCCCAAGTAGATGTAGTTGGAAGATGATGAAAATCCTGTTGCACTGAATCAGAAGAGGCCAAACCTATACCAATATGAGCATCGTCAAATGCAACAGAAGATGGAGGAGATGAAATGCAAGGCTCAAGAACGAGATCGGATGTGAGAACACCCAAGTTCAAGAAGCCAAATGTCTCCTCTGAATCATGGTTCACACTAGAAGTGTGATCAACAGTCAAAGGAACAATGTCACCATTAGAAGCAAAATCTGCAAAAGTATATAACCAAGTTGAATGATCAACCATCCCAGTAGCAATAATCTCTCTACTTTCCAAGTCTCAGATGATGACTAAATTAGGAGTGAACTCCATAGTCCACCCATCTCCACCATGTGTAATCTGATATATGGAAAGAAGATTGTTAATATCCTGGAAAGTATTCTCCACAAAACTAATAGACCCCTTCCCAAGTACGCTCATGTATGTAATGTTTCCCATCAAAATAGGAGACATAGTACAAGGCTCAAAAGAAGAGAGTATCGACTATGAAGATGCCATATGGTGAGATGCTCTTGAATCTAGAAGCCATCTCTTTGATCCTAGACCTAAAAAAGCACAAAGAACTTGTCCTTTATTTCCTGATGTAGAAGCCAAACCAGCTTTGCCCTTGTAGTGTCGAAAATTGTCACCCTTGACAATTTCACACTATGTTTTTCTCACCTTAATTTATTGGAACTAATTAAACACCTAATTTCCTAAATTATGCATTTTGAGGCCTATTTTTACCATTTTTCGAGAAATTGCAAGCATAGAACAAATGCATTTATTTAATGTTTTGCCCCCAACACCTTAACCCCTAGAAAATAGGGCTAGGACTAGGACACCCATTGGTGGCTCTGTCCCCTTACTTTGTCGAGCTCAAAGTTTGAATATGTCAATGTCGACATTTTAACATTTGAAATTCAAGTTGGAAATATCGGCTATCGAGATCTAATTTGTGGGAAATTAAATAAATGCCTATAAATACCTGTTATTGCATCATTTCAAATCTCACGAAAAATATTGAGCAAAGATTACTGTCAAGAGCAAGTCAAGAGCAATCAAGAGCAGCATTTCAATGATTCATTGCAGCAATTCAAGATCCAAACATCATATCAAATCTTATGTGAGTTTATGCATGTTTATGTTATCATTGTTTGTGAAGGCTAACCCTTGTTGTAGGTCTCCAAGCAATTCAAGCAAACAAGATCCAAGACCTTAAGGTGATGTTCATGACGTCAATCCTTCAAGGAAGCCATTGAAGGGTGGTGAGTTGCAATACTTTGTTGATTCATCATTCCTTCCTATCATTTATCTTTCCTATCATTGGCATTACCATTCATTTGATGGGGTTTGACTAAGGCAAGCCTCTAAATGGCACAACATTTCTTCTCTCTTTGAATGTGCAGATTTCAAGTATGGAGAGGATTGAAGGAAGTTTGAAGATCATTTATTCATTGTTCCATTCAAAGCCCTACACCTTGTCAACTTACGAAAACACACGTACAAAATTATCCAACAAGTCTGCAAGCAGAAACGGGAGTCTCAGATATGACATCAAAGGACTACAAAAATAGAATAAGACACCCCTACAAGGACAAAGACGCCCTTGGGTGACTATGTCCTATTCCAACTGATATCAAATTTATATTACAAGTACACATCACTCTGCCCTTTCCAGATCTGCTTGCAAATCTTTGCTACAATCTGTCAAAGATTAGTAAAAGCATAGCAATTCCGGTCCATTCCAAGACTCAAAAAGATGCAGATCCAAGTCTGATTGGCTGACCTTCATGGTTGAAAGTCAATTTAATCACCTTGTTGATCTCCATCTTAATGAAACATTAGAAAAATACCACAAACACCCCACACATAAAAATTAGAATCCTAGGTTTTATACATTAAACCTAGGGTTCTTCATTTTCTTTGTTTCATCCCTTATTAGACTGTTTTGAAGAAGAAGAAGGTGGAGGCTCGGACATTCTCAAAGGCAAATCAATCTGATTCTTTTTTAGAAGATGCTTCAACTCATCAATATCCTTCTTATAATAGGAATGTTCATCATGCCCAAACTTCTTGCAATATGGATAAGTATACTTCTCCTTCTTAGATGATTTATTTGAGGCGGAGGATTTATTCTTTGGTTGATCTGAATGTGGATTGTTCTAATCATGCCCAAACTTCTTGCAATATGGACAAGTATACTTCTCCTTCTTAGATGATTTATCTGAGGAAGAGGATTTATTCTTCGGTTGATCTGAATGTGGATTGTCCTTTGATTTCTTCTGCTTCGTATCAATATTATCTGATTCTTTCACCTAACTAACCAACAATGCCTAAGATTTAGAAGACTTGATGAGACCCATCGAGATAAGCTTTTTGTTGCTCATGTATCAATATCTTAGAAAATGATGCAAATGAAGGTTTAGTATATGCAAACCCCATAGTCAACCTATGAGTATGAAAGCTAGAAACAAAAGAAGCATAATCAAGACCAAGTTTGTTCAATGAATTGTAGACCAACTGAATGTCCTTATCAATACCACGTGCTTTACATTGCTCCCTTAGATCATTAACCTTAGTGATGTAGTCCTAGATGTTGTCAAGTTCGTAGGATCAAGGCTCATTAATTCATTATCAAGTTGATAGCCTCTAACTTAATCTATAGAACCATATAATGTTTTCAATTTGTTCCAAGCCTCATGAGAATTCTTGTATGATTCAATTTGGAACAACAAATCTTGAGAAACTAGTTACGAAGACATCTAAGAGATTTGGTATGTTCACTCATCCATTTAATCTTTTTCTCATCATTTGTAGGTTTAGGTACCTTATTTTCAACATATAAAGAGTGACCTTCATTCATTAGTATACTCCATGCATGTTTGATGCCATGTTGAATAGTTATATGATGTTAACAAAGGAACCTTAGAATAATCCATGAAAACGAAAGAGCACAAGCAAACAGATTAAAACAATGCACCAAGAGAACCCCCCAAACAATCAATCGATAATCCACCCAATAATATGTTTGGCACTTTCTATGTAGTGCGTTTAAAATGCCAGAAATGTGTTCCAGATTTACAATGCCAAGATGGATCAAAGATGGAAAAATTACAACAATATCTCAAAATGAGATCCTCAAACTAAAGGTAACCTCTCCCAATATGATCTACATTGAAAATGAAGCCTTCCCAAGTGGACAAAACTTCTCCAAAATGCAATATGTTCAAATAATCAATCAAATTGCAAAATTGCACAAATCTGAATAAAAAGTACATGGGGATGAATCTGGAAAAAGTGCATGAATAGAAATGTAGAGCTCCTCAATACTTTTCCAACGCCGCAAAAATGGGAGATTATGGCAAAAAGTTATGAGCTCGGAGTCCAAAAGAGAAAATCAAACTTTAACCAGCAACAAAATTCACTTGAGGCAAAATTTGAAAAATGGCTTGGACCACTGTGAAGTGCTCGAAACCAGCTTTCCATCGATATCTCGTTTGCAAATTTTTGACACCCTGGCAAAAAGTTAAGGCTTGAAGAAAAAAACCGCTCTTCTAGGGCCTCGAGGGGCAAATTTCAGCATCTGGGCTAAAAATTTTAGGTGCCCAGCCACACCATGTGACCGCCATTGGCAATTTTTTTTTAAAATGAAATGTCGCCACTCAACGGCGGCAAGGTGGTGAGTTGGCGGTGGGTAGAGCTACACCACTCCCCCTCCGTCAGGCTAAAAAGCCCTCGATCGCCACACAAAACCTTGACTGACGGTAAATTTAAATTGCGATTAAAATATAATTAAAACCTACAATTAACAAATGCTGCCAATTGTACCTGCTGATGTCGACAAAGAAGTACGCCAATAGAGGACAATCAATGCAAGGTCATATTCAGATGACATAAGAACCAAAATATTCCCACGAATATGCCAATTGTGCAGACCTACAATGGAGTCGGGTGTTGTACAAACCGTATGACCAATACAGAATTTTTTTGCCAAAAATTTGCAAACCCTCCAAAAAATGGCCGAAAAAAAATTTGCCCAAATATCAAGTTTTTTATATGAAAATAGGGGTTTTTGGGCCTTCTAGACTCAACCGTGTGGTTCGTTTTGCCCCAATGCGCACCTTGCAAAATCTCAAGCTCAAATCACCCTCAAATCTAAGAAGGGGTTTTGCAATTTTGAAGCTCTAATACCATGTTCGAGTCACTCAAGGACTCAAGCCTCTAGGATCATCTGCAAAAACCAAAAACAAGAACAAGAAATCACAGAAATGGATGCAAGATACGTGGCCAATATGCAATACTCAATTGAGATACAATGTACATATGAAGCCTTTCTTATGTAGGAAACGGTGATGATGTACCAGCATTAAATGGTTGTCATAACTAAATAACATGAGCCAATATTAAATAAACAAGGACACAAGCATTAAATAAAAGCTAACTAGATAAGATAAGTGACAACTAATGCTTAACTAGACAAATTCCCCCCCTAATTAATGCTAACTAGAAAGATTCCCTCCTAGGACCCTAAGTGGACTTAACAATGTAAATAGAACCTAGATAAGACTAGATAGGAAAAATAGCTATTTACACCAACATAGACAGCCCGAGTCTCGATTCAATCTGACCTGCATTTGATGTCTAGATCCGATCCCCTGTGGATTTGGGCAAGGCCCCACCACAATCTGTGGGTCCATCCCAAATGAATCCAAGGGGGATTTGAGCAGATTCTACGAAAAAATATGCAAATTTCGCCTTTTTCAATTTTTTTGACTTTTTCTAACTCAAAAGTGCCATTCACCCCGCAAACCCTAAAATGATGTGCGCCATGAAGGTTTGTGTGGCTTTGAAGGTCTTAATTTCGGTCTTATTGTGAATATAAAATGGTGTACACCATGAAGGCTTGTGTGGTGTTGCCCCCAAACCCCCGCTGGGGGCATTGCCCCCAAACCCCCATTAAATTCATTTGATTTTCCAAGTACTCTACAAGTCTAAGTTTCCAAGTACTCTACAAGTATAAGTTTCCAAGTTTGCCTACAAGTCCATCTATAATATTGTCATCCAATTGGACAATCTTCCCTAATGTTACTTGATGCTTATCTACAAGGAGAAATACAACAATGTAGTTAATTTTAATATATAATATATATCATGATATTCGAGTTTGACTAATTGACATTCTAATATATTTTTTTTTTATGATGATTTTGTTTATTATACAATATATGATGCAATGTGTGGTATTTTCAACTTAATTACAGTTGTAAATATGTATATATTTCTGATTTTTATATGTTTTTGTATGGACGAACCCAACCCCCCAAAAAAACTTGATGGCACCAATTCTAGAAAACACACATAACAAGCAAAATACATTTAATAAGGCAATATCCAAGCAATGACTAAGATGCCTGTTGTTTGAATCTATGGCTAAGCTTGGAATATGTAACACGGTATATGTCAATTAACTTAAAAAGAGTGACTCTTTAGAACTCAAGAGGAGGTTCCAAGCATTCACCATGTAGATACCATGTTAGGTCTTCAACCTCCTTTCACTGACATGTATCTGAATGTCATAACCAGACCTACTAGATAAAACTGACCACTATTTACTTGGCCTGAAAGGCACATTATGCAGCCAAGGCACTTTCCCCATCATCTATTACAGAAACTGGAGACAATTTCATATAAGTAGAAAGAAATTGGCGATTACAAAAACCATGATAACAAACTGAAATTGTGATTCTAACTTGTACAGCTTGCTCTGTACATCACATGTAGAGCTAGCCGATGTCATATTGTTATTTTTTTCTGTTGTAAATGTACAGTGCACGTCAAGTTTATATTTTTTATGTTGCACACATGCATTTGCATATATTATTGCGTAGAATTGTAAATTTATTGACATTCTGTAAACTACTAATTGATGTTCAAAGAAAACTGTACAACAAAATTTACTTGTGGTAAACTCTTGCATTCTCCCTTCCTCTCTCCATGACCATGTTGATGTTATTGGAATCATCACATATTTGAAGTTTCGTGACCAAATCAACTAACCCATTCATTAAGAAACTCTTGTAGCCTGCCCTAAAGTTGTGGTTACTACAATATGGCCAGTATATAATTATAAATTATTCTAGAAGCTATCAGCAATGTCTGTCAATGAGACTTCATCATACCATGGTTTTCATTCAATCTCCAAAGCCTATCTACTCATGCCTTAACACCTTGGCTAGAACAGTACAAAGATTTTTGCCTTTTTCATCTCAATTTCTTCACTTGGGCCCTAAATGCATCATTCATTTCATCAATAGAAGGTAAATGGAAATGCTTTTATATGTGATACAAAATGTATTGGCAGAATCTTCATCAAACTTAGACAAACTTCAGGTTATTACCAACTCTCATGTCCCAGATATTTTGCATGCTTGTCTACCCTATAGTCCCCAAGGTGTACAATTGTTTTGTACACAATGATCAGTTATGTATTGCACCATCTCTGGTTGTATTGCACTTAAAGTTGCAGGATATTTCGCCTCCCCAGTCTGGGTACACATCCATGTAACAGATAATCTTATATGGTTAAGATATTCCTGGATACAGCATGAATACCCATAGATCCAATATATTTGGATAGGGCACCATATGCAAAACATTCAAAATTCGCCAAAAATAAATCACACACATTAATAAAGACACAAACATAATATAATAAAATAAATATAAAAACCAAAATATATATGAATATAAATAAATATTTTTATAGTTATGTTCTATACCCTTAGATATCTAAACAATTGAATGTGTATACTTCTATAATTGTCGTATCTAGCTCTATCTGTATCAGGGGATCTTGAAAATTTGCCATATCCATATTCAAATACCATATTTGCTTCCATGCAAGTATGATTGCACCCTCTGGGATTGCTTAAAAAATTGCCTTCAATGTACAAACAAAACAACAACACAACTCTATGACCATATGAACATTTTCAAGACAGCTTGTTCCTAAAAATGGATCATATTGTGTGCACAGTAATAGGGATGTACAGCAAAAGGAACTTTCATGAGGTTAAAAATTCTACCAAATGCAAGTCCTCTTCTCTAGCTCATCTTGTGTCTGATTGTTTCCTCAGATTGTTGCGTTATCCAATGATAACATAATGTGCTTCCTTTCAAAGCTATTTCTATCTACCTGTATTTCTTTATAATTTCACAATCCCAAAAACAGAGAGATAGATTTCTCTCAAGATGTTGTAGCTATGTAAATTCTTATGAGTCTGTGACCATTCTCACTATTGAAATGGTAGATTAGGGGTAAAGTTAGGTTTTTAAACCTGAAAATGCATGATAGGGGCAAGAATACAAAGAAAAGTGCATAGTTTAGACAAATTACAAGCTCTATCACAAAAAGTTCCAAAATACCAAATACCTTTCAAAAAACAGCAAGGAAAATGAGACTCAAATAATAAAATCTTAATTTTAATTAAGTATTGTGGGTAAAAACAGGTTTGGTGAACATAATAAGCAGTATTCCACTTCCAAAATCAAGACATGAGATACCTGTATCTCCTGCCTGCAATTGCATGGCCTGAATGCATTGTGTAACTCCTTCTAAAACATACATCCTGCTATTGTTGTTAGGCCAATATCGGAACTGGAACACCCAATTCGTTCCTTTTGCATCTTGAACTGTCAATGGCACCCCCTCTGGCTGTGATATTGGAGGAAAATATGCCTGTCCACATGAGCCTTGGTAAGAACAAATAAAATTTAGAACATCAGACCTGCATGTCTTAAATATCTCCCACCTATAGCTACTTGCAGTTTATGATGAGTTATAAGGCTTTAAAGATAAAATATTTGTCGTTTGAGGGTTCAAAACCAGGAGTTTCTTTGTGTAGTTTCTTAAGAGCTAATTTTCTTTAGTGTATTTATAACTTCATTTTCTGGAAACAACATCCCTAACACAAAAATTAACCTTCTGTTAATTAATATTATTGTTCAGATTCTCTGAATAAAATGTTACATATTTTCTTTTCAACTGAAACTGAGAAAGATATAAGAGTACAGATTTGACTCCATGCATCAAACTAGGAGGCTGCTATATTGCTCTTTCCAACATGCTTGCCAGCTTTTAGAATGCTAAGACTTTTTCAGCAATGAAAATTTGAAATTCAGAGAAATATACAAATGATAGATGTTATTAAGAAAATTTTCACTAATTGTATTGTTCAGATTTTCTGTATAAACTTTTTTCGTATTTTCTTTACAGCTAAAAGGGATAAAATAAAAAATAGTAGAGATTTGACTCCATGCATCAACCTGAAGGACACTGTGTTGCTCATTTCAATATACTTACAAGCTATGAAAATTCAAGGATATTTCAAGAATGACATGTAGGAATTCAGTAATACACATGAATGGAAGATTTCTCTAGGACATATATCAAGAACTTTTCCATGTGAACAATAATAACAGTAACAACTCACCTCAGCACATGCTTTAGGAAGAACTAATCTCCCTATCCTGCCTGCATCACTTGCACTTAATGTCTTCTCAAATAGAGGAGTTATTCTGGAGTTTGAACTGTTAAAAGTCAAGTTCAACAAGAACCTTCAAGGACTTCACCGTAGACAATGTAGAACAACTAAAGAGAAGGAAAATGAATAAGACATCAAAGCAAAGAAGAAGCATACACCATTGTTGTCATGTGAACATAATGACTTTGCAACCAAAGAAATAAATGACAAAGATTTTATGTAGGCTATAATTCTCTATTTAAAAAGCACAGAAGAAACAATATAAAGGTGAAATTAGACAATTTTTCAAAATAAATCCTTTTCCTTTCTATTTTAAGGCGTACTTTCAAGCATGGGAATTGTAATAAATGAGATTAAAACTCAAAAAGGATACTCCCCAGTTATCAGCTGAAGTTCCTGGTCAGTACTCCTTGGCCAATATCGTGGAAGTAACTGATTTCTACCCCTTCCCTCACCTGGAGGGCGTGCGAAACGTATTTGCGTATTTATATCTTTTGATGAGTCAGAGCCTGTACTTGGGCTTGGATTACATGATCTGGGTAAGACTAGAAATTGTTGTTGATACTGCAAATTAGCAGCATCAATTATGCCCTGTTCCGAAGAACCTGACAAGATTCCCATCTCTAAGACAGAAGATTTATCATTGTAGGTTTGAACAGCATCCTTGGGAGCTAAAGATCCTATTGAGATATTCAAGCATGTCATTGCTGGAACCTCCGAGACCTTACTATCTAATGTCAAAACTTTATAGTCATCTTGCTCTGAATTTATCTCTTCACACTTATGATTTTCTAAAGAGCCCGTCACAGCAGACTGTAAACACGAACTGTTCGTAACATTTTTCTGGCCTTCTTCCATGGAAAACATCCTTTGCACTGTTTCTTTTCTACTGTATCCAGATTCATTCCCACCTTCCCCCACTTCAGGAAAACCTCTGCTTTCGCCAGAGTACTCAACTAGATTGAGTTTTAAATGATCAGCTCCTTTTCTTTCAGGAATACCATTATCCTTTTTATTCAATCTGGAAGCAAAAAAAAATTCCCCCATATTGTTCTCAGCTATATCAACTTCATTTGACTTGTCCATTTCATGCATTTCCCTGAGCAAAGATAAATCAGCCCGCCCAGTTGAAGGCAGCTGCGATGTAGGATTATGATGCCATCTCTCAGTACTGGTGTTCTGAGAAATTCTCACACCCAGTTTGTCATTCAAAGTTCTCAGAGGCAAATCTATCTGTCTCTGAGATGAAACAAGGTATGGAGCAAGCTGCTGAATATGACTTGATACCTAATAACACAAAAAGTTCATCAAGCCTTGTCAGTAACTTTTTTGTTCTAACAACTATCAAAAAATATATCAAATTCTGCTGTCAGTATTTTTTTTGAAATGAAATTACAAGCATTCAGAACCTGCGGCATGTTTCAAGAAGGGACTGCGGAATACAAAATGATAACAATATAATAGAATATATCTTTTATTTAGATGCTTTATTTTTGTGGGATTTTTTTTACTACAATGTGGAAGTATTTTCAGTACTCAAGTAATCACTTTTCTGACTTTTTTCTATGAGCAGTTATTTCTCAATGTGATCTGAATTAAGCCAGTAATTCAAGGCACAATACACTAGTTGAGGAACTTTAGGTATAATAAGCAGCAATTGAAAAAAACAAGATAAACAATTGCTGAATAATCAGAATAACTTTAAAAAAAAGTAGCTTAAACATGAGGAAGTATTTTCAGTACTCCAGTAATCACTTTTCTAATTATTTTCCATAGACAGTTATTTCTCTATGTGAACTGAATTAACCTGGTAATGCATGGTACAATACAATAGTTGATGAACTTAATGTATTATAAACAGCGATTGAACAAAACTTGTACAACACAAGATTACAACTACCGAATAGCCTAACAAAATAGATTTTTATTTCAACTGAGAGCTTGTACAAAATGGGAAAACTCAATAGGAGAGATATATGCCTTTTACTGAATAGCTAACAAAATAGGTTCTTATTTCAACGAAGAGCTTGTACAAAATGGGAAAACTTTACAGGAGAGATGTGTGCCTTTACTTTGAATCTAGCCATTGTATAGTTTTTCATACAAGAAACTGAAAACTTACTCAAAAAATAGCAAATTCAAGTTCTTGGTGAGGACCAAAGAGTCACCACAATTGTCCTCCTTGGAAGTTGAAATAACAGCTAGGCAAGGACAAACTTATTACAATTGTGAAAATTTGTTGGAGTAAATTAATTTTGGTGCCCCTACTTTTCAAAGTCATAACTTGTAGTCTATTACAAAAAAAAATTGAAGCTCATATATAATTTACATTGGAAAGATTAGGTCATTACCAATCAATCCAAGTTAAAATGCATAGAAAGCATGATCCAAAATGTCACCTCACCAAATTCTACTTCAAAAGGCCTCAAAAATGCAAAATAGAAAAAAGTAATGAGAATACAGAAAAAAAAATCATAAAACTACCCAAGACTGCCCCCTTTTTGATGACCTAAGATCAATATGACCTTTTAACTCATTTATGTTGGAGTAAATTAATTTTGGTGCCCCTACTTTTCAAAGTCATAACTTGTAGTCTATTACAAAAAAAAATTGAAGCTCATATATAATTTACATTGGAAAGATTAGGTCATTACCAATCAATCCAAGTTAAAATGCATAGAAAGCATGATCCAAAATGTCACCTCACCAAATTCTACTTCAAAAGGCCTCAAAAATGCAAAATAGAAAAACGTAATGAGAATACAGAAAAAAAAATCATAAAACTACCCAAGACTGCCCCCTTTTTGATGACCTAAGATCAATATGACCTTTTAACTCATTTATATTGGAGAATAATCACAAAGTCAAGGGCCCTAGAAGAATTTTCATTGTTCAAACTTCAAACATCCAATCCGGAAGTCAAAGAATGACTGAAATTAGTGTCACAGACTCACAAATATTAGATTGAATGCCAAACAAAAATAAAATCTTTTATTACGCAAGCTTCCAATTACTAAAAAATTATCAATGATCATGTTTACAAATTACAACATAGCTTTTAAAAAGCCATCTACCTGACAGCCATCAAAACTTTCTGTTTACTTCTCATTTATGAATTCCAAAGCTTTGCAGTTTGCCAAAACACTTAAAACAGATGCTGGCTGAAAACTTTATATGAGAGGCAAATTTTCACACGATGACACAAAAAATATATTTTACACTGATCCAAGTTTTCACACAATGATTGATAATTTTTAATGATATTGAAACTTTAAGTTCATATGTATTCAGAAGTTGAACTCGTTTTTTGGTCTATGATGATATGTATTAAACTCTATTTTTTATTTATATATGATGAAAATCAGTAATATGTTCTACAAATTCAGTAAAATGTGTGCTTTAGAAGATTATTTTTTAAAATTAATGTATTTTCAAATGTTCAATAAATTTGCTGAGTTTTTCCCCAGAGGTTTTATTGAGTCTCAAGTTTTTAGTTGCCGAGTTCAAGTTTTTCAACTATGGTGTATCCTATATATACCCACTTGTAGCTCACATAAGAGCAACCTAATCTCTTGAATCAAGAATCTTGTATCATTTGCATTCTTCGATAGAATAGAATTTATCCTTCATTTTGGGTCTCCTTTGTGTTTTACTTTTCATTGAAGCTCCTTAATCTTTGTTTGCTATCTCCATTGCTAAATTTTACAGGGCTGACCCAAACCTTCTACATCAACTGTTCACTATATAAGGAGGTATAATTCATTTGAGAAAGGATAGCAGAGGACAACAAGAGATATGAGAACCAAGTAGCATCCAGCAACTCAGATTAGAGCTATGATAGCGAAATCAAACTGAGGAGGCCAATGTTAGAAGCAGTATTCATGTTAATTGCTTGATTTGCATCGTGCTCTAAGACTAACATCTATTCCAATTGTAATCCCTAGCTGTACAAAGTAAAAACTTTTGATTTAATTCTAAATGTGGAGGGTTAATATATTGAGTCTAGATCATTGTCATATGATTGTGTTGATAACTGGGTTATCTTGTACATGATTTGGAATGATTGTTAAGACTGCATGATTATCTAGTCTTTCATTAGGGGCCAAAAACCCCACCGACCATCCATTTGTAACTTCATCAAGTGGCAAGAAAAATTCCTACAAACTGTTGACAAAAGCAAAAGTGTGAAGATATCTTCCAACATTGAGTTGTTGCCTAGAAGGTATTAAAATATTCGAAGAAAGAAATTGGAAAGTGTGTCTTCTAGTGCTACAGTGTTGGGTAGAAGATAACCAAGGTCATGGTTAGAGCTAAATTAAGTTTAGAATAATATTTCTTGTTCTGGTCAATCAAAACCTTCTACATCAACCATTTACTATAAAAGGAGACAACTCATTTTAGAAAGGAAATCAGAGGGAAGCAAGAGATTCAAGGACCAAGTAGTGCCCAACAGCTCAGAGCAAAGCTGTTAAAGAACCACCCCAAGGAAGCCAGTGTCTGAAGCATGTTAGGTGCTTGATTTGTATTTTAATATAAGACAAGGGTAATTATAATTATGGAGTATTAATATATTGATTCCAGTTCATTGTTATATGATTGTTTTGAAAAGCGAGTTTCATTGTGCATTGATTTAGAGTGATTGTGTTAAGGTTGCATGGTTTGATAGTTTTTCATTAAATCCTCCATCTATAACTGCATCATTTAGAGTCTAGACACTTATAATGGTTATTGAAGTAACCCAATCTTGACAACTAACATTTGTATCTCTATGTGACAAGCTCATTTTCCAAAAGCTCGAGGAACAATATTTTCACAAACAACAAGAGGCTTGATCATTAGGATTTAGACATTTTTCTGTGTTATTTTGATTGCTGAAATCAGATTCATTTGAAACATCTGTATGTATGATTAATGCATTCCCAATTGACAAGGCGAGCTCTACAAAATGCTAAAGCAAGGGCATTTTTTCACATTTGTTCATTCACGATTGCAGCTCCAACTTACACTTCAGCTTCACCTTCAACTCTGATTTTCAATTTGGCTCCAAAGTTCTACTAATGGATTTCTCGAGTACCTTCTCTTCATTCTTGTTATTCCACCACTCTGAGGGATCATCTAATTTCAAAATCCATCCCCTAACCACATTGTGGTCTTATCCCGTCTTTGTTTGGACTCAATGGCATTAATTTTGTGGGGTATGACATCAATCTTCACTTCACTCTCTTCCCTCCCAACAAAAGCTTTCTTAAAACTGCACTATTATTTGTTTTCTATGTCCTTCGTAGTCTCTTTCAGCACAAAGGTCTTGCATAATTATATGATGCTTTGTTATGTTGGAAATATTGTCCTTGATAGCAAAGGTACAAAAACGAAGTTTGCTATCATTAATGTCAAAGGAAGAATGAGGAGATTGTTGGATGTTGTCATTGACGTCAAAGCATGACTGGGAACAAGCATGACTGACGATAGTACATTTGAAGGCAAAAATGAACTTACTTCCATAAGAGGAGCTTCCCTGCCTAACACTGAGAATCGTACTCTGATTGATGATGGTTGAGCAAAGAACATTTAGAATTGAAGTGTTGGATTAAATGATAAGAAGCTTGAAGATGGAACAATGGATATGTTGACATGTTTTTCAAGGATACAATGCTATACAAAGCATTAAAATAAGACGTTACAATCATGATGACTAATTGGAAGATATTTTTGAGAAACATGGAATAATGAAGCAAAGGTTGATTCCAATGATATGTGGGCAACAATGACAGTAACAGGTTATCACAACAGCATAATTCACATCAGTGGTTTGTTTAAAGAAAGGCGAGTTTAATTATAAAGAATGGCAAGCGCTTTGTTTACAAAAGAGCAGCATGCTAGTCGACTTCCTCATCAACTAACAACAGCCTTATTTAGGAAACAACAGCCTTATTAAGGAAAGATAAGACAGCAATGATGATTTAGATTATGAAGCATTGAGATGTTGAAGATGTTAATGAAAAGCATTGATAATATGCAGCAATAAGAGTCAAAGAACAAACAAAAGAGAAATATATATTATATACAGCAAGTTTTATACGTACAGCGCATATGAAAAAAAGACAAAACCACAAAAGACAAATTAGGGATAAGACAAAAATTAAAAAAGACAAAACTATCTTTGTCTTACTCAAGGAAGTATGCAGCGATTAAAAGTCTCAGAAAGCAGCCATCAGGATTAAAATTTAAACTAAAAGAAAAGGTGGCAATTTATCTTATGACCCATAAAAAGCAATTTATTTTGTCCTATTCAAAGAGAACTTTACTTAGTCTTATTCAAAGACAAAGCAGTGTTTGGTAATTAGTAAAGGTGTGATTTATTAAAGAAGTGACTTTTTCCAAAGTGGTGCGATTCATTAAAAATATGTTTTATTACATGCTGGAAAGACATTGCAAAAGGTGCGATTTAACTTTAGAGATATTTTCATTAAAAGGAAATATTCTTCAAAAGATGCAATTCTTTAAAAAGTTTAATATGAACAAACAATGTTCTTTGTGAAGAGGTGTGACTTGCTTTAAGGTTGTGACTATTTATGAAGGGAGACGTCTCTAAGGGGAATTGTCCCTCTTGGGAAGGGTATAAAACAAACATTGTATGAGAGTTGGAGATGTGTGTTGTGTTGAAAAGATAATCAAGCATATACACCAAGGGCCATTAATGAAAAGATAAATAGCAGATTTGATAAGAAGAGAATGAGAAGATAAGACTGCAGATTTGATGAGAAGGATATACGGAGTTTTATAGAAAATTTATATGATGAGTTTGTGATCATATTCTTGGAAGATTTATGATCAATCTCTAGCAGATTTGACGAGGAGATTAAACAGTTTGAAGAAGAAAGCTACAGAGAAATTTGCGGAGAAAAAGATTATCCATCATCCGTTGTAAAAGCAACATTGTTAAGGTGGAAGTTTGAATGAGGTATTGGTGTCTCTAGTGGGTCAGTGCTCATGAATTGAATAAGGGGTTGGTGACTCTAGTAGGTTGGTGCTCACGAATTGAATGAGGGGTTGGTGACTCTAGTAGGTTGGTGCCTACAAACTTTGTAAGAAGAAGAATTTATATAAAAGCATTAATTTGCCATGGTTTTCTCCCATTAGGGTTTCCATGTAAATATTGTGTTATTGTGTTCTTCTCATGTGCATGATTAATGAAATTGAGTAAATGATGGTATTGTGATTGATAAAGTTTAAATTGATAAAAATTGTTGTTATACTGATTCACCCCTCCCCTTCTGTGCTCAACATGCTAGGAGTCTAGACAAATTATCCACCAATCTATCAACTTCTTCAGTTATGCCAAGTTACCCCAAATGGAATCTACAAGCACTTAGTTTTTGTTTAATTCCTCTCTAGGATGCCATTGAATTGAAAGTTCCCAAAGGTACCATAAATCTTTGGTGAGTTGATTTTCTCATTGTCTTGTGTGTCAGACGATTTTTGTATTTGTTGGCCCATTTACTCCTACACTTCTATTGTGTAGTTATAAATAGTTATCACTTACTTGATTCACTTGAAGTCTAACCCAACATCACAAATGCAACAGCACCAAATGTAAACTACTTGCCATTGTTAGAACCAAAATCACTACTTGAATGCTAATATCAATGAGTTATGCAAGTCACTCAATCTGTGAGAGATATCAAAGAATGCAATGTAAAATGATTGATTAGATATAAAAAAATGGAATGATCTTCTCAATGAGGAAGATTGTACATATAGGATAACTAGTTTGAGTCACTATAGGAGTGATCAACTCAAGATGGCAAGAATGCTCCACCAAATGGCAAATGAGAAGTGCCACATATCTAACCAACTCTCAAAATGACACATAGCCATCTAAGGTGGCTTAATACATAAAGTAGAATAAAATAAATAAATAATAATTCTACTCTAACCCCTTTAAGCTCAACTTAGGTGGGTACAAAGATGGATGGGTCCCAGTAACTAGGCCTGATGAGGTACCCATGTACAACGAAAATCCCCCATAAAGTGGAGAAAGGTAGAGAGCCCTATGGGAAAAAACTATCCTCCAAAAAGGAGATGATACAATGAAGAGAGACTATGTAGCCCCCCATAAGATGATGACTTCTCTACATCTTGCTCAAATGTTCCATGTGAAGATTGATGTAGAACAGGTACCAAAGAAGTGATGTGAAGTCTTGTTGTAAAGAATCTTTGGATGCTTTCAGTGAAACGCCTCCAAATTTTGATGCAAGAAGTGATGTCTTGCTAGAAAGAATCTTTGGATGCTCTCTATTATGTGTCTCTGGAATCTCATGTAGCAACAAGTGATGGCGGATGAGTTAATCATCCTTCTTTTCAATCCAACATTCTTTGAGTTGCAATCTTAGTGATATAATTTATGTGAAATAATCCTCTATAGTATTATAGTCTCTTGGACTTATACTTAGGAGGTCATTTTCTAGCTCATGGCTTCATAGTTCTTTGAGCTTCCCAAAAGATTTGTTGGGAGTTTCAAGGCTTCAATATGGAATAGAAGCTCTGCAGAGAGATAAATGCATAAAAACTCGAAGGCTTGATCACACTTATTATATCACTTTTCCTTATCTTTTGATTGCAAACTTTGTTAGAAATGAAGGTAACCGCTACAATATGGAAATCTGATTTAACTTGCAAATCTGAAATATAAAATTGTAGAAATTAATGGAGAAATGATTTAAACTACAAAGAAATCACACAACTAAAGAGCCATACACATAACACAAGGATTTACGTGGAGAAAACCCTTTCCGTTAAAAAAACTCAATTTTGACTCAATCCAGCAATATCTAAGTACCTGTAAAACATCTCATAATGTCTCCATCTTAATCCCTCAATATATAGACTCATGGGGGCTCAAAATACCACCATAAAACATTACCATGGATCAAAACAAGGTTTTGAAATACCATGGTAAAAAACTCATACGACCCTTACATGCTAAAAATGGTCTCTTACATGACATTACACCCTCTCACAAGTTGTCATAAGAATCTCTAGAAAATAGGGTATGCTTTTACATGCATCATAGACCATCAATAGCTTATCTAAAGATTCTCTTGCATGTGTCATAGATGATTCTCACGTCCAAAATGATATCCCCTACTTTTAGCCCTTACAGTTGTCATAAATTCGTCATAACATCCTTAAAAATAGTCTCTTTATGTTAGACCACTAAATGGGCATCTTTTGACAACTAATAACTTATTTTTAAAAGCACCAACATGTGGAAAAAGTGCCAACTCAAAATCTCATGCCTGTTTTGATGGAGCACAAAATTTAATAGCATAAATGATATTTGTCCATGGTAAAATGTAAAATAAGAATAAATAAATTACTTAGGAATTTCCAAGGTTGAGACACGTTGATTCTCAACATTCTCCCACTTGTCAAATACCTTGCAAGTGCTAGGGGAATCACTCCATCATGTAATCAACTAGGTACAAGAAACAAGGCCTATGGCCTCCCTACACCAAATGAACTTATTTGTGCTCACAGGTTTCGTAAGATAATCTACAACATTCACCTCGGTGTCAATTTTCTTCAACTCAATTTGTCCATTAGCAATCATTTCTCAAACAAAATGGTATTGAACATCCACATGTTTTGTTTGAGCATGATACATAAGATTCTTGGCTAAGTGAGTTGCACTCTGGCTATCACAACCAATCTAAATTGTCCTGCAATCGAAACCAATACTTGCACATAATCTTTGTAACCATACTGCCTCCTTAGAAACATGGGTAGCAGCCAAATACTTTGCTTCAATAGTGGATAAAGCAACTATACGTTGCCTCTTATTCATCCAACTTATAGCTCCTCCGAACAAAGTAAACACATACCCACTAGTGGACCTTCAACTATCCAAGTCACCTACCCAATCTGCATCAACAAAACCTTGTATGCCTAATGTCTTATCCACATGGTCAGTACCAAAATAAACCAAACAATAATCCGAAGTAGCACACGTATATCTTAGATTCTTAACACCCTCTTTGCATAATTCCACTGCTCTCTACCAGGGTAAGATATAAACCTGCTCAAAACTCACTGCTTGGGCAATATTAGATCTAGTGCAAACCATTGCATACATCAAACTTCCTACAGCACTAGCATATGGCATGTTAGACATACCCTCAAATCATCTTCAAATTTAGGACACATATCTAAAGTAAGCTTAGTGCCAACTGGTAAAGGAATTCTAACTGATTTGCAATCCTGCATACTAAATCTGTGCAAACTAGTGCTCACATACTTACTTTGTGACAACCAAAGCTTTAATTTTCCTCGATCTCTTCTAATTTCCACTCCCAATGTGTATCTCGCTACCCCCAAATCTTTCATCTCAAATGCACCCGAAAGTTAAGCTTCAATCTCAAAGGAATTCTAACTGGTTTGCAATCCTACATACTAAATCTGTGCAAAATAGTGCTCACATACTTATTTTGTGACAACCCAAGCTTTAATTTTCCTCGATCTCTTCTAATTTCCATTCCCAATATGTATCTCGCTACCCCCAAATCTTTCATCTCAAATGCACCCAAAAGTTAAGCTTTCATCTTACTAATCATACCTTTTGTGTTACTAAAAAACAATATATCATCCACATACAAGGCAACAATTAGTAATTGATCATCAATACATCTAATGTAAACATAGTGATCCTCTTTGCTTCTATCAAAGCCCAATTTCAACACAAAAGAGTCTATTTTTTATACCACATCCAAGGTGATTGTTTTAAACCTGCAAACCAAGTGTTCTTTCCCTTTTACCTCAAATCCTTTTGGCTCTTGCATATAAATTTCCTCTTCCAGATCTCCATGCAAAAATGGAGTCTTAACATTCATTTTCTCAATTTCAAAATCATAAGCAATGGCTATGGATAAAAGAAATCTAATAGAAAATAATTTAGCAACAAGAGAGAAAATTTCACCAAAATCAACTCCCTCTCTTTGGAAGTAGCCCTTAGCTACCAGTCTAGCTTTGTACTTCTCTAATGAACCATTTGCACCAAATTTATTTTTATAAACCCACTTACAACCAATGGCTTTCCTTCCTTTGGGAAAACGAACAAGATCTCAAGTATCACAAGAGTCTAAAGCATAGTTACAAGACTCGGACTCGCCTCGGACTCGGCAAGCCGATTTTTGACTCGGACTTGGACTCGGAGCCTAGACTCGCCCAAGACTCGGCAAAGACTCGGCAAATAGAAAACCCTTGAAATTTAGAGATTTTTAAGGATTTAAAGCTTGTTTCATGCACCCTTTAGTGAATAAACCTCAAATACACAATAACATCATGAAATAGAAACTACTATGATCCTATACACAAACATATATCGATCACATAAGTATAAACGCAAATTTTAGCTGAAGGAAATAACACATTCAGATATATAAATATTGTCAAATGTATACAAAACTCATGGAATATGAAATCCATGGCATCAAAACAAATATCAAAACTAAAAAAATAAGTCTATGGCTCAGAAGAGCTTGCATTACTCATCCCAATATCACGACAAGTCATGCGCTAGTGTCTAAGTTAGGTCCTAGATGATGATGTAGCCATGATATTTGCTTGTGTCTCAATGATTGGTGTGTATATTCAAGTGAGGATTTTATTATTAAAATTTTATTGAAGCCTTCAAGACTGCATGTTTTGTTGTCTAATGTATGAATTTTGAAACAAGATAATCCTTGATTATGGCTTTGACTGTGAAAGATGCAAAGATTTGCAACAGGGGATATGTATTTTGTAGGTTTTTATGATCATGATTCATCATTGGCCTATAACATGCTTAGACCTATAGTTTGATGAGGGTTTGGGGGAAACGCCCCAACGGGGTCAAGGGGCAGCGCCCCCAGCGGGGTCGAGGGGCAGCGCCCCTCGCAGGGTCCCGGGGCAGCGCCCTGGGCGCGCTCCCTGTCGCGATACAGGGCGGGGTCGAGGGGCGGAGCCCCCGCCACCAAGCCCAAATGAAGACCTTCAAAACCACACAAACCTTCATGGCACACACCATTTATTTAAAAAATTTGAAAAAAAAAGAATGCAATTTTTTCTAAAAAAATTTAATCAAAATGGTCGAGTTTGGGGCACGAGACTCGGCGAGTCCGGCGAGTCTGCCGAGTCCGGCGAGTCCGGCGAGTCTCGGCGAGTACTCGGCAGCCGAGTCTCTGAGACTCGTTTAGGGTCACCCGCCTCGGGACTCGCGAGTACTCGCCGAGTTTGGGCGAGTCTTGTAACACTGGTCTAAAGCCATCATCTCCTCCTACATGGCTATTTGCAAAGACTCACTATCATCTACAAGAATAGCTTCCATGTAGGATCTAGGCTCATCGTCAATACTCAATGAAGCAAATACACAACAGAAATCTGATGGGCCATACCCGTCAACATGATTTCGTTGTCTTGTGGATCTTTTAAAGGGTGGTGTTGGGTCTCAAAAACGCTGGTTTGAATAAACCACGAGAGGTTGCCACACTCTCTCTACGTTATTGGTCAACTAACAAGGCCAACCAATATGGTTGAACCCTCTACTCTTAAGGCTCTGCTAAACCTAGGCGAGTGCACCTATATGAGCAGCACACATTTTGAATTATGTTTCCTACTTGATTTAACTATCCACAAATGGTAATTTGATAGTGGAAAGATATGATCCTAATTTGGTATGAATTGTATATGCAATATCAAGATGTGAATTACTATGTTCAATTAAGAGATGTCAAATGAAATGAATAAAACTAATGTAATGAAAATAAGGGAGACCAGTGCCTTGTTGGGTAAAACAGAGTCAAATGGAAGCCTTTAATGAGTGGTTTCTATCTAGCAAATTCTCTAATTGTTTGGCATACAATTATGAGTTTATAACTGGTATAAACATGCAAGGATGTAATTGATAAACCCTACTTGAGGCAGAATATCAAATCTAATTATCTGATTCTTCTTACTGATCCAAATAACATTCCCAGATTACTGTAATTGATTGAAAGGAATTTAATTCTTTATTAAAGAATCCAATAAATCAAATCACACAGAAACAGCAAATGTGCACTGATAAATTGAATATATACTTGATACTTCAATTTAAACAATCAAAAAACATCAAATTGGAGACAATCAGATAATCGCAGGAATCCAACAAACAATTGATACCAAAATGAAGCCACTAAATCAACAGTCTTTCATTATCTTCCTCAAAATTCATACATGCAACATAGTCTCCTTGAATGTCATCATTCTGAAAATATAATGTTTACAGCAGTCTATCCTATTCTAATTCTATTATCTTCTTACCCCTTTCTATTATCCAACAACGGATATTTATACATTAGTTTGCAAAAGGACGTGCCTTTTCGAAAAAAGTCTTAAGCATAAAATGTTAACAAGCTTATCATTAACTAATTTATGTTAAGCCACAAATGAACCGTAGACATGTGCTCTGTATAATCCTGGCGCTTATGTGTGTTTGCATCTCCTAACACATCATGAACCACGATCTCCATCATCATCATTCATTCGTTTTGCTCACATGCTTCATCTAATGTTATGTCCTTTGCAGTGGCTGTGTTCAATATCTCTTGGAGTATCGATTCGCATTCACCTTTCCATGTAGTTGCTTCTTTCAGTTTTCCTTCATCATCGCAAAACTTTGTCAATCTGTCATTAGCAGCTTCTACCAATCCCTGCACATCCCCTTGTAATTCCTCAAAGAATTCCCTATGTTTATCCATGATACAATTGGCATTTTCAATTCCTGCAGCATTACGAGTACCCCTTTTCATTTCCTCAATTCTTTCTTGGATTCTGTCATCAACTCTTCTATGTTCTTTTATAGCATCCACGTATTGTGAATGTTTTCCCCAAAGTTTATTCAACCGAGTGTTTAAAACAGCCTGCCTCTTTTTGATGATTGCAGTGAGTGTGTCTACTTTTCCTTGTGAGTATGCACTTGACCCTTCCCAATGGTCCCTTTTCTGTGAACTCTCACCTTGGGTGAGCATCTTCGTTGGCCCTGTTACAACACCTACCAAGTCTTTTAGACGTTCATTCTCTCTCAGCATTCTCTCATTATTGGTTTTATACATCTCCCTCTCTCTGATCAATGCTTGGATCTGTGCTTTATTCAACTTTGCTATATTGATCCCAATGTCTACAGTTGCAACAAGATCAGCCTCTCCAACCTTCAGAGTCATGACATGTCTGAATGCCTTCTCAGTATCAATAACAATTGACTTCTTGTGAGGAGGATACAAAGCCCAAATCATCAATGTTTCATCATCAAGATTGTATCTTGATCCTGTATATACCTCTGTCACCTTCTCTATGCTGAGCTTGTGGGTAGCATTGTTGTCTTTCAAGAAACTGTCAAAACTAATGCAAAATTTAGATCCAAACCTAGGAAAATCATAACACCTACCTTTTCTAACATCTCCCTTCCCTTTTCAGGGGTCATGTTCATCATCTCTTTCTCTACCTCATCCTCAAGCTTTTTAACAATTGATCCTCATTTCCTGTGTGACATTGTCAACCAGTCCTCTTATCTCTTTCCCTTTTTGCTTATATAAAAATGTTTTAAACTTCGAGGACTTCACAAATTCATCATCTGCTATAAAAGACCTATAATCTTCATGTCTCGTATCTACATCCATAGTTTCCTCAACATCTGTTTCTCTGGCAACATAGGCATAATCCTGAGTCCTTATTCTTGATACCTTCCCAGATGAGCCTTGTGGCCTGTCAGCTTCTGATATCCCTTTAATGGAGGATAACAACTTAGCATCCACCAACTCCTAATCATGTTTCTCAATCACCATTTCTGCTTCCTCAGCCTCCAGGTTTCTGATTGTGTCATCAGATTGATAGGGTGCATGCTGGTACCCTCCAAAATTTATTCTTTGTCTGGCAGAGTGGATATATCCCTCTGGATCAAAGTTTTTTCTTGATGGTGCTCTTCTCATGTTGTAGTGCAATAATTTATCCAGAATCAGATTGTAACCCTCCTTGGCCAATACAGTAAAATCACCAAAACACAATGTACTGGGCATAAAGGCCTGTTTCCCATATGAACTCAAGTTCATGACACTGGAGAGATCCATTTGCCTAACAATTTCTAAGTATGCAATTCTATTTGGGATAGTTCTAGGCAAAATGAATGGTGTATCCTCAAAACCATAAACCCTAATCATTGTGGCATTCTCTAAGCAGTACCAATCCCCCCCGTTGTGGTTGATTGGTCCATTATAATCCCTAGGCCTAAGAAACCTCTTTACTTCTTCAGATAAGGAATAATCACAAGGATGATTAAAAAATCTATACAAAGGCTTCACAAAGAATTCTTCAAAATGCAAGAAATTGGAATTAGCAAACCTGTTGTCCCAAACAGCAGTCCATAACTGAACAGGCAATGGCCTACCTTCTTTATCAGATTGTGAAATCCTTAGCTCCTGGGGCCATAAACCTAACTCTTGTCCAAAATACAACACCAAGTGCATCAACAGTGAATAATTCCTGAGATGGAGGACAGAGGCCCCATTCTTTATTGCTATCAACCCTGCATCTAGTTCCTTAAATACATGTGAAGCATAATCAAATGATCTGGAATTGTGATACTGAATATCTGCAGCAATCACCATGGGCACAACCGCCATATGCTCTGGGACTTCCATCCCCAATACCTGTCCCACTGAAAAATAAGTGTACTTCAGGTAGGGTTCGAAGAGATCTACGTGAAATGGTGGTCCCTCACTGTCTTCCATCAGAGTAGGTTTGCCATGACATCTTATTTTGTGCAGGGGCAATCTCCATCCTTTATAAATGGTGTCCATTCTTCTGAATTCACTATCTAGTTCTTCACTTATTATTTTCTCACTGCATATTCCTTCCAATCTGAAAACCTCAGCTATTGCATTCTCAGATATATGTATCAATGAATTCCCTGACAAGTCACATGTAGCTTTATTCTTCGGGTTATAATGTCCAGCTAGCAATTTTACCAATTCAACATCAATAAAAACATTAGGGCACACCAGTTTTCCCAAATTGAGCTTCCACGGATTGCATACTGGCTCAAAGCGATTTCTCCTGTGATAATGGAAATTGAACAACTCATACCCTCTAATTGGAGTCCGAACATCCCCTATGAATTTGCATTTGTCTTCTAATTTGTCAATTTCCGCTTTGAGCTACGCAAAACGCCTAGCTTTAGGCCCAGAACCAGGTAACTGGTCTATGAGGTCTTGATTCAACTTCCTTTCAGTGCCCTCTGGTTGCAATTCAATTTTTTGCTTCTTTGTCTTTAATTGATTACCCTCCCCGAGTTTTCTTCCCTTTATTTTTCCTAAACTAGTGCCTTCCATATTCAAAATTCACGAATTCTGAGAAGATGAGAAACTTACTGTATTTTGCCTGTAAATCCAAGTTAGATGAATGCCCTAATTGTTTTGTTGGTTCCCTTGCTCTCCATCGCTGCCAATTCCATGCAACAATGATTTCAATTGAGCATACCCTGATATGCAAAATCTTTTACACTTCGTGGCGCCATTAATGTCTTTACTGAGGCATGAATGCTGCAAGTTTTTCGAAATTCTCGCTATCACATCAGGGATCATATCGGAAAGACATTTCAAATCTCTGGCCGATCCACCTGTTCAACATTCACCCATCCGCTAAGACGTCTTGCAGTTCCCCCGACATCACAAGTCTCCCCGATAGTTTCTTTCCTTTTGCTTTTTATATCGCCATGACCTTCACCGAAGCAACTATCGCCCAGACTTAATGAATCGGGCCAACGGTTCTTCACCTTACTCCGAATGCTCTTCGTCTCACCGAGATGTTCACTTTATCGACTTATGTCGCCGAGGCCAAGCATTTGTCCTGCTGACAGAATGATACTCGCCGTAATGTCTCTTAGATCCCTCCACTGAGACATATCTAACCGATACGCTTTTTCTTCGGCGAGACCACGCACATTGTCTTCTCGACACCTTTTATCTACGCATGCTCAGTTCTGTCGGTGTAACCCGAGGGGTCGGTAAGACTTTTTGAACTCTCCCCGGCATCATTTGTCTTACCGAGCGAGTCCTCCCTTTGCTTTATCGGCAAGACTAGTAATGCTTCGAGCAGTGCTTTGAAATCTCTCTCTGATGACCATAGTCTCTCCGATAGATTTTACTTTACTCCAATCGGTAAAAGGTAACCTAGCTCGATATGACCTTAAATCGTCAGGCCGATACCTTTTGTCTTGCCGATAAGAAATACAAACCCGCATTCTCTTGGTGTATAACTTTATCGGTATGACCCTTCTGATGTCTTGCCGATATATTGAGGATATGTATATTATCATCAATGAGACCTGCATCAACTTATGCCGATATTTTCATATTTTAAAGATTTAATGCCAGATGAAATTTATGGGGCTTTATGGCAAAATTTAATCCGGATTTTGGTAAAAAATGTTGTGAGGATTTTTATGTCTGTATTATGAATCTTTTCGGGATACTAATAAGCATGAAGGGTTAATGAGGTTGTCAAAATTTCACAGTTCCAACAAGTGGAGTAAGAGATTCTTCCTCAAGTTCTTCAGTATCCTCAACTTCTTCTATCACAACAAAGTCTTCCTCTTCAAAACTTTCAATTGAACTCTCTTCTTCTTCTCCATCCTCAAATCCATCATTACGTTCTTCCTGATGTGCATTTTCTTGCTACAAATCAAAATGCACTATCTATTTTCTTTCTTTCTCTTTTATCTATACAAGATCATAAATAGCTCTAAGTTCCTTGAAAATAGCATCTCCAGAATAGACAATTTTCTGGTTAGACTCCATAACTTATAACCTTTTACATTCTCCCCATATCCAATGAAGATGCATTTCTCAACTTTTGGATCCAACTTAGAACGCTTTTTCTTAGGCACATGAACAAAAGCCTCGCAACCAAAAACATTTATCTATCCACTTTTCATAAGGTGTCAAATCAAGAGTCTTCCAAGGAGATCTATTAATCAAGTAACTAGCAATACACAGTTTTTGCCCAAAAACATTTATCCAACTATGCATTGCTTAACATACTTCTAGCTCTTTCCATAATAGTTCGCTTCATCCCTTCTGCAACACTATTCTATTGTAGTGTATAAGGAGTTGTCTTTTGTCTACCTGCTGCTTACAAAACTCATCAAATTCCATAGAGCAATATTCCCCTCCATTATCTGATCTTAATACTTTTATTTTCAATCCTAATTGGTTTTCTACTAAGACTTTAAATTTCTTAAACTTAGTGAAAACTTCAGATTTACTTTTCATAAAGTAAATCTATGTAAATTTGGATACATCATCAATGAAGGTCACAAAATAACAAGATTTTCCAATAGAATCATTTGTAGTCGGTCGGGAGTCGATGTAGTCGGTCGAGAGTGTACTTGGTCGGTTGTGAGCCATAAGTAAATAAGACTTTAGTTAATATTAATAATCCATGTACTTATGTTATGTACGGGTCATGTTAGTTAGTTGTCTCGAGAACAGTTCCTGATGAAGTAATTAGTTATAATGAAGGGATGCGACGGTTGGTACCTTAACCACCGCCCGCATACTATATGTACTTGAGTCATGTAGTCTGGAAAAGGGATGGTTCTACTATGCTATGCTATGTTCTATCTGGAGACATTATGATGTAATTGCCGAATACTTAATAAAGAAGTATATCTATGTTCTGTGCGATTGCCATGTGATTATTATATGCTGTCAATGTTATTTTATATCTCCATTTACTCTGTACGTCATTGTACCCATAGTGAGTAAACATCATTATCCACAAGACCAAACACATTTGTATCAATAATTTCTAATTTCTCTTTTGCTTTATTACTTCCTAAAGGAAAAGATGCTCTATTATGTTTTCCAAAAACACAATGCTCACAAAAATCAAAGTGCTCATCAGAATAAAGTAAACCATCCAACAACTTTTTATTCATAATAGTTTTCAAAACATTTTTACTTGTGTGGCCCAGTCTATGGTGCCACATCATACATGTATTTTCAGAAATTTCAACCACATAGGTGGACTTCCAAATAGTAGCGGCATCAAGCTTAAATAGAGTTCCCATCCGAGTTCCCCTTGCTACCACCAAGCTTCCTCTCACCAATCTACAACCATGCTTATTAAACATTACATGCATTCCCGAATCATTCAACTTTGAAATTGAAATCAAATTTCTAGCTAATCCAAGAATATGTAAAATACCAAGGAGGGTTTTAATCCTCCCATCACTAAAACACAACAATACCTTTCCCCATCCAACAATCAGATATGTAGTGTTGTCCTCAAGGTAGACATTACTTCCATCATATTTATCATATGTGGAAAACCACTCCTTATGAGGAGGTCATATGATACGAGCATCCTAAGTCAAAACCAACGTTCATTAGAAATGACATCACAAGCAAAAAGTAAAACTTCATCACCTGCATCGGAGGACTTTTCTGTGGTGGAATCCCATTCTTTCTTTTTATTTTTGCACTTCTTCACATGTCCTCTTTTTCCACAATTCCAACACTTTACTTTGTTAGCCTTTCCAGGAGTCTTAGAATGACCTTTAGAATTGTCCTTAGGTCCTTGATCTCCCTTTGGCCCTCTTTCATTAGGCCTACCCTTGACATTGAGAGCATCCATTGAGCTATCCATAGCCTTCTTCCTCATTTCCTGTGACAACAGAGTTGCAACAAGAGCATCCATCTTGGGATCTTCGAGGGTAGTAGTGATAACAAAAATGAATTTTTTCCATGACTCAAGTAAAGAACAAAGAAGCATAATGTATTTGTCCTCTTCCTCAAGTTTAACATCTATAGATGCTGATTGACTCAAAATCAAATTAAATGAATTTAAATGCTCTACAATGGATTCACCTTCCTTCACTTTAATATAAAACATTTTTTTTACAAATATAGTTTGTTCACAAGGATCTTGGCTTGATAAATTTCAACCAACTGTTTCCATAAAGCAAATGCAATCTTTTCTTCAAACACATTTAGGAGGACAGAATCTGCATGACATAACCAAATATTAACTCATGCCTTTTTGTGAATCTTCTCCCAATCAACTAGACGGATTGCATTAGGTTTCTTTTCTTTTGTTGCAGCCACCCATTGATCTCTTTCTTCAAGGAGATCCTCCATTTTCAACTTCCACAACTCATAGTTAGATCCATTAAACTTCTCAATATCCAACCAAGATGCAGATGCAGCCATGATTCCTACAAACAAAAATTTGTGAAATAGAACTCCCACTGCAAATCTGAAAAAATAAACTTGTAGAAATTAATGGAGAAATGATTTAACTGCAAATAAATCACACAACTCAAGAGCCATATAGATAACACAACAATTTATGTGGAGAAAACCCTTTTGGGTAAAAAATTCCACCAAGAAAAGAGGGCAAATCTGTATTATTATTTAAAGAGATTACAATTAATATAACTTCCTCAATCTTGACTCAATCCACCAACATCTGTGTACCTGTAAAACATCTTATAATGTCTACATCTCAATCCCTCAATATATAGACTCATGGAGGCTCATTGATCTCTTTTTCAAGGATACCCTCCATTTTCAACTTCAACAACTCATAGATTAAACTTCCCAATGTCCAACCAAGATGCAAATGCGGCCATGATTCCTACAAACACAGATCTGTGAAACAGAACTCCCACTACAACACAAAAACCTTCACACTTCCACCCAATAGACAAAGTTGGCCAGGCACTAATACCAAATGTTAGAAATGAAGGCAACCACTACAACATGGAAATCTGATTTAACTTGCAAATCTAAAATATAAACTTGTAGAAATTAATGGAGGAATGATTTAAACTACAAAGAAATCACACAACTCAAGAGCCATACTAATAACACAAGGATTTACATGGAGAAAACCCTTCCAGGTAAAAAAAACTCCACCAAGAAAAGAGAGCAAATTTGTATTATTCTTTAAAGAGATTACAATACAGAGAACTTCAATCTTGACTCAATCCAACATCATCTGTGTACTTGTAAAACATCTCATAATGTCTTTATCTCAATCCCTCAATATATAAAGTCATGGGGACTCAAAATACCACCATAAAATATTATCATGGGTCAAAAAAAGGTTCTGAAATACCGTTGTAAAAATTCATATGACTCTTACATGTTAAACATGGTCTCTTGCATGACATTACATCCACTTACAAGTTGTCATAAGAATCCCTAGAAAATAGGAGATGTTTTTACATGCATCATAGACCATCAATAGTTTATGCAAATATTCTCTTATGCGTGTCATAGATGATTCTCATGTCCAAATGATATCCCCTACTTTTAGCCCTTACAGTTGTCATAGAATTCGTCATAACATCCTTAAAAAATAGGCTTTTGATGTTAGACCACTAAATAGGAATCTTTTGACAACTAACTTATTTTACAAGGCACCAACATGTGGCAAAAGTGCCAACTCAAAATCTCACGCCCCTTTTGATGGAGCACAAATATTTAATAACATAAATGATATTTATCCATGGGAAAATGTAAAATAAGAATACATAAATAACTTAGGAATTGCCAAGGTTGAGACACCTTGATTCCCAACAAACTTAGAAGCATGGAAGAAATGTAAGAGAAATATAAATTTAGTTGAATAAACACCCTTATTTATTTTATTTAATCCCCAAATACCCCTTTCCTCCAAATAGGAATTAGATCTAATTATTTAATTCCTATTTTCCTCACCTAATGTCCCATCCTCCAACTCTCCCACTTGCCCTCTAATTCTAATCCTAACCACTCACCTAATCTACCCTCTAATCGTCATTCTTGAAGCACCCTGGATGAAAACTAAAGGAAATGATAAGGTTTTGCATGATGACTGAGAATCCACTAAGTAATGTTAAAATGCTTTCCTTCTTTTATTAATGAAAATAATCTTCAAAACGTCATTGCCTTATCCCAACACTACAAACTTCAAGTTACAAAACCTTAGTGAAGGGAAATGTCAAAATGATAAGTGCTTTGCAAGGCATTCATATGTTGTGATCTAGGTTAGGAGAAGAGTCTAAAGATGCATGGCAAGATTTAAGAAGGCATACTCAAAGTGGTCAATAGTGGTCTATGAGTTGAAAGTTGAGCTTCTTGAGTTTGGGAATTGGTAGCTAAATGACATGATTTTCCTATCTCGAAGTCACTACTAAAAGTAGTTCATAGATAACCATTGAGCACCTATAGAAGGAAGTGGAAAATTTAATTTCCTATGGATGCATGTGAGTTATCAATGGATTCTTTAGGGGTGAAGTTGAATTGGGAAGAACAATATGTGTCTTCTTTTGCAAATTATTCCTTTACAAATAAGGGTCTAATTTGGGGAACATTGTGCAATCATAGACTAAAAGGTCTCACTGTCCAGCACAATAGCCTTCAGTAGGAAATAGTTCCCAATTTACATGAATCGCAAACCAATTCTACAACATGAACGTTACCGCCACTCTTCAACCCTTTTCATACACCACAAGCGATGCACATTCAAATCCTCATTGATGTGCCTTCAAACTTTCAAACTTTGCCACTTGGAGCAGATCAAGCCTCCTACCTAGATATTCAGTTATGCTCTCCAAGCTCTTGGTACCATACTATAAGCTCCCAAAGAAATCTATTACATCATTCCAAGGAAGAAAACTTACTCTGATCTAATTCTAATGCCAATGAACTTATGAAACATTTATCAATTACAACCTCTTTTCATCAATTCCTATGCATAAGAAAGCCTTAATTATTTGGCACCAAGAAATAGATCTTTACTAAAGATCAAAATGGCCCAAATTACCAAGCATGTACACCTATACCCTAGGAATTATTCCAATCAGCCCCACTCGTTACCACAAGTCATGGGATGTGTCCTTATTCTCCAAATAAAAGAAAATAGCTCCAAATTAAATAAATATCATGCCACCTCAAATCAGGACCAATAAGTACCAAGCATGTACACCTATACCCTAGGGGCTAGGAATGATTCCAATCAGCCCCATTCATTAACCCAAATCATGGGATGTGTCCTTATTCTCCAAATAAAAGAAAACAGTTCCAAATTAAGTCTCATGCCAACTCAAATCATGACAAATAAGAAAATAAGGGCCAATGGTTTTACTCAAAGGCCTCCAGATAATAAACCCTTCCTCAAGGATTACCGCACAAGATCAAAACTATCAATTTGGCCTCTATCTTCATGCAGCCAGCAAAATACAACCAATGATCAATGTACTAACATCAGATAATAAAATATTGAAATCAATGCCAAGGCTCCCACGATAAAGCTAGTGCATACTCCAAAAACTCAAAAACATTGCAACTTGATTTCAAATCTCCACATACAAAAAATGTATGCAGTGTACATCTAAAGAGTTTTCCTTTCAATAAAAACAAAAGGATTCAGAGTGGAAAGAATCTTGACAGAGAGCAAAACAGCATAAAAGGCAAGGTAGAGAATCACCCGTCTGCCCTCCACCCACCCTTGCCCCACCTTCTTCCCCAAATCAAACTTGTGAAAGAAAATGTAAGAGCGGCCCACAGCCCAAGAAAGTATGCAAGAGAAAAGCCTTCTATTGTTTGTTTATATTGTGGAAAGAGGGTCCACATGGTAGAGGATTTTCAGCACATCTATCCATAATCATTTTGTGGAAAGAATAGCCATTGTGTGTTAATCCATCACCAAGCATCTCAAGCACTTTGTAATGTCACTTCTTGGGATCTTCCTGATTTCTGCCCTAGAATAATAATTCCAGTTTAAGTCTAAGGAGATAATTCATTTTCATCCCTAACTTTATAAAAATATTATCAAATGTAATACACGATTTAAGATAATCCTAGTTTAGATCCTCAATAATATTAATAATCACTAAGAAGTAAGAATATATGATAACATCTAAATTTACCAGCATTAACATTAAATATTAGCATTTCCTGATAACATATAAATCCACATAAACCAAAATACATCAATAGCATTAATAATTATTCCAAGGCATATTCGTATAGTAACTGTATTAGGAATTCATTGGAAATGTTCGCAAACCACAATCTCAAGGATGGCTGTCCTTGTATTGCAAAAGCATGGGCGATCCCTATCCATCCACCTCGGGGTGGTGTACTTGAGGAGACCTTCAAGCCTAGGAGCACTCATCCGCCTCTCGGTCCACGAACATGGTAGGATCTCAGGTCCACTCCATCCCTCAGTCCACCTTGGTGGCACACCATCCTCCTTGATCAAGCCCAATAGCACTCATTCACCTCCCAGTCCACAAGCATGGCAGAATCTCCAATCCATCCATCTCAAGGTGGGATGCTTGATAAGATGCATGAAGATTGCCTTCCTCAACAAGCCCGGGAGCACTCATACGCCTCCCGATGCACGAGTCTGCATCTCAAGGTGGCATGCTTGATGAAGGAAAGGCCAGTAATTCACCTCTCGTGAACTCAAATGGTTGGATGTCCTTCCTATTTGCAAGCCCTTTCTAATAAATTCAAAACTGATTACTTATAGAAATTAGCTATGTGAATTTTCTATTAAATACTCTTAAAGGGAAATGCAATTAAATTACTTACAATTAGCAATCACTTAATTTCTGCAAGGTATATCTATGCATCTATTTATTTGTAATCTAATATTATTCTTAAAGTTACATCCCGATATTATTAGTGCCGAAGACAATATTTAGCCTTTATGACTCAATTTCCTTTTTATTTTCCAATTTCCAATCTGATCCACTTCCTCACTAAAACAAAAATGATTTCTCTTTTATATCTTCCCACCATAGGGGTTGCACCTCTTCATCAAAGAATTTCCTTCCAAAGAGTCACACCTCAATGAAGCACTGTTTGAAAATTCCCATCATTAGTTTTAATGATATTTGCTTAACCTTAATCAACCCTTCCTTAGAGTCGAAGGGATTATTTATTTCTTGCACCTATATTAAAATCGCTATGTTGTCCTTATTCGCTGGCGGGGCATGACACACTCAAAACAGAAAAAAAGTTGCTCAGAAACTGGTTCTATATCACCATGTATAGAATTCAATGTTGAGCCAATTAAACCATGGACATGGCCAGATCATTAAAGATTTTCTGGGTTCAAGGTGGGCATGGTCACTAAATCTCTGTTTGTAGATATGAAAGGAGTAGGTCTCACATTACACAGCAGAAGGCCAAAGAAAGGCACTCCAAGTTGAGAAAGCACATTTAAGGACAAGCAGTAATGCAGAACCAGAGCAGTACCAGGTTTTAAAAAATTGACTCTAACCACAAAAGTCATCAGAGATAGAATTTACACATGCGATGGGTTCAATTGCATACAACTTTGTAAACAAGTTTGGTTAAGTGTGAACTCACTCTACAAGAACAAAAACATACAGACATTGAAGATTCATCATTACAAATGTCTATTCTCAGTATTAGAAAGGTGTTAATAAGTTGGTTTTACATTTCTCCATGCAATATTTGAAATGACATCATTGTTGTAGCATGCATGTGGTTATCAAAACGATAGTAGCATGGGTGTATTGGTCTGATTTCAACATCACATTGTTATAGTACTGATTTTTGGCATCACACAAATGTAAATCATTGTTTTCTGTACATATATAGCATGCCTAAGTAAATGATAATTATAGTATGAACATACAAAGCTATCGTATATGGGTCAAGGTTGTAACATTTATTTTCAGTTGTATGCATATAAGCCATGGTTGCAATAAGTTTTCCAAAGTTGATTTTGATATGATAGCAGTTGTGCAAGCACATTGAGGGGCATATAGTGTATCTGGAAAACTCAGAATAGTTATGCATCTAGATGATAAACAAGTACTCACGGGAATAAGTCAGGGCCTAGTTATTTAAAAAACACGCCATACTTTTAGTGGAAAAAGTGCCTTGCTAAAAAAAGTGGTAAAACTTGCAATTTAGGGTTTAACTCACTGGCAATTTTCTTGAAATCGATTTTTGTGACAAAAGTTTAGCATGTGACAGGTTTTTCATAGCTTCCATTCAGGATTTTAAAAAACTGATGGCTTTTTTAAGGGTTTTTGCTGGCTTGTTGAGGTTTTGTTCAAGCTTGCTGTGTGAGTGAGGACTTCCAGTTGCTCTTTTTAAGCTTTTTGCATGTTTTTTAGATTGATGTGTGTGTGAGGGCTTCCATTTTCTCTTTTTAAGTTTTTGAATGTTTTTTTGGCTAGCTTCTCGGAGGTTTATTAGCTAGATGCCCCATTTAAGCAGCAGGGAAGAGTCTAGACAGGTCTATATTTGCTGCTGGGCACCAGGTCTGTGCAGTGTGTATAGCTTTTCAGTGTTAGTTGTGGCTAAGTGCTGTTTCTTTCAGTGAGTATACTGGTCAGAGACATCCTTCACAAATGTATTTAACTTGTTTTCTCATCTATGATGTGTATTAAACTCTAATTTTGATCCATATATGAAGGAAATTAGTAATACTTTCCATAAATACAGTAATATGTGTGTTTTTGAAAAATACTTTTAAAAGCTTATGTATTGTTTAATAGTGGATAAATTTACTGGGTTATTGCAGAGCTTTTTCCTGACATTTTTATGAGTTCTTAATTTTAAAAATTTGGGTCAGCTAAGCAATTGCTGAATCTGATTATTTCAACTAAGGCATATACAAGTTTTCCCATGAGCCAAAGAGTTCCTTCCATGGTTGATCTGGATCCCAAGTGTTCCAGGAGATAAACCAATTTAGTGAATAATGGGCTATAGATTATGCACAGGAAACAAAATGATGCAATAACCTAAAACACAATTGATAGTGTAAGTCTTTTAGCAAATATGTGCTACTTCTATTCAATCCATAGTTCCACAGAGTTTCCTGACGGGGGGATGTCGGGACATGGGGACGGATTTCGGGGATGGGGGGACCAAGGGCCTAAGTTTGGGGATGGTTGGGGGGCGACAAGGGGACAGCAGCGGGGTGGCAGCAGGGCGCTGAAATACATCTTGGGGACATCTTGGCGTCCTTGAAGTCTTAGTGGTGTCTTGGAGACAATGATGCTAGTGGTGGGATGGTGGCACTAGTCGTGGGCTGGTGGGGGGACGTCCCCCCCAAGTCCCCAAGTCTCCGAGACGGGGACGTCTAGGAAACGTGAGGTTGTTTAGTGGGGACACGTCCCCATGGAACACTGAATTTCAACTAGAAATGAATAGGGTACAATGTGCAAGTCTTTTACAGAGGCAAGGAATGAGAATCTCGAAATGGGTGAGCACATCCAATTGATTTTCGTTCAACAATTTAATTATCCAACCTTTCCTTCTAGAGAATCAAATGCATCTATATATGCTAGGGTTGCAAAGCAGATCTCAAAGATGAAACCATTCATATCCCAAACTGCTTGACCTCTCAAATGCTTGGTGGCTGACGATGCCATGTGTGAAGAGTTGTTGACCATGTAATATTCTTTAGGAATTGCATGAAGATGTGTTAAGTCCTGCACAATGACATGCAACAACACAGTGACTTGCATAAGGTCATGCATGGTGGCACATGGTGGCATGTGATGATGCAATAAATTGTGCACAGGGCATGTGTGCTTCTAAAGATCATGAACTAGTATTAACCCGAAAGGTTGTCAAGACATGTGCAAGGTTCCCTAAGGCTTACGTGGTTGCACACTGATCAAAGGAATTAGAGAAGTGACATAAAATCTGATCATTGATAAGAAACAAAGAAGAGCACTCCATGAGAATCTTACAAGTTCCAATGGTGTATAGTCGCATTATACACTATCTTCATTGAAGGCACTTCGTAGGATTTCATTTGTTGTTCATGCAAATTAAGTTGTAAAACCAAAAAATAGGAGAAATTATATACAAGCATTCATGATTTCATCCACTTACATACCCAAAGATGTTTTTGTCACTTCTTGCATGCATGTGAGTATCAAGGAAGATGATGAAGTAAGTATCTTCCAATAGAAAACATCACTCTAACCTCCAAGCATGTAAGATGTAGAGACCAATGGGATTAAGCATATAAGAGACCAAAGGGATTAACCAAGCAAAACCAACAACCATATCAGTTAAAGCAAAGACACCAAGGAATTGATAGAGGTAGCAAAGATCAAAGGTCAAGGCACCAAAGAGCGTAAGAGCAAGACTAGACACTAATGCATGTATAAGAAAGGCAAAGAAATAAAAGTAATTTGACAAACATGAAGAGTCAAAGGTCTCCAAAACCAATCTTCGTTTGCAGATTTGCGACAAACATGAGAGAGAAAACATTTTGACCAATGAGAAGTGCTGCAGAAAGGTGTATCATTTAGAAGGTAGAAGATGAATCCTTATCGATTTATTTATAGTGTGTTTTGGGGGGACAAAATCCCTCTGGATTGGAGAGGTATGATCCAAAAAGGATCATTAAAATCCTCAAATTTTAGTTGAATGAGATGATCACTTGTACCTTGGTTCAACAAATTAAAAGGGTTTAAGAAGGGCTTTTGACATTACTAAAACATAATTGGCCTAGGCAGAGATGTAGAGTTAAATGTAGAATAGGGGAAACATGTGCATAGGGGATCGGAGATGATTCAAACATCCTGAGACCACACCATTTGAATAATTTTCCCAAGCGATTTTCTTCAATAGAAGAAACAGTACATCCTGTTTCAGCTTGCATAGAACAATGTGTGAAAGCTTTAACCAAGGATGAAACCATCATCAAGGAATAGGGTTGCCGAGACAAGTTTTGCTATATATACAAAAAATTTCCATATAAGAACATATAGCAGAACCAAGCAACCAAAGGGGAGTTGATTTAATTCTTCTTCTATCTCTTCATATGGGTGGTATTTAAAATCCTCTATACAAATTATTTTCTCATTCTTTAGCATAAACATAACCCTTGAGGATTAAGTGAAGAAATGCAAGTGCATAGAAGCAGCGCCAAGAGTGATCTAGGGAGTTCTTGAGGTAGAAGATGACTTGATAATGAGAATAGCTAAAGCCAGTGGTCCACCACATTGCACAAACTAGTTAACCACAATAAAAGACCATTATAGAAACGGTAACAAGGCTAAAGTGATTGACTGAGCAATTGGCTTATAACAACTTACAAGATGAATCATAGCTTCAATGTCTAAACATTTTCCCACAATGGACTTCTCTAAGATAAAACTGTGTTTCTCTCTTTCTATGTGTATTTGATTCACTTGTTACTTATTCATTCTATGCAACTACTTGTTCATATATTCAGCTGATTCCGTGCATGGTACTTGTTCACAGCAGCCAATAGAAGTTGAATTTTATCTCAAGTCAGTCACAGAATCAACATAATATTTGTTGCACTATTGGTCATGCAGAATAAAGAAGTCACATGTGGATGCTAGCATAAGAGTATGAAATATAGTATGCAATGAGGGTACACATGTACGTGAGCATATAAACAACTGCATCATGATATAAGATGTCAATGATCTATAGTAGCATCAATTTGCAGCCTTAGATTGTTGTTTGAATAGCATAGAACTTGAAAACAACACACAAGGAAAACTCATGCATGTTGAAAAATCATGCATCAGAAAATCCAGTCCAATTATGGATCTTATATCATTAACCTAATTATATTTATGATTAAGGTGATTAAAACATACTTAACAATAAAAAGATTGAGATAAAATAGAATAAGCTTACAAAAATAGCTTACAATATTCAGATTCCCACTCTCTTTGGCACAACTCATGCATTCTATGCCTCCAGCATCAAGCAGTATAAAAGAATGGATGGAAGCAATACATCCACAATGGATACGCTACAAGAAAACAATTGCATGTCAGAAAGAATCTTTGTTAAGGTTTATAAATGCATATAATTTAAAAAACAGGCATGTAACTAGAGTGGCATGCTTTTTTAGGTCTTTTATTAATTCTTTTTCCTACTATAATCAAATTGACTAGACCTAAAACAGTACAATAATAAATTCGTATTACCAAATTTTGCTCTCTAATTCTAGATTTTCTCTATTCAAATACCCTTCTCGACAAGCAGTATAAAAGAATGGATGGAAGCAATACATCCACAATGGATACGCTACAAGAAAACAATTGCATGTCAGAAAGAATCTTTGTTAAGGTTTATAAATGCATATAATTTAAAAAACAGGCATGTAACTAGAGTGGCATGCTTTTTTAGGTCTTTTATTAATTCTTTTTCCCACTATAATCAAATTGACTAGACCTAAAACAGTACAATAATAAATTTGTATTACTAAATTTTGCTCTCTAATTCTAGATTTCCTCTATTCAAATACCCTTCTCCACCATGGCTCTCCCATATTACCTTAGGTTTTATTCTATGTTCTTCTCTTAACTAAAACTTGTATAGTGTTGATCCTCAAATGCATCTAGTATCCATAAATATGGACATTTCCCTGCTACTTACTCATCTTTGCTCTCTATGTCCTTGCCATGGCCAATTTCTGTCTTGCCAAAGTCATGGTAGTCTCTTTATTTATCTTTACTGTAGCTTGTGTTTTAACTTTTAAGCATTGCAGCATTCAGATTATCATTGGTTTTCAGCTGGTCATATTTCTTTTTTCTTTATTTTCAATTTTTTTTGTGTGCAACAAGTTTTCCATTTTTTCAATCCATCATGTCTATACTTTCTTTCTATCTATGGTTTATTGTATAAAATACCAATTTTAGATTTTGTCAAAAAAAAACTCTAGCCATTCCTCAAAGATGAAGATGGAAACAAATTAACATAGGTGGCAAATGATATGCTCATACACACTTCAAGATTGAAAGAATGAGTCTCGTTCTCAAATAGAACAACACATGCATATGCCTCACCTTGCAAAAATAGGCTGGACCTTGAAAGGAGTTGATCGCCACATATTAATTGCATTCATACAAAAATATTTTCAGGCCTATCAACTGCAAAAGCAAATCTATATATTTATTTCTATATATGGAAATTCATTTGCATGGATATGTATTTTATATATGCCAAAGAATAAAGTTACTTGTAGCACGAAACAAATTATCCAGTTGATTGTGATACAACTATGCCTTCTAATCTTACAATTATGGTTTCAATGATTCTATAATTTCTATCAATTATTGCCATTGGTTAATCTTCTGCCTCTATCAGGAAATTTCATGAGATAATGGTTCACTTTTGGGTTTGTGGTCCAAAAGACAACCCCAGATAGTTTGTCAAAACAAAATGTCCACAATTGGCATATGGAGAAAATTATCAGTTTCTGCCTCAGTCAGGAAATTTCCTGGGATAATGGTTCACTTTTGGGTTTGTGGTCCAAATGACAACCCCAGATAGGTTGTCAAAACAAAATGTCTACAATTGGAAAATGGAGAAAACAAAGAAAATTCAGCTCCAATTGAATGGTGAATGTGATTGAAAAGGTAGTTTGTCTTATGCATCCCAAATGCAAAGAGACACAACAAAGAATATATAACATATGTTGCCAGGCATTGTCACGAATAGCTATAATAGGTGTAACAATCACTCAATAATCTCATCCCTTAACCTATTCTACATGGGTGTAACAATCAGCCAATAACCTCTTATTATAGACTCACTTGAATAATTATTTAACCAGCTATAATAGGTTTAATCATAGTTTACATACTCGGAATCGGAGAGTACTCAGCAAAGCCCAAAAATTTTGACTCGGGAAAAACTCGGCAAATGTGCATGGATATTTATGTATGTGTATACTCAGGATTGCACTGTGCACACATACATATCTATAAACATACACAGGATGCCAAGTTTGCATGCATATACACACACAGACATATTTATACACACACAAACAAGCCAAGTTTGTGGGTTTTTTGCGAGCTACTAGCGATTACTCAATAATTTGATGGGAGAAAATCCATCTGCCTACTGCTCGCAAGTAAAAGCAAAACTTACTCGGCATACAAAATTTTTGGAGATTACTCAGCTATGCGGAGAGTGATCGGAGAGTATGTAAACTATGGGTTTAATAAATTAAACCTATCTACCAAACAAAACTGTGTGTAATAAACCTAAATTCCCAACAAGGAATGAATCAACTTTGTATGTGAACTGGAGCAAACTCCCAGTTCAGCATACTTACAGGCAGTGATGGGAAAGTCCTTGCTACACTTGCTAACAAGTAATGAATAAGGAAAAACCCATTGTTCATCAAGAAACACCAAATCAGTATGAACTAAGACACAAAAATGATTCATAGTCAAACACACCTATGTGAACAAGGATGAACACAACTGTTCACAACAAAAACAACTCTGCACAAGTATAGACAAACCAAGCTCTATTCATCAGAAATATACTTGTAGTTGGACTCAGCTTTACAATGCTCATCCTTGGGTTGGACTTGGCCTCACCTCAGCTGCTCCTCTAGTTGGACTGGGCCTCACCAAACAGTTACAAAACAACAGTATTGGGCTGGGTTCTCACTAGGATATCTCAGTGGAAGCTGACCTCACCAATCATCTCATATGCAGCTAGAGTATGATCTTTGTCGTAACTATCACTAGTGATCACCCTCTTCAGCTTTAATCCTTTTGGCTCTGGATCGCTACTAAAGCAATAAACCAGTCTCTGAGCTAGTAGCAAGCTCAAAACCATTGATTATCATCCATCCTCCATGACCCTTCATTCTCCCATAGAATGTGACTCTCTCAGCCAAATTGATCCCAATGGTCCTCTGGACCCCAAATTGCTGTGTGAGGCTCTTTGACAGTTTTGGCATTGTTTTCTTTCGTACTTCTCTTGTTCGTGAGTGAGAGATTCCCCCCCTAAATCAAGAATCTTGTAATGGTGTTGAGTACAGCCAATAATGCAACCACACATAAAAAAATGTCTTCTCAGGTCATAAAGACAAATATATATAACAAACTGTAAGTTTTCAAGAGAAATACTTTTGCCAAATTGTTTTCTATACACTTCTACAATCATTGACAAAGCTTTACTGGAACTCACCTCCCAATTTAAAAGTTCTAAATTTAAATCAAATCATCCAGGTAAAAACTGAAATATTTAATTAATTTTTCCTAAAGTTTTATATTGTTAATTTTAAATGTTTTAAAGACTAATATAGAATTCAATAAAATAAGTAACCCTAAATTTTAACGTCATTTAAACTAGTTTATGCTAGGCATTTATATTTTTCATCAGAATTTTTCATGCCATTCCAGCTTTGAAAACAGTAATAGATGGTCAACTTTCTTCATGCTTCACACCTTCTACTGTTAACAGATCACCTGTAGATTTGAACACTGCTGTATCAAAGCTACTCTTTGGATGCCAGACGGCAGAGTTTTATGCTTTTGGCATTGACATAAATATGGATAAATATAGCTGATTTACATTTGCATACTATTAGACTGCACAATATATTTCAGTAAAGAATTCAACCTTCACTGTAGAGCTCTATCTCCACATTTGCTGTTGAATACATAGAATGATGTCAAATTTTTCAATCACCATTTTGCACAGGCAGACAAGAATTCAAAAACTGTCAAAACAGTGAGAATTTGCATAGGATCACACATTCTTGGGTGTGCTTCCTCCACTCCTTTAGCAAGGAGACAACAGATATATTGACTAGACTTCATCCAACCTCTGCACCTTTGAAATCTTCTTTGGAGTGCACCATATTCAATCACCAATGATCAACAATCAGAAATCTAGGAATTCCAATAGGAATGCTATGGAGCTCCTCGTTAAGATTGAAGCTGAATGGAACAGACTCAAGAATGCAGTGGTGCTTTCCCCAATCTAGCCCTGATACCAAATAATGTTTTTCATTAAAAATTTAAAAGTGTACCAATCATTTTATTTAATAAAAAATTAAGGGATTTTAAACCATGGATAAGTAGGAGGCATTTTCCACAGCATACCAAATTATGATATTGCTATCAGGATTCAATTGTGTAGTTTGTTTTGAGTCATACTCATTGACCCATGTTTCATGAGTAGTGGTTCACAAGAACCCATCTCTCATGATAATGAATGGTCCACTTAGCGCTCATTGCATCTAGGTGATGCTCACAGAGGTGAAGCATTGGACCTTCCCGAGAGGTCACCCATCCCAATACTACTCCAACTCAAGCGCAATTGACCATAGAGTTTCCCCAAGGTTAAGCCCACTTAGCTTGCAAACCCATTTGCAAAACCTTTAGCAAGTGCTGTGCTTTATGAACCATTCATTATAGAGCCCCTTTAGCTCATCAATTGATAAGTAGGAGGTATTTTCCACAGTGTGCCAAATTATGATATTGCTATCAGGATTCAACTATGTAGTTTGTTTCACGTCAAACTCATTGACCCATGTTCCATGAGTACTGGTTCACAAGAACCCATCTCTCATGATTATGAATGGTCCACTTAGCATTCATTGCATCTAGGTGATGCTCACAAAGATGAAGTATTGGGCCTTCTGGAGAGGTCACCCATCCCAGTACTACTCTATAAAGAAGGGTTCATAAGGCACAACATTAGCTGAAGGTTTTGAAATGGGGTTACAAGCTAAGTAGTCTTAACCTTGGGGAAAACTCCATTAAGCGAGCTTGAGTTGGAGTACTACTGGGATGGTGACCTCCCGGGAAGGCCCAATGCTTCACCTCTATGAGCATCACCTAGATGCAATGAGTGCTAAGTGGACCATTCATTATCATGAGAGATGGGTTCTTTTGAATTACTACTCACGAAACATGGGTCAATGAGTTTGACTCGAAAAAAACTACACAGTTGAATCCTGATAGCAATATCATAATTTGGCACGATGTGGAAAATACCTCCTACTTATCAATTGATGAGCTAAAGGGGCTCTATAATGAATGGTTCATAAGGCACAACACTTGTTGAAGTTTTGCAAATGGGATTCAAGCTCAGTGGGCTTAACCTTGTGGAAAACTCCATGGTTAAGCGCACTTGAGTTGGAGTAATACTAAGATGGGTGACCTCCCGAGAAGGCCCAATGCTTCACCTCTGTGAGCATCACCTAGACGCAATGAGTGTTAAGTGGACCATTCATTATCATGAGAGATGTGTCCACTACTCATGAAACATGGGTCAATGAGTGTGACTCGAAAAAAACTACACAATTGAATCTTGATAGCAATATCATATTTTTAAACCATGTTGAATCATAACAAATCTTTGTTATGGTCCTATTTCTTCTCAACCAAACCTTCTCCCTCAACCTTATCTATGCGAGGTAACAATCACCAATAACCTCTTATTATAGACTAACTTGACTAATTATTTGACAAACTATAATAGGTGTCTACCAAATAACTATGTGTGATAACTAACCTAAATTCCCAACAAGATGATAGAGTGAGTACATCTTAATGCATTGGATTTTGCATTATGCTCTCACTCTTTTCTAAGGTCTAATTGCTTTCTGAGAAGACCATTCAAGTGATGAGAAAGGTCATCTTTCCCACTGACATGCAAATGTCCACAAAATGTATAGAAGAGAGAAATATAGCATTAAGGGCCTATACCAAACTAAGAGAGCCAACTGCACAGATGCTATGCCAAAATGTGTGCAGGATGAGCCAATAAGTGCAAAGCACTAATGACCTAGAGGAATATATCGAGCACCTCAATCAAGGATGGATAGGGTGGAGAGAAGAAATGCCACAATGAGAGCCTATGCCTTAAGGAGGTTAACTAGGACAGAAAAAGAGCCTAGAAAGGCAAAGATTGGGATTACTATACCAATGCAATGACATGCATAGTTGAGTTAATAAAGGAGTTTGGCAATTTTGTCCTTCCACTTGTCTATTATTGCTCAATTTTTCCTCTTATATCATCATGATAAGAAAAGAGAAATAAAACATTGAGAATGGGGAAGACATCTAAATCTGTGGAAACTTTATTTCATAAGGATTAGTGAAGATTTTCCTCAAGACCTTGCAAGGTCCAATCATCATCCAACATAAGTAAAAATATGTTCCTCAAGGAAAACTCTCCTCCTTGAGCTGAGCCAAGACTAGGTGACCAACTCCAAACTCTTTTCCTTGCTTCTTGTTATTGATATGCCCTTGTATTTCTAGCTATTGTTACACAGTAATCATCTTTCATGTGCACATTTTGTGTCAGGCAAATTTCATTGCCTCAACACTCTAGACTTGGGCATCTTGATGCCCTCCTAACTCTAATACCCCTCTGGGACCTTCATCCATACACAAGTGGATGGGATCTTCCAATGCTTCTATTAACAAAATTAATATATGATCAGAAAATTGGACCAGTTATGTTGGACCATTGGGACCAAGAGTTGTCATTTGGATGACAAGGTGTTGTTTCATGACTTGTAACCTAAGTTACCCATCTTGGTACTGGTTCGGGTTCGGGTTTGGGTTTGAGAGTTCGTTTCATGGGTTTGGTCAAAAAAAATTTGGGGGTTGGATTCATTTTGGGTTTGTCCATACATAAACATATAAAAATCAAAAATATATACATATTTGAAGCAGTAATTTAGTTCAAAATACCACACATAGCATCATACATTATATATTAAACAAAACCACCATAAAAATATATATATATTATAATGCCAATTAGTCAAACTCAAATTTCATGATATATATTAAAATTAAAAAAATATAATTTTAAGTGTCAACAATCATCCATCACTAACCAAAGCATCATCATATGCATCTTCAAAAATATCATCACCATCCATATTATTGAAATAGAATAATAGGCATTGTACACTAATTACATCATCCCCCCAAAAGAAAAAGTCATCTTCCAAATGACAAGGAAAACAAGTAAGCATCAAGTAACATTAGGGAAGAATGTTCAATTTGATGACAATATTGTAGATGAAGACCTATAGGCGAACTTGGAAGCATAGTTCACAAACTCAAACTTGGAGAACACTTGGCAAATGAAATGAGTTTAATGGGGTTTTAGGAGCAAAGCCCTAGTGGGGTTGAGGGGCAACGCCCCTAGCAAGGTCTAGGGGCAGCACCCCCAACGCATTCCCTGTTGTGATACAAGTAAGGTTGAGGGGTGGAACCCCAAACACCAAGCCCAAATTAAGACCTTTAAAGCCACACAAACCTTCATGGTGTACATCATTTTGCATTCACAATTAAAGAAATAAAATTCAGTTGTCTTTAAAATACATTGGAATTCACATTGTAGGGTTTTGGGGGGCATTTTTTGCTTTCTGGGGAAACTTTGAAGCCAAAAAAAAAAAAAAAAAATGAAAAACCATCAAACTTCACAGCCTGGGCGCCACTTCCTACCAAATTATCTACGTGTATGCCCAAATTCGACCCAAACAAGCCCCCATAGGTCTCTAGTGGGACCTTGGATGGCTCCCAAGGCAAACAGGATCCGAACCCATATTCGAGTAGGACCGAAACTGAACCGATAGGCCAATAAGGGCAAACGGATAACATAGCTTGTAACCAAAATTTTGACATCACTCAAGATAGTCATTGCAAAGTAAACTCTCCTCTGTCAAGATAGTATCTTGCAAAGTAAACTCTCCTCTGTCAAGATAGTATCGACAATGATCTAGAAACCTTAAGATAACTAGAAATAAGAGTGCAAATCTTAAAACAATGCAAAGAAACTAATTGAGTGAATTTCCCAATCTATGCAAGTGGAAAAAACTATTCAACTCTAGCAAATTTGTTATTATCACTAAATTTTCTCTTCTACCACAAAGAATACCAGAATATTGCGGCAAAGAATCCATCTACATGGTGAATGCTAGATTATCGTGGCAAAAACATAAATGCCCCTAGCAAAAATAGCAATTTTTTTATAGTGGAGGCAAAACGTGGAATGTGAAAGAGTACTTAACATTTCAATTGCTTCCCTGATGTTTGATCTTCATTTCTTGGCATTGGAAGATCTTGGGGGAGGATTTTGTCTACAGTAGAGTCCTTTCACTGTATTAGGGGTGATAGCAAGCAGTCTTCATGAAGGCAGAATTACTATAGGTGTCTTGACGCATCAAAGAGTGTAGATAGCTCAGTTTTTGCCATGATGGCAACTTATTCATTTGTTCTCATTGATTTAAGTGCTAGAAGCTCACTTTTAGATGGAGTTTTTCCCAAGATAGGTTTCTCCAAGGCAATCCTTATGTGTTGATGTCATGTGAAATGTTTTACTCATTTATTTGTAATGGTTATATGATGTTGCTATGTTATTTACCTTAATTTGCACATGTTGATATGTAACTAACCATGAGAGGTTAGGATTTTGTGTGTTGGGATTTTTTTATTGAAATTGCAAAAGTGAGGATCTATTGTTGGAATAATGCATGAGGGATACCCTCCCTTTTTATGAATCATAATAGGAAAATTTTGCCTATTGCAACACCAAATCCTATTGTTTGGGCTTGTGTCCTATTAAACATTACATCAAGTTTCCAAAACTCCTATGGACCACCTCAATTTGCCCATAAATCTAAGGGTGATAGGCAAAACTAAAATCCAAGCTAGTTCCCATTTTCCTCCACAAGGTCCTCCAAAAATGATCCAAACCCTAAGAGGATCAAAGGACAAAACTACAAAAATAAGTAATAACTTACATAATTTGTAGAATATGCATAGGAAACTTTGGATTAGAAGGCATATTCATATTCAAGAAGAGCGAAAAAACTTTGTAATGTAAATGTATTGCATGAAAGCTCTGTTACCGGGTTCTTCATTTTAGCCCCCCAAACCGGCCAAAATACGTGTGGGTTCTGGTTCGGGTTCGGTTCTTCTCTGGGTTCGCCTGGGTTCTCCATTTTCCACCCGGGTTCTCTGTTGGAAAATGGAGAACCCTAGCCAAACCCGGGGAGAACCCAGAAGGACCCGGGCGGACCCATGTCATCCAACCTAGAAAAAGGCAAAAACTCAACTTAAAAACAAAAAATAAAACCCTAAAAAGTGCCCAGATTGCCTTATATTGACTTGGCCAACCAAATGAGGCTCATTTTGCAAACTCAAACGAGCAATCATCTTTGAATTTGAAAACTAATGCACCTAGTGGGAGTGGCAATCCAATTGATAGTGGTTCAAATGAAATTGAACCAATTGAGGACGACGAATTTGATGAAGACGAATTTGAAGAATAGTAATACTAAATTAAATATTGTCTTGATTGTAATTTGGATTTTCAATGTGTAATGATATTTTAAGACTTGAGTATTTACTATTTAGTAATTTACTAATTTACTATTTACATTTTTGCAAATTATGAATATGATTATAGATTATATGAGGTATTACCATGTGGCGTATTTCATTGTTTCAATATTCTATGGCATTATGGCATTATGATCATATGATTATAATTTTGAGCGTGCTTATGAGTCTATGGCATTATCATTATGTTTATAAATTTATAATTTAATAATATATATATATATCGTACGGTCATACCCGTACCCGTACCCTAGTAAAAAAAAAAATTGTCAAACCGGCGAACCCGAACCCGCATCTAAATCCGTACTTGAACCGGAAACTTAGCATGAAAGAAGATATGTGCAGTGATATGTATGCAGCCACTACTAGTATGAAATTCTCTACCTATACCTTGTATAGGGCAGCTATTATGCAAAGGGGCCATCAACTAGGCCTACAACATGTTGACAGATGTCAAAAGTGTGGGATGCTTTACATGTGGGCTAAAGTGTGATAGATGTTGAACTTGTGTGGTGCCAAGTGTCAATCCTCTATAGTTGATAAAACATGAGATGTAGATGTGACCAAGTGTTGGATGCACATATGGAGCCAAACTAGACATATCCGAATGTAGGCATGTCTTCCCATGTGCTAGACCAAAATATGAAAGCATGCAAAGTTGTGCATTGAAGTGTTGTGCAAAGATGTGCAGTGCTGGTGCATTAACTAGTGCATACAAAGGTCTGGAGCCAAACTAGACATATCCAAATGTAGGCATGTCTTCTCATGTGCTAGACCAAAATATGAAAGCATGCAAAGTTGTGCAAATATTCTTGGGAGTTATGCATTGAAGTGTTGTGCAAAGATGTGTAGTGATTGTGCATTGACTAGTGCATATAAAGGTCTTGCTTAAAATTGGTGATACGGTTGCTTGGTGTGCATTAAGTAAAGACAAATGTGCAAATTGAATGAATAGGTGAGACTATAGTTATGCATGCAATTGTGCTCAGATCAATAGCCCCTTCTTAAGATGCAATGGTTTCCATTGCCTTTGATCCGAGTGCATGTAAATGTGTATAGAGTTGTTCCAAGTTGTACCATTTTGTTTGGTCAACATACTATGTAGCCTTCACTACACAAAACAATTGATGATTGCCTAAGCAAGTACTAGTAGCAGCACATCAATGATGGCATCCTTTACCACTGAATTGACATGTGCATGGCCCAAGTCTGTTGGACATTGTGGCTATGTCAACTCCAAAAGTGGAAGGAAGTATGGTTTGAGCAGCCCTATATTGAAAATAGGATTCAACCCCAAATATTGTGGTATGTTGAGAATGAAAGAATTCACCAATTGCATATAATATGGTGTACACACCATAGCACAAAGGTTTAATTTTGCAATATGATTCCTTACAGGGATGAAGCCATACTTTGTCACAACTTGGAAAGTATGTAGAGCATAATGGGTTAAATGGCAATCTTTGTATTTCTATTGTTGGTACTAAATAATTTGTTGGACTTGTTGATGAAAATATTGGATTGAATGAATCATTGAGCTTTATTTGCTCCTCTTTTGTGTACATGTGTTTCAACTAGTGCACAATACAATATGTCAAGGGATGCCACTTGTTGGAACTCAAGACATATTTGGAAAGGGCTATGCAATGTAGAGATGTGTAGTGCTCTATTGTAAGCATGTTGACAAAAGGTAGACTATCATCCCATGTATGCAGATGTGTGCCATTATGAATTGGGATAAGATGAACCAATGTACAATTCATCACCTCTTTCTGCCCACTAGTCTATGGGTGGAAAGTTGTAGACCAATCCAATTGTGTGTCTAATATGGCCTAAGGAGTTCGCCAAAAAGTACTAACAATTCTAGGATCACAACTAGAGATAATGGAGGTCGAAAGCCCAAAGTGAAGACAAACGTGGTTGAAGAAGATGCACACAGTTTTGGGTGTCATGATGATCTTCTTGCAAGCGACCACAATCACCATTTTAGAGGATATGTCAACCACAACAAAAATACTCATTTTCGCATTTTGTGGTTTGTAGGCAACTAAGAAAATCCATGTTGATAGATTCCCATGACCATTGAGGTACTATTTGAGGAATATTGAGTCCCAAAATCTTGTTTGAAGGTTTCATAATGCAACACGATATGTAGGAAATGAGGTGGTGCTTATTGTTTGTGCACATGTCAGGCCAATAGAAGTGCTGTTAAAGTGCAGCAAGCATTTTGAAGATACCAAAGCGACTTGTTGTTTTGGATTAATGTGCCTGAATCAATTGCTAATGTGTGCTCATAGGGGCATAAAGATGTCCAACCTTATAAAGAAGCTAATTGGAAATATAAAAAATTCCCATTGATGTACTTTGTGTCAACATGTTGAATGGCTGCATAAATGTCATAGCCATGGAGAAGACCTCTAGCCTATCCCCATTTCCTATAAGCTAAAGGGTAAAGCAAAGGAAATAATTTTTATATTATTTTAAGTTGAGCACGATACTCTGTAATATAAGGGGCAACCTAAATAATATTATTATTAAAATAAAAGTGTTTTTAACACTAATTAAATAAAAAGTACTTTTAAATACTTAATAAAAAATAAAGGAAATTGATCCCAAGGGCCCAATTGAAACACTACAAAAGGAGGGTACTTGGCTTCATTTCCATTATCATGTTTTTGATATCATTTTGCCACTCAATTTTTAGATTTTGACCTTTGTGTTTAAGTTTACTCCCAAGGACAAAAACACTTGGTTGATTTGCAAATCTTCAAACCCTTTTGGATTTTCGTCACTGGATTTGGGGATGAAAACTAAAATGGTAATTAATTGATGTCGTAAACAAGGAGAGGAATACTCCTTTAATAATAGTTTACAAGACAATGTTTCTAAAAAGAAACAATCAATAACAAAAGAACAAAAGGAAAGTTGCTAAAACTCACTGAAAGCAATCTAAGTTAACTGAAAGTAAACTAACGACTATGATGACCATTAAATATTACAATATTACTTTAATACCCTCCCTTAATGGTCATTCTACTAACTACACCAAGTTGACCCCTAAATTTTACAAATTTGTCTGAACTAAGGGACTTAGTGAGAATGTCTACAGTCTGATCCTCAGTTGGAACATACTACAACATCACAGATCCATTTTCAACAAGTTGTCGAATGAAGTGACAATGAAGCTCAACATGTTTGGTGCACTCATGGAAGACTAGATTCTTGGCAAGCTTTAGCACCCCTTGGTTGTCACAAAACAAGGGTGAAGGCCCTGCTTGCGACATTTGCATGTCAGCAAGCATCGTCTGAAGCCATACTGCCTCACATGCTACCTTAATTGTTCCCTGATACTCTACTTTTGTCTAGGAAAGAGCTATTGCCTACTGCTTCTTACTGGTCCATGTGACTTCACCTGTACCAAGACTAAAAACATACTCAAAAGTAGACTTCCTATCATCAACAAAATCTGCCCAATCTGAACCTATAAAACCAACCAGCCTCGGATCTTTGCTTCTGCTAGACAAAATGCCAAACTCAGATGTCCCTTTCACAGATCTCAACACTCGCTTCACTGCAACCCAATGCTCAGCCTTAGGGGCAGTCATGAAATGAGAAATGTAGCTCACAGCATAACTGAGATCAGGTCTAGTGGCAGTAAGATAGATGAGGTTGCCCATTAGTTGCCTGAATGCTGACTCATTAACCACTAGTGAGTCTAATTTGGCTGAAAGTTTCAGCCCCTTCTCCATGGGAGTGGATGAGATTTTGCAATCTGCCATCCTGAATTTCTCTAGCAAACTCCTAGCATACTTCAACTGAGAGATGAAAATACTGCCAAACTTCTACACCAAGACAATAGTGCAAAAGACCCAAATCTATCATATCAAATGCCTGACACAAATTTAACTTAATCTTCTCAAGCAAATGTAACCCACTGCTAGTAATGATGATATCATCCACATAGATGACAAGAAGGATGATATCACTACCAATGTTTTTGACATACAAATTTGCATCTAAAGGACTCCTCTTGAACCCCTATGCAACCAAGTACTTGTCAATCTTCAAGTACCATGCCCTAGGTTCCTGCTTTAGGCCATAAAGAGCCTTTACCAATCTGCACACCTTGTGCTCTTTGCTTGCAACCTTGAAACCAGGAGGTTGTGGCATGTAGACCTCTTCCTCCAAATCTCCATTGAGGAAGGCACTCTTCATGTCCATCTAGAGGACCTTCCAGCCAAACTGTGTTGCAATGGCTAGGAAAAGTCGGATGGTGCTCATCTTTGTTGTGGGAGCAAAGGTCTTCTTATAGTCAATGCCTTTTCTCTGCGAGAACCCCTTAGCCACCAACTGAGCCTTGTATGTATCAAGCGTTCCATCAGCTTTGTATTTCACCTCGTAGACCCATTTGCAGCCAATGGGTTTCTTCCCTGGTGGAAGATCTGACAGAACCCAAGTATTGTTCTTCAAAAGACTATGATACTCAGAATCCATAGCCTTTTTCCATTCAAGTTTACCCTTCACCTTTGAATAATCTTGGGGCTCATAAACACTCTGAATGTTGGTCATAAGAGCAAAATTCACTGTATTTTGTTTGCTCTTGCCTCTAGATGATCTACCTTCAACAAGCTCATCATCTCGAACATCACCAATGAGCTTTGCCCACCACTTAGGACGAGGAGGAGATGCATCTTCTTCCAAACCATGATGATCATCATCATGACTTAGGCTACCTAGAATAATATCATTTGGATGTTGATACAAGTTATCTTGAGGGAAATCTGCTGGTATAGGGTCATTCCTAGAAGATTCCACAATGTCAAAATCATTAGAATCCCTCCCTTCAGGTGGAGCTAATGGAAACCTAACACCCAAATCCTTAATCTTTAGAGGTTGATCCTCGAGACTCTTGATGGGAGAAGTGAACTGAAAGGGCCCACCTTCTTCATCAAAAACGTTCCTATTGAACGTGAGACGATCAGTGTCCACATCAATTAGCCAATAAGCTTTATGATTGTCACTGCATCCTGTAAGCATCAACTTCTGGCTTTTGGAATCCAGTTTGGTTCTCTTTGCATCTAGAATCCAAACATATGCAATAGAACCAAAAATCTTGAGATGACTAATTCTTGGTTTACTCCCAAACCACGCTTCCTCTAGGTTCTTCTTCTTGACGACCTGTGTGGGAGACCGGTTAAGAAGGTATACAACAGTATACACTGCCTCAACCCAAAATTTCTTGGGAACATTTATGTTCTCCAGTATCAACCAACCGATACAAGCCATGATCCTCAAGCCCAACTGCAACTGTTTTCTTGGACTCCTTATCAACAATGCGGCACTTGTGTGAACTAAAGATGGCATCCAACTTCGGACAGTGTCGCATAATCTAACTCACCAAGACTAGATTGAGCTTCATGCCCGAAACATAGTATACATTGAGAAATATTAGATTTCTCCCACCACATGTGATCTGAGCGTTGCCTTTGTCGACAACTATATACTCTTCACCACCACCAAAGATGACAAAATCGAAGCAAGCCTTGTACTCCGTGAACCAATCTCTTCTATTCATGAAATGTCAAGATGCTCTAGAATCAATATACCATGCAAATGATTTGACATGATCTGCTGGTCTTTTGGCCATGAATGCATAAAGGACAGACTCCTGCTCTAAAATACTCATTGAATCTCTGGCTACTTTCCAATACATGATGTTGGTCAAAGACGCCATCCCTCCAGTTTTTCGAAGACTCAAAAAATGAGGTAATCAATTGGCACAAATCTCAAGGCGATCAGCTTGCACAAAACCCACAACTTTTAAAAAATAGGTCAAAAAATCAGAGGCTCAAAAACCCACAAAGTTGTCCGAAAATCAAGAAAAAAATGAATTTCTTCAACTTCAACCACAAATTTTAAAAAAATCTGTAAAACATCACGATATTCAGCAAAACAAGCACATTCGTCAAAAATGCAAAAACCCTAGGAAATTGCAACAAAAAACTAGATGATTTTTGTTTGCAGAAAAAACGTCACAAAACTGGTTGAAAATGCTTGCAAAAAGAGGTCACGTGGAGAAGAAAACCAGACACAAGAGAACAAAATCCCACGAAACCCTCGGTCGTGCAAGAAACAGGCATCACAAGAGCTTCAAACACAACAGTTTAAACCAAAAAAATGGCGCAAAACACAAGCCACAATTTGCAAAAAAGGTCACAATTTTTTCCCTCACGATTTTGCACAAAAAAAAACCCACAATTCTCAGAAGAAAATCCGCATGAAAAGGAGTCACAATTTTCCACAAAAACCTCATGAAAAAAAAAACCTTCGATTGTTGATGAAAGGGGCGCAATTTCGAGATGAAAAAAAACCTGCATTTTTTGCACAAAGAAAAGTCGTGATTCTCCTTAGAAAAGAACCTGCGATTCTCAAGCAAACAAAAAAATGTGATTTTCGAATACCAACCAAACCCTCGATGCTCATAAAAAAGATCCTTGCAATTTTTAACAGTCGAGTAAACCCAAGATTTTTATTAAAAAATCGAGCAAAAACTTCTAAAAAATTTCCAAAAGTTTCTTAGAAAAAAACCATGAATTTTATTGCCAAAATTCACCAAAAAATTCCTCTGCTTTGATACCATGAAATGGTAATTAATTGATGTCGTAAACAAGGAGAGGAATACTCCTTTAATAATAGTTTACAAGACGATGTTTCTAAAAAGAAACAATCGATAACAAAAGAATAAAAGGAAAGTTGCTAAAACTAACTGAAAGTAAACTAACAACTAAGATGACCATTAAATATTACAGTATTACTTTAATAAAAACCCTCATCTCCACCAATGGAAATTTCATCCAAGGATTGCATGTGTGAATTGGATCACTTTCAAATTTGAGGGTTTCTGATTTGAAGGGTTTCATTACAGATTTCAAATTTGGGATTTGTTCCACCATTCAGTCTTGCTAGATCTTGGATGCCTCTCCTTGGGAGAATTTGCCAACAGTTTCCATTGCTGGTTTGAGGGTTTTTGACACATTTTGTTGCTGCTATGTTGCTATGATGAAATCAGCCTTTTTGGCCAAGCCTCAAGATTATGTGTTGCTGCTACAGTGTCACTACAATGAAATCAACATTTTTAGAGAATAATTCTTTGTCATTATGTAGCAACTAAAATATACAGACATCAACTTCAGTATACCAACAATGAGGAGACAAATATATCATCATATGTTGCATATTCCGCAAATCTAATGACAATGCCATCACTTAAAAGGGTTTCCAGAGTGGGTTTGTCATCATTTATTGTCACAACAACATTTCCAGCCACTTTTCTTGGCAGTGCCATTGCTTGGGAGAACAGATCCTAGTTATTGTTGTTTTAATCAGTTTCCAAGCCATAATTGGGCGTACCAACACTGAAGGAGTTTACAACAGCACTTAAGGCAAGCAGCATCAGCATCTATTGCTGTTTGCAGACATTTTTATTGACTATTATCAGCATTTGAGAAGGCCTGGGACTGTTGAGCAGCCTACAATTAATTGTTTCCAGCTTCCACATGAACTCACTAGGTCATTTGCCTTGCCATTGTTACTGTTACAGCACTTGTACAATCAGATCTAGCCACCAACTTGCCTATATTCATCATACAGAGCTTCTACAGCTGTACATCCATCATTTCCATTCAAATGCAATTATTGCAACTCGGAAAATTGAATATATCAGTGTTATTGCATTAAAAGGGTGTTAAGTTGGCTGTCCATTTCATATCAGACCTTAACCCACATTTTCATCTGGGTTATTTATCATCTATAGGTGAATTTTGCTAGTTTGGGGTGGAATTGAAGTTATTTTCTAGCCATAAAGAATTTTGATAACAAATTTCCACCAGCTACTTTCAGTTTGATTTGTTGTTTCAGTTTGTGGTTTTGCATCAGAAATCAGAAAATATACAAAACCAAGTAGAGGACATTACAACAAAATCCTTATTTGTCGTGTACTATGATCTCCAATCAGAAAAAGTATGGCCACAAAGCTCTAATATGGTGGTAAGTGTATTATTTGGTGATTGACTAAGGCAATCCGCAACATTGTTGTTGTGCCCCTTCTTATGCTTTTATAATCATTGAAAATGTTGTAGATATGTCATCCATTTCATATGCCTTGCATTTTCTAATATATTTTGTGAGTAGAAATTGAAACAGTTGATGATCGGAATCAATAATGGCATCTTTGCTGAGAATATAGTGGCAGCATTGCTTAATAGCATACACTATTGCATAGAGTTCCTTGTAGTCAATAGACTAACACTACATAATATCACTAAATGTTTCAAAGTGATAGGTGATAGGAAAATCATGCTGGAGTAGTAGAGCACCAAGAGCATATTTTGATATGTCTATCTATATCTCAAATGAGCACACAATGTTTGGAAGTACCAAAATGGGCACAAAACATAGACATTGTTTGAGTTCATCAAAGGCATGCATTCCATAGGAGTTCATTGGAATGTTGCCTTGGCACAAGTAATCTAGTTAATTGGCCAAGTAATATGTGAAAAGCCATGGACAAACCTTCAATAGAAAATGGAAAGTCCAAGAAACTTGTGCAATTGTGCAATTACGAGGTTTCATGGAATAGGCCAATCTTAAATCACCTTGATTTTCTCTAGTCAACATGAATGTCTGAGTAGTTGATAACATAACCAAGATACTAAATCTAAGTAGTGCCAAAAGTGTATTTGTTGAGATTAGCTTGCAACTTGTGTTCGTGCAATGCATCCAATACACATGCAACTTGTTGTACATGTTCATTTCATGTCCTACTAAAGATGAAGATATCATCCAAGTAGGCAATGACCAATGAATTGATAAATGTGCAAGGAACCTCCTCCATCAGGTGCATCAATGTCCAAAAAGCATTAGTTTGACCAAAAGGCATAACCATCAATTTGTAGAGCCCCTCTTGTGTTTCGAATGTCAATGTCCAAATGTCTTCTAATTGGACTAGAACTTGGTGATAACTTGACTTTAGATTAATTTTGGTGAAGTAGTGTGCTTCTCAAAGTTGACCCAAGAGATCATCGATGCATAGAAGAGATGCCTATTTTTCATCCATATTTTGTTGAGTGCATAGTGATTCGATACAAAGATGCCATGTGTTTTCCTCTTTTGGTGCTAGCACAATTAAACTTCTACAAAGAGATGAATTTAGCCTGGTTTTTCCTTGATCAACCAATTCTTGAACTAGCCATTGAACTTTGTCATTCTCCCATACTAATTTGCAATATAAAGAGCTATTTGGAAGTTATCCAAAAATCAAGTCAATTGCGTGTTGCACTAAGCAATACATAGGAAGGCCCATGCAATACGTGAAAACTTCATTGTATGACACAAAATAGTGTCGAGATGCCATTGTAATGTGGTAGGCATGGTGTTGTGCATTATAAGAGCATGTTTGCTTGATTGTATAGTTTGTCTATGTGAACCATTTGTAGAGTAGGAAAAGAGATCCTAGATCTAACTAGTAGATTAACTAGGATTAAGTCTTTCCCTTTGACTCCACATTCGAACACATACAAACTAGGGTTTTGATGATTGGCTAGCTGCCACAAAGGAGAGACAATCTCCTAGGGTTTGGTCCTTTCAAGTTGCAAAGAGAAGAATTTTGATGTGTTTTAATAAGCATATTTGATAAAAACCCTAGATCTGAAAATGTAAATTTATCGCACAGATGTAAACAGAAACTGAGAAACAAACCCAGATCTGCAAAATGGTGATAGAGAAGAACCTACTATCAAAATCTGAAATTGGGCAAACAAGGGCATGAGCAACCTAGACCAAAAAGAATGTTTTTTTGAGATCTGAAACTCTGATGATGTGTTATAATCTGTTGTGAGTTTTCTATGAATGCCTATTGACAAAACCTTCAAATCTGACTTGAACAGAGGGGGAAAGGTTGTGTTGTATAGGGGCTTGCCTAAATTAAACTATGTTTTGTTGTTTCCACCTCCACGTGCAGCAAATGATGATGATCAAGAGGATGTGCCCTAGGTCGAGCAGAGGTCAAAACAATAATCAACTAAAATGACAAATGATAAATGATAATGTTACCTTTAGGCATGAAACCCTTGTTGAAGTGATGTTCACGCCATAAGTTGCCACCAAAGGTTGTTTGATGGATGCTTGAATCACTTACTAGACATGCAAGAGGTTAGTCCACAAAACATAATAGATTGTTGTAGCTAGCAGTAGAGGATAACTCCATACATCTTCATGATAAGTGCATCATAATAGCTTCTTGTTCATAATGCTTATTTCCTTTTTTCTAATGCCTTACAAACATGATCTTGATTGATGAAAGTGTTGCGAAATGTTGCTTATTCTGCCCTTGAATTGCCTTGACTGTTTTTTAGGATGCTTATTTGATATCCACATTTGCCTTCTAGTTTCAAATGGTGAAAGACATTTATATGCATTTATTTGTTTCCCACAAAATTAATTATGAGAAGTCAACAAATAAAGTTAAATTTGTAAATATAAAAATGCCAACAATAACATATTTAAAATTGGGAAAAAATAGGTTGGTCAAGGGTGTGGGAGCCCTAGACTAGACATATTTTGGGGCTTTTGATGTCCTTAAATGAATATCTAATATTAATTTCCATTTTTATCCTAATTTTCCGAAAACGAGCAAATTATAAGCACGATTAGGTCCACGCACATAAGGGGGAGCTAAACCTAGTCTAAAATTATCGAGAGTGACAATTTACGACACTACACCATCAAAAGTATAAAATTGTGTCACAAATATTTTGTTGCATTGTTTAGCTAAGACCAAGGTTAGTATGGATTGTGGTGATATTTCTCATAGTTTAAAATACCAATCACTACCATGAATTCTCCGGAATTATGGTTTTATTATAAATACCCTCACAATCATAGCAAATGGTCTACCGAGCAAAATATCACAAACTTCTAAATGTACAACATTACACGTGATTGTGTCTTGCATAGGTTCGATAGCATAATTAAATGTGCATTGGCGACTTGTATTTCCTTGTTGTGTTGCAACCATCACAAAGAATAGGGAGTTGGATGAGCATTGGTGTGTGTAAGAGAGGGGGACCAACCACGTAAAGGCTCCAGGTCACAAAGAGCCGAGAACGGAGGGCTCCCCTAACTTACCTCAATCTAAAAGGATGGGGATCAAGAATGAAGAGCACTATGTAGTACTTGTGTCACTCTTCAAACCCGAATTTCGGGTTTAGGCTAGGCGAGCTGGTTTTTGGAGTTGGTACTGCACCTCAGACAACTCTCTATCCGAAGACAACAACGCGGTTCTAGGATGACAGCGCGCATGTTGGTTTCCCTACGGCCAAAAAACGTAAGACACAGTATTAATACCAAAAAACCAACTAAACAGCCTAGCTGGTTGACTTTAACGAAAGTGACAAGATAGTGAAATACAAAAAGTAAATACGCAGATAATGGAGCAAGCAGATAAAGATCAACTCACAAAAATGCCAGTTCACCAGCTAGCTCCGCATGCACGTTCGCCTACACACAAGAAAGAGGGAAAATTGTTGGGGCTGTATAGGGGTCTGCCTTAGTCAGACCCCCACTTTGGTGTTTCCACCTCCACGGATAGCCAGATGGCAACAAAGTAGAATATGCGATAAAGGAAAGAAAAGATAGCAATGAACACTACAAAACAATACTATGCTACTCAATCAAATCACAAAGGAGAGGAGTGAAGCATTACCACCTCCACCCAAAAGCTCACTAGCCAATGGAGAGAGAATGTAAGGTATGGACTTGGCAAAGTCACCACAGCCGCAGCGGTGATGAAGGGAGGTCTCGCAAGACTCCAAGCCCACACTTCTGTGGCTTGCCTCACACTTGCAATGTAGAGTTGAAGTAGCTTCAAATCTGCTGCAATACTCAAAAATGGAGTGCAATAATGTTGCTTGAGAGTGAAAGAGAGAAGAATGTGAAAGAGATTGCTTAGAGAGTTCAAGAGAGATCAAATGAAGTGAGAATGAATGTTTTTGAAGGTGGGATGGGAAATCTCCCATTTTCGGGGTTGGTTGGTCAAAGAGGGACGTTACAATTCGACCCCAATCGGGTGTGTAACGCCTCTGCTAGCTTCAAATGCAAGAATCCGTCAAGGACGGCAGCGTGCCGCACAGACGTTCGCACACCGCGCTAGCAACCCTAACAAATATTCTCTCACTGACACACAAGACAAATGCCAAGTGGATGGAAGGCAGGTGGGTGACGTGGAATTTCGCCTTCGGATTTGATTTTCTAAGGTGAGGGTATGTGAAAGGGGAATTTGCTTAAGGGGTGCAAATTCGCTCCTATACATTTTGCCCCCACTTTCGCAAGCGCGAATACTGATGAGCGCTCGGTAAAGTAGATCAAAGAGATAAAAGAGAGAGAAATGTATACCTGAACCGTCGAGAAAGCAGACAAAGGACTCCGCAGGTACTCTCCCTGAGGAGTTTCGAACAAAAGGACTCCATAGCTCCGCAGAACTATGAAGTTGCACAAAGTACACCGAAGGCCCTCAGACCAATGATGGACAAAATCCCGTAGGATGAAAGCATCTCACAAGCCCGCAGATCTACGAGAAGGCAACCCCCAAGTTCTCTCTCATGAAGGAAGCCCAATGAACTAAGTGCCTTATAGGCCTGCAGACCTACAAGAAGGCATCCCCCAAGTTCTCTCTCATGAGGGAAACCCAGATGTGAGGGGACTCCATAGAGTCAAACTAAAAAGCGGCTTTCCAGGCACACCTGCAAAGCGACATGTTAATCCACAGATAAATCATGCCAAAAAACAAAGTAGCCACGTAGGCAAACAAGCGAACACTCATGCAAACCGTCAACAAATTGGAAGGCTTTCAAAGGGGTCCCTTAGGAACCCTTCAAAAAAAGAGGGGTCCACTCAAGGGACACATTATTTGAAAGTGTAAAAGAGATGTTTTTTCTCAGATCGATTCATCGTCAAGGAATCCTTTCGAAAGATGTTCACTTCATCAAGGAATTCGAAAGGAAGAAAATGCCCCCTCGTGAGGGGAAGGTCAAGGCTTCTCTCGCAAGAAAAAGTTGCTCCCTCCTCAGACAAAAGTTCTCAAGTTCTTTCTTAGTGAACCCATGATAAAGGAAACACGTTCCATTAGGGATCCAAGTCGAGAATGTGATTCTTGAAAAAAGATTGCAAGGATTTTCGAAAAAAGATTCATTGGCAATGAATGTGTTTTCTGAAAATCAAAAAGCATTGTGAAAGCAACGTTGTCACACATAGGAGGGAAAACTCATGCGAAAGAGAGAAAGAGATAAGAAAGCACAAAGGAAACAAACAAAGGGCACAAGGGCAGTCTGATATTTCGGGATCAAAGCTACTCGTAGATATATATAAGTATAGCAATAGTATATAAATGAACTATCATCAACCCCCTACTATATCAAAGCATATGAAGAATGCATGAGAAGACAAAGTAAAAATTAAAAATCGGGTCAACATGGAAGGGAAGCCTAAATGACCCCAATGCTTTCCATCGTCCCCAATTTGCCGAAAGTCAAAACACATAACAAAGGAAGAATGATGATACAAATAGAAGAAGGTTCACGGCACAACATCACTCCTGCATCCAAGCACCAACAAGGGTGACAAGGGTCATCCAAGAACACATAACACAAGCACAGGGGAACACATCACAACACACACACATCTAATCTAAAGATAAAGAAAAGGCCTCCCCCTAACACTCATTGACCAAGAGGTCATCTGCTTCCCAATCTAGATCATTATAAGGGGAAGGTGGACGAGCCTGCAGTGGTGGAATATTAAGGGGAGGAGCTTTCGACCCTCCCACAGCAAGGGCTAAGGAAGAAGACCCCGCAAGGTCTTCTCCACTAGGCTCTTGTGGAGCTATGGTCAGTGATTTCGCAAAGATCGCCGACAAGGTCGGGACCTCGTCCAAAGAGTTGAACATGCACTTTACTGGAGTGCCATGTTGTACCTCAATGGACGAGGAGGACGGCGCCCGAGATTCATCGCATGGCTCATTGGGTGACTCGGGAGCGGTGACAAACTTAGGAGAAGCCGAAACTTGCTTTGTTACTAGAACAGAACAAGTTAGCATAGGACCACCCTTTGGAGAAGGTGGGCTCCTCTTACGCCCTCCATTGCTAGAAGGGCCAACCTCCTACTTCGTTGGGGGATGTGAACTCCCCACAGACGAGGCAAGAGGTGCAAAGGAATAGGAGGAGAAAACCGCGGTAGACACCACCGAGGTATTTGGCATGTCCAAGGGTTTAGGGAATGGCGGGATGTTTGAAGGAACATCAAAAGGGGGTGGCTCAATCAAAGGAGTGATAAACACTAGCGCCTTTTTGGGGTCAAGCACACTCATGCTCACAACAGGAGTCGGAAGCGAGACTGAATTCGATTGAGCAGAAGAGGAGGGAGGAAGAGGGGAGGACACAGCAGGAGACCCTGAAGCAAGGGTGGTCATCTCCTCCTCCTCCTTTCGCAAAGCGGCCTGCTCAACCACCAAAGCCTTTCACCGACGCTTATGCTCACACGCAAGGCGATTTTTGCGACTCTTCGAGCTAGAGGCCGGGAGCTATGAAGGAACGGAAGGTTCCTGCTCAACCATAGGGGTGTCCATCACAGTCGTTTCCGATGGAGGGACAGACTCCTGAATGGGAGTAGGAGGAAGCAGTTAAGAAACATGGGGAGTCAGCTCTAACGCCTCAACAACGGGCCTCTTCCCGTTCACTGCTTTTGGGGCAGGAGCGGCGGGAGGCTGCAGAGTATGAGACGTAGAGGATTCCCCTCGAGGACCCTTCCTTCTACCATACAGGTAGGGCCAAGGTCCAAGAGACATAGAGGGAAGATCAGATACCCAAATCTTGGGCTTGCGCCAAGCCGATATCATTGAACTCCTTAGGTAAAAGCTTGGAGTGTTCATCCAAAACTCTTCTTCAGAAAGAGGAGCAAAAGAGGCACCCCAAGGACGGGGAGGCTTCTCCTTTCCCTTTCAAGAAGAGGAGGCAGCTGACTGCTGCACCACGGGCAGGGTCAAATTTGGCTATCCCTTGCCCCCGATCTTATACTTCACATAGCTACAATAGAGTAAGTCCGTTCTCAAAGGAAATGGACTGATCGAGGCAGGCCAAAAATGATCCAATGAGTATCCCCCACGAGATACCAATGGTTAGTATCCAGTGTCATGCACTACATGCACATCACCTTCCTGGGAGAATTTCAAACACTTATGAATGACATAAGCGATTCCGTTCATGGAAGCTAGTCAAGGTATGTCTTTCACTCTAAACAAATCCAATTTCGGGATAACATCAAAGGTTGTGTCTACAACTCTAGGTCCAACTAGGACGGACATAGATATTGAGCCATATAGCTTGAGAGCAAGACCATCGTGCGTACGGACGACGGACTTCGTTTCTTCATACTCCTCCCTCTGCAATGAATTTAGCAACAATGTCTCATCTATAATGATATTCACTCGGCTCATAGGGTCAACTAGGACCCCTATCACAAATGTTTCCCATTGATACGAGCGGGAATGTGGAGGGGATAGGGCTTGTTGTTCAAGGGCATATCCTGCGAGGTGAATGTCACGTCCGACAAGCTGGTCGCAAGCTGCATAAGAGTAACCGTGACCATGTTAACGTACGCCTCGGGCTAAGTGGTAGAATCAGAGGGATCAATAACTATGCAGAATGCGACGGAAATGGGTCCGTGTATATCTGCAACTCACTATTTGCTTTCGCCACCGATTTATTTGTATTTTGTTTACTCCCATCGAGACGAATAGTATCGTCCTCGATGTCATCCTATATCCCGTGGCGCAGGCACATACAGCATTCGATATCATGTTCATTGACTCAATGGTATTGACAGAAGGCATTTGCATCGTACCAATCAAGGTAGGGTTCCTTGAGAGGTTTTGGTTCCCCATGGTTATGATCTTATCCTTCAACAACTTCTATAACATGGAAGAATAAGATTCTACTAACTTTGTGAACTTTCTATTGCGTCTGAGGTCGTTATCATCTGCCACGACTACTAAATTAGCAACAGCCTTGCCTTTTCTCGAGATCAATACAATAGACTTTCCTTTTGAACCGGAGAATTGAACTACCGTTTGTTGGTATTCTCGTAATGTCGCACACAAATGCACAAAAGGGTATTTCATAAGGGCAAACTTTTCCTGCCAAGGTCTCTACAGGTTCCCTATGAACACCTTCTATACGTCAAAATCGGGCAACGGGTACGAGATTTGTGAGAAGAGCGCTTGATATCGTGCTATGAAATCAGTTATTTTCTCGTTATCCCCTTGCTTGCATCGGACGAGATCTGAAAAGGACATCTTTGGTCCGATGTTGGCTTGGAACTATTAGAGGAACCAATTCACCAGTTGATCAAATGAGAAGATAGAATTGTCAAGTAAGGAACGATACCACTCGAGTGTTGTATCCTTAAGAGATCGAGAAAATAATTTGGCCATCAACACATCGTGATCAAAGAAGTTTGTGCACATAGCATTAAAGGCGGACACATGCGTTTGTGGGTCCCCTTTGCCACCATATTTTTCAAATTTGGGAATCTCCATTCCTTGTGGGAAGGGAGTGTTTAGGATTGTCATCGACAATGGGCTATGTCGGAAGAAGGGCTGAAAGGTAGGCTGGGCAGAGGCTAGCCAGTTGGTTCTGCATTCGACCCATGTTCTAAAGCAGAGCGTTCAAAACAAGGTCAATAGATGACAAAGAACCAATGGAACCTCCAGAACCACCGTCGCCAACACCACCTCTGGAACCACCCCCGGAGCTACCACCGGAGCCACCGCCACTGGTAGGGCCTCCACCAAAACCACCTCCACTACCGAAGCCACCTCCATGGCCTCCACCAAAGCCACCTCCACCAGTGCCACCTCCGCTACCAAAACCACCGCCACTTATTCCACCAGAACCTCCGCCACTTGAGGCAGTAGGAGGGGTGAAACTAAACCCAAGGGGTATTTTATTCACCTTGAGGGTGTCAGGCCTTTGGGAAGCCGAAGCGATACTGATTGCGGGCCTTGTCTTAGCCATGCATACGGATGTAGTGGGTATCGAGACACCTAATTGTCTTTCATAGACATCTAGCACTTCTCCTCAATGGTACCCGATCTAGGCCTATACGAAGGGACATAAGTTCAGTTAGATCGGCGAGGCCACGTAGAAATTCTATGCCCGTTCGATCTTTCCCTAGCAACTGTCTCACCTCGCTTGCAAGTCTAGCGGCTCTCACCATGCTAGGTGCTTTTTCCAATTGATTTACAAGGTCTAGTAATCTATTATCTAATGCCATGAGGTTTTTTGCAGGAATGCGCACCACCTCATCCTCGTCCACAGACGAAGGCGTAGGCAATGCGGGAGGAGTTGGGACACGAGTGGTCTCTTCCGTGAAACCCATCTCATCAGCATAGTTTGTAGGAAAACCAGTGGTAAATTCATTAGTTAAAACTAGAGGCAAAACTAAAAGTGACCTTTACCTTCTCCATCGGTAGGTGTCGTACACTTCTCCTAACTACATACCCAGAAGTCGTGGACTGGGTTGTGATGCTCATAAACCTTCACGACACTCAGGGTTACAACGATCACAAGGTACAAGGGAAAAGCGGATAGACGCTATTCACGTCGGGTTCACCAAAACTGTAAGAGAGGGGGACCAACCACGTCAAGGCTCCAGGTCACGGAGAGCCGAGAGCGGAGGACTGCCCTAACTTACCTCACTCTAAACGGATGGAGATCAAGAATGAAGAGTACTATGTAGTACTTTTGTCACTCTTCAGACCTGAATTTCAGGTTTAGGCTAGGCGAACTAGTTTTTGGAGTCGGTAGTGCACCTCAGACAGCTCTCTATTTGAGGATGGCAGCGCAGTTCTGGGACGACAGCGCGGCGCACTGGCATCTCTTTGGCGCGTTGGCATTCATATGGCCAAAAAACGTAAGGCACAGTATTAATACCAAAAAACCGGCTAAACAGCCTAACTGGTTGACTTTAACGAAAGTGACAAGATAGTGAAATACAGAAAGTAAATACACAAATAATGGAGCAAGTAGATAAAGACTAAAGTGATAAAGATCAACTCACAAAAATGCTAGTTCGCCAGCTAGCTCCACATGCACATTCACCTACACACAAGAAAGAGGGAAAATTGTTGGGGCTATATAAGGGTTTGCCTTAGTCAGACCCCCATTTTGGTGTTTCCACCTCCACGAATGGCCAAATGGCAACAAAATAGAATATACGATAAAGGAAAGAAATGATAGCAATGAACACTACAAAACAATACTATGCTACTCAATCAAATCACAAAGGAGAGGAGTGAAGCGTTACCACCTCCACCCAAAAGCTCACTAGCCAATGGAGGGAGAATGCAAGGTATGGACTTGGCAAAGTCACCACAGCCGTAGCAATGATGAAGGGAGGTCTCACAAGACTCCAAGCCCACACTTCTATGGCTTGCCTCACACTTGCAATGTGGAGTTGATGGAGCTTCAAAGCTGCTGCAATGCTCAAAAATGGAGTGCAAGAACACTGCTTGAGAGTGAAAGAGAGAAGAATGTGAAAGAGATTGCTTAGAGAGTTCAAGAGAGGTCAAATGAAGTGAGAATGAATGTATTTGAAGGTGGGATGGGAAGAATCTACCATTTTTGGGGTCGGTTGGTCAAGAGGGATGTTACAATTCGACCCCGATCGGGTGTGTAACGCCTCTACCAGCTTCAGACGCAAGAATCCGTCATGACGGCAGCACACCGCGTAGACGTTCGCGTGTCACGCACGCGTCCCCGACAAATATTCTCACCAACGTGCAGGACAAATGCCAAGTGGATGGAAGGCAAGTGGCTGATGTGGAATTTCACCTTCGGATTTGATTTTCTAAGGTGAGGGCATGTGAAAGGGTAATTTGCTTAAGGGGTGCAAATTCGCTCCTATATAGTGTGGAGCCCAAAGGCATTCCACCACATTCTATGCAATGATGTTCTTTTGGAGGTTGTTGTCAATGATGATGTGTCCAAATTTACCATTGACGTCATTCCCATTTTCTTTAAGTATCGGTTGGCGTACTTGTATCAAGGCATTGAATATCTTGATCAATCTCCTTGTCATCAACAAGCTCCAATGTGGCTTGTGCAACAAAAGTTTGTTGTTCACCACAATTGGCATCACTATGAGAGTGGGAATGGTGATAGTTACACCATTGTAAATTTTGTGGTCAGCTCCCTTTATCCTTGTCTAGTGTATATGTCTTGGAAGACTTGGTGTTTGGTGATGACAATCGAAAAAATCTGCTGTAAACTTTGGTTTAGCATGTTTTGACATGGTTGTTATGAACAAACATTTTCTTGCACAACTTTGCATTTGTGCAAAGTTAATCATTGTTGCTTCATCTTTGCTTTTGCTTCAATTTGGTATGCATTATGAAATGCTTGACACAAAGTATCAAATGTTAAGGAAGTCCCTTTTAATGCAAATAACAGGTGAAAGTTCGCCAATAATTTGAGCACTTAGAAATGTTCTAACATTCCATCAAATAGATGTGCAGAGTAATCATGGAACTCATTGGCATAATACTCCACAATCTGATCTCTAAATTGAAACAGTTGTTTAAACTTTATATATTCATCCTTATAATTGTTAACGAGGATAATACGTGTCTTGCAACATGTCGATGAAGTCACTCCAAGTTTAGATGGAAGCATGCTCTTTGTCTTGTTGGCACAACAATATGCCGACATATGTCAAAAGCATATGTAACGCTCTACATGTCGACAAGAGTGTGACAAGTGTTGAACTCGTATGGTGCCAAGTATAAATCCTATAAGGTTGATTAAACATGTGTTGTAGACACAACTAGGCGTTGGACATGTATGATGCCAAACTAGACATTTCCAAATGTGTGTATGTTCTCCCATGTGTTAGACTGAAATACGCAAGCCAGCTAAGTGGTACAAATATGCACGAGTAGTGTGCTAATGTGTTATACAAAGATGCAGAATGAGTATGCTTAGTGCACAAAAAAGGTCCTACACAAAATTGTGATGTGGTTGTTTGATGTGCATTGAGTAAAGATGAGCACAAAATTTGAAAAAATGAATGAGACTATAATTGTGCACACAATAGTGCTCGGATAAAAAAGAAGTCCAAAAAATTTGTAATCACAATCTAATAGACTAATACAATACTCTTGGACAATCCATGCGTTCTTACAATCTCCTTGAAGAACAAGTTTTCCAAATTCGAAAACTCACTAGTCTTCCAACAAGCAATGAAATGTGCCATCTCGGACAGTTGGTCCATCACCACACACACTAAATCATGACTACATTGAGTTTTGAGCAATCCAAGAACAAAATACATACTAATGTCATCCCAAGGCCAATACCATATCAATAAAGGTTGATACAACCTTATGTATTATGACTATTTCCCTTTCACCTTGGTGTACCTAACATTTATGCACAAACTTCTAGACCTATGATACCATCCAATCCCGATAAATAACTTTCACTCAATGGTGTCAATGTTTTGTCCGCATCAAAATGGCCTAAAAAATCTCACCATGTTTTACACCAATTGGGAACCTTAAATTATTCGCAATTGTTTTTTTTAATAACTCGTCAATCCAGCTATTGTGTCCTATCTCCTTCTACAAGAGTCTAGCATGCCCTCCAAGATTTCCTAATATCCACATCTTCTAGATATAATTCTTGAATCTCATCAAATCTAAAAACCTCCACCCTCATCTTCATGAGTAATGCACTCATTCTTCTCAATGCTCACCCATAATGGCCTTGTTGTTTCAATGCTCACCCTTGTTGTATGGGCTCTTATGCCCCTCCAACACAAGAAAACTACATAGGTTAGTATTACACAACTTGATGTCCCCTCTTGCTAAACCGAAAGAAAATTCCATGGTACTCTTGACTATGATCTTTCCTCTGGCTAGTGCTACAACAAATACTAATGGTTAACTTGGGAGGGATAACTTCCCTTAGCCCTCGACCTTGTTGAGGTTTCTCAACACTTGATCCAATTCCTATCCTGCTAGTCCCTCCTTCCCCTATGGCATTTTTCTGCTATTTTCAATCAATCTTCGTCTTTATTTTCAAGGCATGTTGATAGGCTTTCTCAATGGTACAAAGCCATAGCATACACATCTCCTCCTATACACCAAGCCATTAACATACTGTGCTATCTTTTCCTAGTCCAAATCATGATGGCCAAACCAAAAGTTTATATAACTCCTCCTTGTACTCCTTCACACTACCTATGCATTGGCACAAATTATGAAGTTTCTTCAAAAGATCCAATCAGTAATCCCCAAGCGAGAACTTATCCCTGAGCTTTGCAACCATCTAGTCCCACGAGTGATCTTCCCCTTGCAATTATTTGTTACAACTAAATATCCTTCTACAATAACACAATATTCCCTTTCAACTTGGTTTGGCAATTCTTACTCTCTAAGGATCCAAGAAGTTTTCAACCTAGAAGAACTCCATCATAGTGATCCATTCAATCAATTATTTTGGATTCAATACTACCAAAAAGCATAAATGATAAAACCTCCATCAACAATCATCTCCCAATCCTTGAGATGTTTCTCAATAGCCTCTACTCTGCAATATTAGCATTGGTCCCTCATCCTCCTCTTCTTGCTCTACTTGCTCCTCCATATCACTAGGGTGCTCCTATTGGACAAACCCATTGTGGCAATCTAGTTCCATTGCATCCATCATTCATTGCAATTTTCTCAACAATTAAGTCACCTCATTTAATTTCCTAGTCACATTGGCAATCCCAATTCAACCCTCTCCAACAACTCTTCTAGGCTACATTGTGAAGTGCAAATCCCATAATTCTATGAGTACTTTCTCGGCCATACCACACACAAATCAAACTTTCTAGGGTTTACAAAGATCTTCACACTACAAGGAGCACGCCTCATTTTGATACCACTTGATGTAGGGCAAGGTTTGAGAGCCAAATGATGGGCAATCAAACCAAGTAGCTCAACTTAACACAACGCACACTAAAGCAAGTACATAGAGATAGAAATGGAACAAACATGAATCCCTATTGATTCTTAATGATTGAATTCATAGAAGAGGGCACAAAGGCTGGTTCACAATCAATCATTGGGATTAGATCTCAGAATAACAAAAATAAACAATTATAGGAGCTGGAGAATGATGCCTACAAAAAGGAATGTAAATTTGTACTCACCAAGAACCCATTACAATCTCCATTAGTGCTCCTTCCCCAAGTCAAATACATCAAAATGCTTCCAATTATCCACTCAAGGTGGACCAATACACAAGAAAAACCTTCGAGGTGCACTATATAGTTCCTTAATACCTACTCGAAGGCACAAAAAACAAATTTCAAAACCTAGAATTTAATTCAGATATAACCATTACCACCAAGGTCTCAAAGCTCAAATAAGAAGTACAACTCACATGTTATTTCAATATTCCTTTGCACTAATGCACAAGCATCCATAAACCTTTCAAAAAATATGAAAGAAATCAAAAAATCCAAATTCAATCACTCAAAAAAGAACCTACAAAAACAAATCAAACCTAAAAGATAACAAAGTCTTTTGATTGATAAAGATAGCCAACAAACCAAGGATGCTCCTACATCAAGTTCCAATGCTTGTTCCCCAAAAGCTATTACAAGATGAAGTGGTTGCATGATTTCCTTGGGAAGATGAGGATCAAGCTATATGAATTGTTCCAAATATTGTTAAACCATGTCCAATACAACCCAATAGAAGAGAAATTATGCACCAAGTAGCTCACATGCATCTAGGGCAACTACAAAAATTCAAATGATGCACTTCTTGCTTTGATTAATAAACTACAAAACCATTAGCATATTGCAAATTGGGCAAAGTTGCAAACAACACACTCATCTTACCATACACAATTATAGATCATCCCTTTACCACAAACTGTGCCAAGCTCTAGGATATGCTTACCTATTTTTTTCCCAACATAGTGAAGAAAGCCTTCAAACTATGGCCCATAAACTTACAATCACATGATCAAACAAAAACTACAAGAAAGCAATGGGTGGAATTTCCAAAAAGTCCTAAACACTATGCTCAAAGCCCTCAAAGGCAAAGAACCCAACACCCATAGCAGTAGTGGATTTTGTTTGAGGACAACCAAAAAACTCAACGAGAGGGAATGTTAACCTCCAATTTTGGCCAAAGCAAACTTAAAGATGCACTCTCAACACTAAATTTGAGCAAAAGATAGAGATGTCAAGCTACACAAACAAATGCATGTTCCTCCACATATTGAACAAATGGAGGAGGAAGCACCAATGGCTAGATGGGACACTTGTTGGTTTGCATGGAACATCCATTAAAATTCACAAGAAAACACTTTGCCAAAGTCTAGCCCATTGAATAACATATATAGTAAACAAAAAATATGAGACACTAACCATTAAGTGAAAGATTAGAATAGAAAATTTTTCAGACATTGTGCCCAAGAACTAGAGATCATAATAGCAAATGTAATGAAACCACCATAATGAATATTAGGCATTTTGAGTATATTCATATTGTAAGAATGTACATTTAAATGGTACCATTACTTTTCTTTTCGCATAATACTTCTACTCTTGCATGAATTAATATAGATTAAGGAATGAATATGATAACTGTATCAACCACTTCAACAAATTATTAGTCCTCTCTTTGCACCTCAATAAGTATAATGAGGTGCACAGTGTGTGCATGAGCAATGGGGTGTGCAATTCACTAAGAAAAGCCAATATCTTGGCAACATTTGAAGCTTATATACATTTTTTTTTAAATGTATTGTGGCACTTCACTATACACTTTTATCTTCTTTTTTAAAAAAGCAACATAATTTTTCCCATCCCTTTTTACGAAAGGTGTCTCCCATCTCCAATTGACTACACAATTACCACAAAAGCCTCCATAGTTTAAGAACATGTGGTTGATAGCAAGGTAGCAAAGAAAATAACAAACAACCTCAATCAAGGTTGCTAGCTTCTTTTCTTTCACTCAAACAATTTGCAAAGACTAACACAAGTATTTATCCACATAATCTTTAGCCTCCATATCACTATGAAAGATGTCTCCCATCTCCAATTGACTACACAATTACCACAAAGCCTCCATAGTTTAAGAACATGTGGTTGATAGCAAGGTAGCAAAGAAAATAACAAACAACCTTAATCAAGGTTGCTAGTTTCTTTTCTTTCACTCAAACAATTTGCAAAGACTAACACAAGTATTTATCCACATAATCTTCAGCCTCCATATCAATATGAAAGATAGTCTTGCTTGTGGTTTATGACAAAATTAGGGCTTTGGACATAATATAGCTTGTTGCTTTACACTAAAATGCTACATATGAAGTTAAGCGCAAAACTAGCATGGTGGATCTATAACAAAAGTGACACACAATGGAAGACCATGATTCACAAAAGGCACCTAGGTAGTGAGGACCTGGATAGGATCTTTACCACTGGTTTGCTTTCCAAAGGATCTACCATTTGGAACAAACTGACCTTTGCCAAATCATTGACTTAAAAAGTCATTTTTTAGGAAGAGAGGCAATGCTGAAGAAGGTGGATTTCTAAGGCAATGCTTCATTAAAGTACTACCCAATTACATTGCAGCCAAAGTTGCAGGATGCAAAATGTTGCACCCCAAACTAGGGGCAAGAAAGTGAGATTGTCGAATTAACAAAGATATGGCTTTGTGTCTAAAGATAATCCAAGGCTCTCTAGTCAGTGTTGTTCCACTTTGAAAACAAGGTAATCAAGTTTGAGAGAGCTCTCTAAAGACTCTATCCTATAGTATATAGGTTACAAAGAAACCTCAAAATGCATGACAGTGGTATCACTGTATACACTAAAGGAAACAAAGCATTTGTCACACAGAATTAAAATAATTTCTTAGATACTGTTATTGTGATGTATTATATACAACCAGCTCATTGATAAATGAACAAAAAGGAAGTAAAGGTCTTTAAAGGTGAATTTTGGATTGGTAAAGGTGATTAGGGTTTTATGTGCACTCTATGGTATGGATATCTAGTTTTGGTCATCCATTCATGGCATATAATCCCAACAATGTGGCTGCCATTAAGGGCTTGGTGATGGATCTTAAGTTAGCTATTGATGTAGGCTTTCTAAGAAATGTTATAGAGGGGTATTCTAGTATCACTATTGAAGCCATGAAGTGGGGACAACACAATCATTGGAGGATCAAGCTGCTCATTGATGAAGTGACACTATTACTTTTGGGAAGGAATAATGTGGTGAATTGGTTGGCTAATAGAGGGGTCATGTTAGAAGGAGAAAGCTTTAAACAGTTTGAGGAATGTGTGATTCTATACAATGAGCTTTTAAAATCAGAAATGAAGAAAGACGACCTCAAAATGAAGGTTGCTAATCAAAATCTTTAGCACTTTTACCCAATCTTCTACAACTATAGAGCTTTTAGTGGGAGTCATGAGTGGCATGGTAATTCTTGATTGTTTTTAAATAGTTGACCAAGAAAGAAGAGACCCATGGGGAGTTACTAAGATTTTTCAATTTTTTAACATGCGAGAAGAGGATGATCTTTTATTTCATTTACTTGCTCTTTCTTGTTTATGTAGCAATTCTATTATTAAATAAGATTTTTATGGTCAATGTGGAGTGCATATAGTGCCTTCTCAACTCTATGGTAGGGTGTCTTGAGGCATGTCGTGGAGATTAATAGTGGATTATTAGGGTTAAATAATTATTGTTTTCTATTCTTATTCCCTTGTAGCCCCATGATGAATGGTTGCAGACCTTCATGGTATCACAGACATTGGAAAGACTAGAAGAGATTAAACAATTTGGTTTCCAAACTGATTCAAACAACATATTGTGGTTTGGAGGATGAGATGTGTGTTGTTTCTTGCTAACTGGACTTTGATTGCTCTTTGGCACCATTCAAGAGGACGGTTAAGAATGGAGAAGACTACTACAAGGGTGGCAGAGATGTTTGCAGACACACTTGAAATGTTTCTCTTTGCATCCAGTTCCTAAGTTCCACCAGAAGTTAATGGCTTTGTTTGGGCAAATTAGTTGCTGATTGGAGGTGCATCCATGCACTTTTTAAGCTGTTTTCTTGGATGTTCTGAGGAGCATCAATTGTGAGTGTGGTGGTGCTTGCGTGGAGCTATGCAGTGCCAAGGAATGGATTTTTTTTTGCCATAATCAACCAACTATGCATTTCTATTCTTATTTATGGAGCCAATGACAAAGGAAAGAAGCATCACAAAAATGTCTGATTTTAAAAGCTTGAATCGATGAAGCTTGCAACCAGTTATAGGGAAAGAAAAAAGCAATGACAAGCCTCAGTTTCTATGTGATTGTAGAAACATGGAAAGAGCGGTATCTAATGAGAATGATGTGGGGTTGAATTTATCCAAAGAATGAAATAAGGTGCTTATTTATCACCATCAATTTTGTATTTTAAACAAGTGGTGGCATTTCCTTCAAAAGTTAAAGTTCAATCTGCTGATAAAAGGAAGGACATGGAGTTTCGAGAGTGCAATCAGAGAAAAGTTAAGAAGAAGAAAGATAATAAGTTGAGACAGCAGGAGCAAGCCTTCCTCAAAGATCTAAAAGAAACAGAATTCAAAAAACTGGACACAGGCATGAATATATTATGGTATATTGCTATCAATTATGTGGAGTCAGACAAAGGGATTTTGACCTTGAAAAAGACAAAGCTGCCTACAATAAGGGAAAGAGGAAAAATAAAATTGATGATTTAGAAATCAGCATGGAAGGAATTTTTTAACAAAATTAAATTCCTGGAGAGAGAGAGAGAGAGAGAGAGCAGATCAGAGTGTGGATGTCAGAAGCTAATGGTGAGGAATTGATTGACCACACAATAATGGAAAAAAACAGTATTTTCCAATATCAATGCCGATGTTCAAGGTTCCTGGGATCATTTGAAGTACACCATAATAGTCCTAGAAGACCTATACAGGCTTCTCCTAGAGAAATCTATAGGCAATGTTATGAGAAGGGTAGACATAGTAGCTCTGCTCCAAATGAGGAAAAGAATTAGACCATTTTCAGTTACATGTAGGTGACAAAGTTTCTTAAAGAATAGTCCCTTGGTTGTGAGGATTTGCTTTGTAATAGAAGGATCAGAAACTAAGACCAGGTCCTTGTTAGTTTGTTATGTGCTCCTTCCCAACTAAATTTTAATGGTGCTCTAAAGAGCCTTGTGCTGCCAACATATCTCAATCAGGGTTTTCCATTTTTCTCTATTTCAATAAAATTCTTCATAAAAAAACATGTTGCATATGAATGACTCCTAACCTTTTTACAAGTGTTGCAGTTCTTCCAACCTTCTTCACCTGCGTGAAATACCTCACAGAACTTCATTTGATCATATGCTAACCTGTGGTCCAAAAGCAAGTAGATAAATGAATTGTCAAAGTTATCAATTAATTAATAGAAACAGTGCACTAGTTATTTCCCTATGATTTGAAAGTATATAAATAGATTGTCAAAGTTATCAATTAGCTAATGGAAACAGTGCACTAGTTATTCCCTATGGTTTGACTACGGAATTCAAGAAGACAAAAATAATGAGAACTAAGCATCAAATTTGACAAATACTCAGACTCAACGAAGGTCTATATTTACTTCACAAAATACTACAGACCACAAGAGAAACCAAATTTCAACATTGAATATGACAGCAAAGCAAATTCATGTTTTGACCTTCTGAACTAATTATCAAGTAACAATAAATACATGACACACTTCTATGACAGATGCAATAATCGTAGAAATTTAGGGACAACACAAAAACTTGTAATATCAGTAAAAATAGATGATGCCCACACAAACTAACAAGTCACTTGTGTCAAGGAGCATCAGAAACCTCACTTAGACTTCACATCATCCAATACAAATCTGAGAAAAACAGAAACCAAAACAATGGACCAGAGTACTAAGCTATTGTCCCTTAGGAGTTAGAGCAAATACAACCACAAAAATTACATAAACAAATGAAATGTCCCATTGAAAACCCTTCCCTTTCAAGCAAAATTAGAGCAAAAATTTAAGCATTAACTTCCAACATAAAAACATATCCTAAACACCCTCTAGTAAGAAATGGATGTATTCACACAGCCAATAACTTCCCCAAACAAAAGTTCTTTGTAGCTGAATGAAAAAATGCCAGTAAGCTGTGAACTTCCAGCGTGTTATCCTTACATGCAAAAAAAAAAGAAGATGTAGTACAAAAGCCAACAGCAATCTGGACTGCCACATTAAAAATAAATGAAAAAAAGATCAATCAAAGGGCAGTAGTGTTAAGGTGGAATGTCCTCACAAAATGTCTCATAAAAAGCATACCACACCACCAATTTACAAATTACAGACTACTAGAAATTGGAAAGAGAAATCAGAGCTACCTTATAAATTTTAAAATGAAAATTAATTTTTAAAAACCACAATAGGAAATCAAAAGTAAAGTACCAATAAAAAAATATCGAACTTTTTTAGTTAAACTACAACAGCAATATAGACATGGACTTCTCTTGCACAAAGTCCCATGGTAGGAAATAATAACTAATCAATATAGTACAAAATTATTAATTATAAAGTCCCAAATGTTAGAAGTAGAACAGCTACACTTTAAAAAGACACAAAGACCGTACATGCAGAAAAACTCTGAATGAAAATTTTAACCTTCAAAATTGCACAACAGCGGCAATCTTACCACACTATAAAACACGTCTAAATTGTTTGAAAAAAAACTAGTCTGCATCAGTAAATTCTTTTACCTCGTGATTTTTCTATAAAAAATATACACAAAAAATTCTGAATAAAGAACAACGTAAACACAAAACTGTAAATTCATCATCATGGTACAGACAAAACTATAAATTGTCCAAACTTGTCCCAGTAGTTGTGATGTAATATTAAAAGTGGTTTCAGTCGTAATGAGAGCGACCCGATTTCAAACTCCCACATCACAATAAGTCAACCCACAACGAGATGGACAAAAATATCGGAAGGAAAACTGATCGGCTCGTTAAATTGAAAATACTTCCCAGGTTACAAAATTTCCATGAAACTTTACACTCAAACTAAAAATAAACAACCAATGCTCATGCAAAACACTACATAAATTACTAATATATTGAGGCAAAACTATCAATTGTAACTCTAAAAAATAAAAAATAAAAAATAAAACGACTTCACATTAAAAAGAAAACCAAACCAAACCCTGACAGAAAAAAGAAAAGAATGAAAAGTCGCGCTCGGCGGTAAAAGTTTTATTTCATAATTTCCATGACAAATGTGCACGCAAAACTATACATCAATTACCAGTGAACACGCACAATAGAGAACTACAAATTGTAACTAGAAGAACTGAAAAGGAGAAAAAAAAAAGGCAGAACTGCCGCTTTGCGATAACATGGAACGCAAACCAAAACCCTGACAGGAAAACAAAGATATCTTTTTTAAAACAACTCAAGCTCGGGAGCAAAATTTTGCATTCTTAACGACAGCGGCAATATAAGCACGGTATAAAAAGCATTGAAAGAACTTGTTAAAAATCTGATAAGTACCTCGAAATTAGTACTAGGTTACAAAATTCTTCCAGGAAAGTCGTAATAGAAAGAAAAGGAAACCAAACTCAAACCCTGAGCACCGAAAAATATACCATGCTCACGACGAAGACTTTCGCTTCTTAATTTCATTACAGCGGCAATCTAACCACGTCAAAAAAATGCATCAAAATAACTTCGACGAAAACTGATCAGCATCTTCAATTCGTTCTAGGTCATCAAAACTTTCAGATAAAACGACGTAAAACATACGACAAAACGCAAACAAAAAACAAAAAATATCCACACGATAAAACTACATTTAATAAAAATTAAATCCGTACCCGCAGGAGTTGCAGAGATCGGCAAAGCCGCCGGAACGTAAAGGCCACCCTGTTCTCCACCCACCCGACGCCGAGCCGCGGCACCTTGCATTCCAGCAAATCTTCTCCATCCGTTTCCCCAAAATTCACTCCAATCCACGTAAAAACAACACAAATTTCACAGCTCGAAGTCGCCGGTTCGATGCACAGCACGCCTCAAAAAAATCCAAACACCTATTTCCAAAACCACGTAAATTTCACGCCAATTTCCGCCTGACAGGTCACCGGTTCGATCCACAGCCGTCCGCAAAAGAAATTCAAAACACAAATAAGTTTCCGTGAAATTTACTCAAACCAAAAGGAATCCATCACGAGCCGTGACCTAAACAACATCACAGATTTTTATTGTCTGCATACAAATTCATCTCCCGCAGTTGCCTTGACCATTACGCCTTACTCCGCCTCAATAATAATCCTCAGCCGACCATTATCTACCCACGCACAATAAAAGCCACAGTTGTAGTCTAACTAGAGATCGAAAATTCCACCGTTTTATCTGTTTGGGCAGCCTCAGTATTCCCAATTTATCAGCTACTCGAGCGTTTTTCCACGTTCTCGGCCGTTTCTCCGCCATTATCGTTCGCTAAACAGCCGCTAAATCTTCATTTAAATCTCTCCAACTTTACCCATGCACGATCACAGCTGCATGAAAAAACCAAACAACAGAAAATTAAAAAAACACATTTGGGTTTTTCTTTCTCTAAACGGTCCGTCCGTAGACACGTACATGCAAGCGTATAGTCTTCGCGCCGTATGCGTATGTCTTTTCTGCTGTACGCCCCCTGCGTTCGCTGCCACGTGTTTCTTTTTTTCTTTTTACGTAACGTCCTCCCTGGAGTTTCGGTATCCTAGGCTGGTTATTCATATCGTCGTTATTAAATTTAAGAATTAACGGTGGTGTGGGACCCACGGCTAGTTTCATGCAAACTTCGTGGGTTGTTTTTGTGCAGCACGTAGATATATATACATTATATATATGTTCGATATATTCGACGTCTTCTCTATAACTTAGTATTTATGTCGCCTACGTCGTGTTGGCGCTCTGAGCTGTCGTTTAGCGGCATAATAAAAGTGACAGTACGTGGAGGGGTTTCACATATTTAGCGGAATTTTTCACTAAATTTGTCAAGAGTTTAAAAATTCTTGGAATTGGAACATGAGGTCCTACTCTTAATGTGGGAATATTTTTGGGAACAGCGGGATTGTGCTTCTCTTTTTACGCAGCGTGTGGTCCTCTGTTCTCCCTTTCTCTTCTTTTTTTTCTTTTTTCTTTTTTCTAAAAGAGTGCGATGTAGATTTCGGAATCTTCTCTCAAAAAAGAGAGAGCGGTTATTATCTTGGAACAGAGAATTTCAAGGGTTATTATTCGTCTTTGAGAGGTTCTTGCTTTTTTTAAACACTATAATTTAGTGTGTAGAATCTTTTTCTATTTTCAAATAATTTCTTTAATCAACGGCAGGGGTTTAGCTTAAACTAATAATAGGAGCTAGATGCTTGCTACAAAAGAGAGTGTACAATGAATCTACGTTAAGTGCTTAAAAAGTATAATTGTTAAAAAATAAAATATATATTAATATTTGAAGTGTAATTTTGAATAATTAGTCGTTTCAAAAAAATTGTTTGAGAGATAGATTATGTGATGAATGTTAGATTGTTTTTTAAGTTTATTTTATTTTTATTTATAATTGTTGGAGTTAAATTAGGGTTTATGGTTGTTTATGGTTAATGAAAATGTAGGTGATTTGTAGGAAAAGATGAGTTTTGATTCAATGTGATCTTGTTTAGAGGAGTTATGTCATGTTACTCTCTTGATGAGAGAAAGGTGAAAAATAGATGAACTAAGGTTTTAGATTATGAGGAGTCATGTTCATGTTAGGATTATAGATGCCATTCGTCTTGCAATTATAAAGTCTTGTTTTAATCATAAATGATTAATAATATTTGGTCTCCAAGAAACATGGAGAGGGTGTAAGTGGATGCCCCATATGTGACGGGATAATTAGTTATTATTATTTTATTCTCTTGCATGCAATTATAATGTCATTTATCATGGTAGGTTACAAGAGAAGTCAAATGGGAGTTATGGAGCATCTTCCTCATCATGGGCTATGACAAGGCATTAATTTTCCCTTGTTGAGTGATTGGGATTGTGAAAGTAGAATTAATGAAAGATTGTGACCATTATGACAATATTTATGACGCATAAGGGGTGTAAGAGGAGATGAGTTTTATTTGAGAGGTTTACCAAGTTGATGTGGACATTAGATTTTTACTTGTAAGTCATGAGAACCTAGTTTTGGGTCCATGGTATTTACCCTTTATTTTGTAAATGACTCATGGTTTCTTATTTTATATTATTCCATTTATTAGAGCCTTGGGATAGTGGTTGAAACACAAGGCTTACAAGTACATGAGTACTTTTCAAATGTTGTTGGATTAAAGAAGGGAAGTTTGTTGTAACTATATAATTATTTATTGAAAATTAATACAAACTTATGTCCTCTTTGATGGTGGAGTTTTTTTTTTTTTTAAGGGTTTCTCCATGTACATATGGTGTTATGTGTTACAATTTCACGTGATTTTTTTTTATTATACACTTCCTACATTTCTATTATAAAGGTTAATACATGAACATGTTGAAATCTCTATACTTGTTTTGATGTTATTGTTGTAATAGTTCACTCTATCTTTCAACATTTGGTATTAGAGCTTGGGTTTTCATCAAAGGGGGATGCCTTTCTAGAAGTATTGTGAGTATTTTGTGTTAGAGTGGGAGCATTTTATTTTTTATGTTTATAGATCCATGTGTATATTGGAAGCCGTGTCAAGTGCATCTCAAACAAAGATTAATACTCAATGTTTTTTGTTACAATATTTGGAAACTTAAAATGGAGGATATCTTTGAAGAGAGACATCAATTGAGAGTTATTTCAAACAAAGATATACCAAAAATCATGTATCATTATGATTGGAAGAAACTAGATAAAAATTCATAAGGAACTATTTAGTTTGTATTGCAAATTCTATCATGTTAAATATTTATGAGAAGGCTACTACATATCTCCTATGGAGAAGGATTGGTGAGATTTGCCAAACAAAGAATATGGTAAATTAACTTTATTTGGAAAAATGCATAATCATTAAAAATGAAAGAAGGGAACTATGTTGAAGAGCATTTGAATGCATTTAATATAATTTTGAGTTAGGTACAATCGTTGATGTTAAGCTTGATGAGGAGGATAAATGTATTTTGTTATTGTTATTTGCTCAAATTATGGGAAAATCTAATTATTGCTATGAGTGGTCCAATGGCAGATCCTAGTGTGGATTCCCTTGTTGCTACCTTGATTTTACAGGAAATGAGGAGAAAATCTATGGATAAGGGCTCAAAAGATGGATTACATGTTTAGGGAATGCCCAAGGATAAAGAAGGGTCTAATGGGGTCAAAAAATTATACCAAGACATCAATGTCTTAACACCATTCTAAGACCCCAAGAAAGAGCAAAGGGTTATAATCATGTAAAAGGAGGGCATGATTAGAATGAGTGCACAAAAATAAGAAGAATTATGACTCCTCCACTAAAAATCCTTTTATGATGGTGAATTTGAAGCTTTGATTATTTATGGTAATGGTGTTTCTAATGAATCTTATTTGATTGCCTAAAGTTACTCATATCATATGACTCCTTATAAGGAGTAGTTCTCTTCCTACCATATTTTTGATGGAAAAGAATATCTAGGTGACAACAATTCAAATTGTATTATTGGCCATGGGAAGTGTTACTTCCCAAATATACAAGTCCATTATCCTATAAGATAGTTTTACCATCAAAGCCAAGGTTGTAATTTTTAGGGTAAGATAAGAGTTCATCAACAAAAAGATAGTGGTTTTAGGGCTAACAAATGAGAGTGGAAAATCTCCTACACTTTGGGTTCAACTAGACCTAGGAGGGTGTTCCTAGAGGTGATATTTAACAAGATTTAACCACAACTAAAGATGTTACAAATAAGAAAACACTATTAGTATCTAAGTGTACACTTTAACCCCAAATTTTGTCACTAGATCAAATATTATCCTACAACTACAACCTCTACATATATAGTTGATAAAAAATATGCAAAGCATAACTCTTTTTAAAGGATGAGAATTTTAAGGTTTGTTGTAGATATTTCCCTAGGTGTAACAATGATTCATAAATTGCATAAAAGCCTACTCCCTACTCTTATACTACTAATGTGCGATATGTTCTTTCAAGGGTGTATGGAGGGTCAATTTTTCAAGGCTAATGGCTTGTATGGATTTCAGAGTCACATTCAACCATAAAAATAACACATAATAAATAATAGCAAAGGTATGATACCAAGCAATCAAGTATATTGAATTATTATTTGTCAAACCTGCAAATATTTTTATGCAATAATAAAAAGATCTTTACAAATAGAAACTTGTAATGAATTAGAATTTTGTGACACTTATCAAATTTATATTATAGTCACACCAACAAATATGGTGAGATAAAATCATATAAAAGGAGAAAACTATCACACATCTTTTCTCATAATCCTCCAAAACGCCTACAACTAGCCAAGGAGACACTAGATCATATATAGTTGCTTCTTTGAGCTACTTGTCTACAACTTTTAGAATGCACTTCCTAAATGGTGAATGGATATGCAATTATTCAAATCATAGAATATAATTTGTACTATGGTGATTGAAAACAACAAATGACCAACCCTTTGAACATGGAATAAACTTGTATTTACTTGAGGGTAAGAAATGCCAAGTTGAAGGGAACTCTTAAAGATTGCCAAAAAAACAAGGGACATGATACATGCAATAATTTCATAAATATTTTGATTGGTACTCAACAAAAATTACCCATATATCATAGGCATCCTTCCTTCATGAGTTGCACCTAAAATTGTAGCCAAATATGTTAATTTATACCTAGGAGCCTGGGTAGGAGAACATTTATAGTCAATCAATAAATCATCCCTCAACATTAGATGTTTAGATATATTGTGTTAAGGCATGATTCGACCACAAAAAATAGTAGGAAAAACCCCATAAAAGTAGTGTGAACTCATTATAGCAGCTAAAACATCTTGCCATGGTATGCGGGTAGCTAGAACGTGTTGCATTAGGATTCTTAGGCCAAAGCTAGCTTTCAATGTGAAATTTGAAAATTTGGTGCTTGGTGGAAGTTCATTCTAAGGACCTATGAATCATTAGATAAGAGGAACTAAGACTCGAGGAGAAAAAGAAAGAAGGAAGTGTGAACCTGTGGGAAAGGTGAAAAGGGGAGAGGTCCATCCATAGGTCTAGACCCTAAAGAATGAATCACATACTAACATCTAAAAGAGACTTGAGATTAGGAGAGGGAATTGGATGGATCTTAGGAGGAACTTGGGACTATGGAGGAGAGGAGATGATATGGTTGAGTCATGAGTATGACAAGGGAACGAGGACCAAGACTAAGGAGAGCATGAGGACTAGGAGAGTGTTGAGATCAAGAACTAATTCCAAAGGGGGATTCAAAACTAGGACCAAAGGAGGGTGTTTGTGTCCTAAGAGGAATCATGGACAAGGGAGTCAAGTAGAGGGTGAATACCAAGAATTGGATTTTGAGATCAATCTCAAAATGGGGAACAAGTTAGGAGGTACAATATCTAAAAAGAAGTTAAGGGTAAGAGGGGAGTTTGGAAGGTGAAGGGGAGTGGAAAGGAGGAAGATGTTAGGATCAAGTCCATAAAAGGAATTCAAACTAAGACTGAAATTAAAATAGGGACTAAGAACTAGGGTAGGTTGATGATTAGGATATAGGGAGAATTGAGGAATTGCAATAATATTCCTAAGTCTTCGTTCCACTCAAGAGGTTGGACCTATATGTTAGAACAAAAATATACTGAGAGGGGGGGTGAGTTAGTATATCCTTCAAAATGATTCAGTTTCAACTTGTCAATAAAAACTAAAATTTCATTAACCAGATAACACATTCAAAGCAAGATCACATAATCATAACAACATATTTACGTGAAAAAACCAACAAGGGAAAAACCATGATGAGAAGAGTTTCTTGGAGCTACTAGATCCAAATCCAGCCTCACAAATGAATCATTTATAAAAGATTTTGGGTCTTTAACCTGAGGAATTTTACAACTCCTTGCTTACTTGTAGAATGGTTTTGCAACCTCAAAATATAGCTCCTTGAAGAATCAAATGACGAAACATAACTGCAACACTTTTGTTACCTTCAACACTTTTACATCACTCTACCTTTGGCTCACTGCCTCTGGTATTCACACTTTCACTTCTACCTTTGGCTCACTACCTCTAGCACTCACTTACACAATTTGGTCATCTCACTAACTTTCACACACCACTTAAGCTCTTTTTCTTTTGGCTCACTACCTCCAACAAGAATCAAATAGTTTTTTGTAACTTTGCACACATTACTCTGCCTTTGGTGCATTATTATCAGCAAATTACATTAATTGCACATTGAACACTTGTACTACTTGATCACATACTTGATCTTATATTTATACCATTTGTAGCATCAAAAAATTTCTCCTTGTCGGTCATCCTAAAAATGAAATGTGTAATGACCATATTGAGTCAGCTTCAACACATCCACAAGAAAGGGAAATCAAATGTGGTTTAAGACAGGAGATAAGCAGGACCTAATTCAGATTTGCATGCATCCCTGTGCTATTACATGCCATAAAAACTTGGTGCAAACAACATAGAACACTAAGTCAGCCCAACAAACACCCAGTTCCCTTGAAATATTAATTTCCAGACCACAAATAGTATTGAAAAAGAAAGTTAGCATCATGTGGATCACATTAAGAGCATCAAATAATATTTCCATGCTTTTCTTTCAAAGCTTTATGCAGCATTATATTGGCGCAAGCAAACAGATACAAAACTAGTATCTATCGTAAACCCAAACAACATAGTCTTGAGATATAACTTTGATAGCTCAACTTGTGGTATACTTTAGCAACTGAAACTCGAGGATGTGTTTCTAATGTCTATTTTTTACCTTTCCTTGATTTTTAGTTGTTGAAGTATACCGCAAGTTTACGAAGGATTCCATGAGTTGCTATATCATGTTACTCATGTATCAGGAAGGATTTCATGAGTTGATATGTGATGCTACTCATGAATCAGTATACGATTCTATGAATGTTGTATTCATCATCTTTTGTTATAATTTGCATAGAAGACTCTCTTATAGTTAGTGGCTTAGGAAGGTGTTCTGAAAAGGATTCGGAGATTTCTTTGCATTCCTTCACATTTGAAGGTATGTTATTGTGGTTTGAAGGCTATGAAAAGTCAACTGTTCAATGTATGTGTTCCATTTTTTGGTTCTTCGATATTACAGCAGAAGTTTCCCAAGTAAGTAGAGTGGTGATTGAATTATAAGAGATTATTTTATGCAAATTAAAACAACAAATATCACTTGAATACAAAAATTCATAGAATCATTTACCCATTCATGAGTAACATGACATAGCAACTCATGGCATCCTTCCTGATTGTAGCATATGCAACTAACTACACACTGCCACCTTGCTGACAATAGAGGCAATCATCATCAGCAACCTCCTCCGTACTGATTGACATCAATGACAACACCTACACCATACTTGCAACACTATAGAAGTTGGACATGAAGATTAATGAATCGAGGAACTTGAGGAGCTCTGAGTGGTAAGACCAAGAGTGGACCTTGCACTAGGAAAGGTTCAAAGGTTCAAAGATCCAAAGTCCTTATAGAGGTCCATAGTTTGAGAGTAAACATATGAAACAAGGATCAGGTCCCCATGAGGATGAGGAACCTTAGACATAGTCCCTTGGTCTCAAGTTTGTCTACGAAACCAAGAATCAAGGAGACAAAAGATAGCTTGTATAAAGGGATGGGGGAAAGGGAAGAAATGGAGAGCAAAGGAATCTAAGAACCAAGTTAGGAGTTCATGGGGTTCAACAACTTGTGAACCCTCCAACATCACATCACATATTGTTTTTGCTTTACTACTCCTATCAAAGCTTTTACCTTTTATTGAAGGGTGTGTGCAAGAAGTTGAGTCCACTTTTTGGCCAAAAAGTGGAAGTGTTTTCCCTAATTTTTAGAATTTATCACATTTGACCTTAAAATTTGAAGCACTTAGAGATGGAATCTTGAAAAAAATCACTGATCATAAAATATATTACTCAGAGTCTAGTTTCCAAATATTTAATTTATTTCAATACCCAGATGATACAAATTGATTTTCAATAGGCGTTTCTAAAAACCACTTTTTAAAAGTCACTTTTTTTTACCATACCATGCACATGTATGTCATCCATATTTTGACCTAAATAATCATATTTTTCTAAATCCTTTTGGGAAAATTTTTTTACCTCATTGAAGCACGTTTTCTATATTTTTTTGTGATTTTTTATTGAATATTTGATTTTTGTTAATTTTTTACTAGTCATATTTGTTGTTTTCAAAAAAGGTCATGTACATCACACATAAGATGACCTAAACTTATCATTTTTTTATTTTATTTTTTTCAAATTGAAAAGTACTGTCTGAAGTACATTTTCGTACAATTCATTTTACAAAAAAATATTTTAATAAAAAATTAAAATACTTAAAAACTCTAATATTTCAAGTTTACGGACCAGTTTCATCATAAATTAATTTTGTCAAAAAATTCTACAAAAAAAGGTCTTTAGATATATGTCCAAAGTCACTATTTTCTTGTGGCATTGACATGACCTTCAAGTTGTAGTTCAAACCAGATCCAAAGCTTAGGTTCGAGTCCCCAAGCCTTTTCTTGAACCGAAAAACAAGGCAAAAACCCTACCAAAAGTTAATTTTTTAGAAAACGAGATCCCGTTTCATAAAAAGTTTATTTTTTTATGCCTTTATGAAAAGAGGTCTCATTTCATGAATTTATAAAAATAAAAAAATTATAACGAACCATTAAAAAATGGGATCCCATTTTTTTAATTTTTTTTATAAACGGACAGTTAAAAAATGGGATCCCATTTTAGGCTCAGGGCCCCGAAGCGAAACAAGATCCTGTTTATTAAAAAATGGGATCGTGTTTTGTTGAAGCCGATTTCGGGTTTTTTTCTAAGGCAAAAGCATCCACGTTTCGTGGACTCACCTTCTTGCATTTACCCTGAACCTATCAAAGGTCTAATGAGTTTAAGAACTTTAGGACTCATTGACACCCATCTTGAATTAAATTATCCTTCCCACATTATTATTCCTTTTGAAGGGATATTTAACCATGTCAAATATTTGAAATGATATTAAACCTGTCAATGATTTCAAGGAAATGTGAACTCATCGACATTCCACACTTAACCAATTTCACCTATGCTTTATCAAATATTTTGAAAATTCCTCAAACTTTGTCAAAGGTTCAAGAGGTTCGTGAACCTCTAAACTCTCCAATACACATGGGTTTCTTGCTCTTCCTTTGTTGGAGCTTTGAGTTCCCATTCAACTTCACCAATTATTTTGCCCTAGTTTACAACCTACCATCATGTGCCAACAATTATTTTGAAACCACTCACAATTATCGACAAACACTTGAACAAATGCAATGTCAAGGATTTTATCCAATTTAGGGACTTGGTATTGAGAGCTAATATAGCTTTTGAAACCTCTTCCAACTACTAAAAAGCACATGAATGTTGGAAATTTATGCCTCATCTTCCTGGCTTGGACTTCCATTTTTCCTTGGTGCCCTGTTTTTGGCTTTTACCGTCATACCATTGCAAGCTTTCCTTGGTGGCGCGGTTGTGCGGTTTACCACTGTACCGTGGACCACCTTGCTTGGTCTAGCGGTTGGGCGGTGTTATCACCTTACCACGATAGTCTTCTTCTAGACTATCGGTGGCGCGGTGAGTGGTGACAGTTGGTGTTGCAGTTACCGTCATATCGCAGGGGTTGCTCGTTGGTGGTGCAGTAGTGTGGTAGCAGCTGGCGGTTGAAGGGCGGCGGTTTGGTGACGGTTACAATGGTCGATGCTCGGGGAAGCTGCAGTGGACGGCTCGCAGTCGGTGAAGGCGATTACTGCCATACCGTGGGCAGTGAGATGTCTCACCGTGGTGCCACAGTAAGACCATTGGCGGTCTGCCTGGTGGTCACTGCCCTACCACGGGGTGTCCTGGCGGACCCCATGGTAGCACGGTTGACACTTAGCGGTCTGTGTTGGGGCTCACCGCTTTACCGCGGGTGTCTAGCTTTCGGGGTTTGGTAGCGTGGTGTTGTCAAGGGGTGAGCTCAGATGGTCATACCACCATACCATGGATGGGTCGGTTGGACTCGACGGTAGCACGAGGTATCTTTGGTTGAGCTCAGTGGACTCAAAGGGTGAGCTCAAATGAGCTCACTGCATTACCATGGGTCAACTCGGATGGAGTTGTGATAGCGCGGGCAAGACAAGGTGAGCTCAGATGGTCTTACCGCCATACTGCAGATGGGTCGGTTGGACTTGGCGGTAGTGCAGGGAAGCATGGGTGAGCTCAGCAAGGCTCACTGCTTTACCTCAAATGGGTAGAGTCAGCTCAGCGGTGGAGCAGTAGAGTCTTAAAGAGCTCGGATGAGCTAGGACCTAGCTTGACCAAGTTTGACCAGAGGTCAAAAGTAGCAAACGAACAGAATTGCAACACATGGCTCAGTGTTAGGATGTTGATTGGCTAAGTGCCAAAACAGTGTTGACAGTTATTGCAGGCTGAGTTTTCAGCTGAAGACAGGACCCGATTGAGGCAAGGAATTGAATGTTGGGCGGCTCGATGCAAGAAGATCTGTCAATAATATCCTGAGGACGATTTTGATTATTTGGATAGGCAAGATAGGTTGGTGCATGGAAAGAGATTATGTAATCTCATGTGCACGTAGATGATGATGAGTGATTTGACTAAGAGACAGAGAGAGAGTGTTTGAACGGTCATGACTATGAACACTTTGTCTCTCAGTTCTATGAACATGTGAACCTGTGGTGGCTGAGAGGCTGGGCTGGCCGTGAGGCTGGCTGTGACAGTCTTTTGAGAGGAGCTGAAGGGAATCTACATGGTATGTCTTTGGAGACATTGAAACTATGAGAAGGTTCTGATTTGTGTTGCCTATATTCTTTCTCTAGATGGACAAGTTGTTTTATCCTAAAGAGCATAGCTTTGTGTTGGTATTGTAACTAGTTTTTGTTACTGAATAATACAAGTGAGCTTAATGTTTTGGAGGTTGGGGTTTTTACCTGAAAAGGTTTTCTCCACGTATATTCGTGTGTTCATAGTTTTGTCTTTCATGGTTATATGTTTGTGTTGAATCGTTTATTTGTCAAGCATTTACTTTTCTCAGAGGATCATTGGGGGATCAACTGTGACTGCTTTCACTTTGTGGCATAGTTGTTTTTGTCTTTGTTGTGATTAAAATGAAAATCACTAAGGCATTGTTGTCTTAGACGTGTTCTATGTTGACAGACCAAATCCTTATCCCCAACAAGTGGTTTCAGAGCTGGTTGAAGGAGGTCGAGGCTTGATGATACCAACCAGTGGTATCAAAGTCTTCTCCTGGTTGTTGAAGTTATGGGTTTTTTCCTGTGTTGATTTATTAGCCTGACAAGCTTGAGGAAGTATGGAGAAATCGGTTGGTGATTGATCCTTCAATGAGTGGAAGTTCTTGCTTCTTTGATTCAACACTTAATTTTGAAAGACACTGGAGATGATTGGAGTTGATTGTATTATGGTAATATGGTCTGAGGCTCTTGGCTCACTGCAAATGTTCCTGATGCAAAGGGAATGAGATGTGTTTGTGGTTATGTTGCAGCAAAGTGTGGTGTTCATATTGGGTGTCTGTGTGAGAGGCTCCCTGGTGGTATGATGTTGCTTGTATTGTTGTTCAGCCATGAAGTTGTGCTTGTGTTGGGTGTTTTTGACTTAGTTCTAAAGGTAGTTTCTCTGGTGCTCTGATTGCATGGAGGCTATGAAGTGATGTTGGTGGTATGCAACTTTTGAATAGTCTGGCTCTCTCAAATGCTTGTGCATGACTATGGTTTTTGGAATTGGTTTGAAATGGACCTATTGTTTCGTTCTTACCTGTGTCTTGCACTCGCATGATTCAAATTCATATCTTTGGCTCCGGAGGTTTTTTGTAGATTTTTTCCTAAACAAGTCTATCATGCATATTCATGTTTTCTCATTGTTTTGGTTAATTATGATGGTTGTGTTCAGACTCCTGAGTCATCCAGATGAGCAGTGAATATGGAGATGCATGGGTGTGTTTTTATAAACACTATGATTTTGCAAGTTTTGCACGGTCAAGTAAAACTTGTGGTTTGTGGAGCTATTGTTCAGCTATTTTCTAGGCCTTGGCTTCTGGGGTGTGACTGGATGAGATAGTTGTAGTTCAACATGTTTTGAGGAGGTGTGATGTCTTCTCTGCATGGGAGTGTTGGTATGATTTTCTCTTTCAACATTCTTGTGGTATGTTTGTTGGTTTTCTAGACTATGGTGCTTGAGATGTGGATGTGACTGGAAAATCGGATTTGTTGTTGATCTAGTGTTTGAGTCATGCTTGTCTTCTTTGGTTGTTCTCTTTGATGATCTTAGTTTTCCAATTTGTAGTGTGATGATAGATTTGCAGGTTTCATTTGGTTGCATCCACAAGTGGTGTAATGTTGTGGGTTGTCCTTACCTACATTTTTGTTGTGGGACAACTCAAGAGTGGACTATCTATATCCATGAGGTTGCAATTGTGTGGTGCAGATCTGTTAGCTGGCCTTGTCTATGGTCACTAGTGCATTGGCGTGGTTTTTTTGAGATGAGAGGAGGGATGGTGTTTGAGTACCTGAATATTCAGTGATGGGGACTTGAAGCATGTGAATCACGATGTCATGGAGAGTTGGGTACACTAGCCACTGTAAGCTTTTGATAGTGGTGGGGACTTGAAGCATGTGAATCACGGTGTCATGGAGAGTTGGGTACACTAGCCAGTGTAAGCTTTTGACAGTGATGGGGTAGTCAGTCATGATGCTTGGAGAGCTCAGTGTCACATTTCAGTGGGAGCTTTAGTAGTGACTGTGGATTCATCACTTGGTGATGAATGATCTTCTTTGGTGTTGCAGATGCTCCTTGAGGACTCTTAGATCCTATTGTTGTAGAAGAGTTCTCTTGCATCTGCATGGTCACTATTTGAAGATGTGCAACATCTTGGAGCCATAGAGGACCTTGGTATTCTTTGATTGAGATGTTGGTGGTGCTTGACAGGTGATGTCAGTTTAGAGTTTGCTTGCTTTATGCCATGAATGCTCTTGCTTGTGCATTAGAGTTTTGGCATGTTGCTTTGCTCTTGAGACCATGGATAGCTCACTTTAAACTTGGTATCTCCTAATGGAGATGAGTAGATCATGGTGTCATGATAAGTTCATGTTCCTAGGTTGTGGATCTTGGACAGTGGTCTGGGGTTTCTTTATGTATTGAGTGCATTTGGCATATGTTGGTGGACTTCATGGTTGTTGCAGTATTGCAGATTGGAGTCAGCATGAGATGATAGGTTGCTAATACTCACGGATTCATGGAGAATAAGGAAAGGTTGGAATTCTTATGAGAATTTTGTTGTTACAGCTAAAATTATGAGAAGCCTACACCTTGGTTGAATGTGAGTTCAACAATGACCTTGAAGGAGCATGCTTTCTTTTCTCCTTGGTCTGCTCGATAGTGTTCCTATGAAATGTATTTCCCATTATACTTTTTAGGTGTGTTATGCTTTATCTTTCATTGGTATGAATCTTGATTTGATGTTTTAATATTCTGGAGGATTCATAATGAAAGATGGATAGCATTGGGTATCTCCTTGTGCTTTTGAGGTATGACAGGAGATGGTTATATGGGTGAGTCTGATCTTCTTTATGGTGTTTACATTCATGGTATTGTTGGATGTTGTTAAGTATTTTTCCCTTGAATGTGAAGAAGATCATTCTTGACACAGCTAGCATTTAGAAGTGTTTGTAGAAGGGCATGTTTTGATTTGTTGTTTCTCTCTAATCTAGTCTTTTCTTCCTGAATGTTCTTGACTTAATATGTAAGATGTCTTTGTGGAGTCGTGGTGGTATTTTGTGGTCATGTGCTATCACTTTGGTGATGATGTGTAGGTTCTTGTGACCTCTTTTTTAGTCATATTTGAAGGACCTTGGAAGAACAGTGGAAGATTGTTGAGAGAAACATTTCTTGTAGCAGGTGGTTGTAGGTTGTGCAGATCAAAGTGGGTGTCCCTTCTATCTACATGGTTACTTCTTCTATATGCGAGGTTTGGTGGACTTGGTGTGCCTGGATCACTTGTGATGGTGTTTTGTTTGCACTCATTTGGAAAATACCTTTGCAGTGGGAGTACCTGGACATGTTTAGTCTACGATTGGTTGACACTTGGTACTTCTTCTTTGTTGAGATGGATGGTTAAGTGATGGTGTGAGTCTGTTGATGGTCATACCTTTGAGATATGGGTGATTGGTTAGCACTAGTTGTGGGTGTTGGTTTTTTAGTCGCGTGGGTTTGATCAGTTGGATGGGGGCAGCCAGTTTTATGGTTGTTGTTCTAGTTGGTTGGTTTGTTGGTTTGGAGAATGGTTTTATTTTTATGTGTTCTCATTGTGCCTTCGTTGTTGTTGTTGTGTTTCCTTTTGTTGCCTGAAGGATCTAATGCTTGTGTTTCGTAGACTGGTGCATATACGCCTTGGCTTGTCCCTTTTCCTATGTTGGATGTTTGGAGTTGTAGCTTGAGATGGTGAACATTTTTTGAATGTCATTGTAGTTGCCTTGGTTGGAGCATGGAAGCATGGTGATGGTACTTTTGTGGCACGGTAGCAGCTGGCGATTGAAGGGCGATGGTTTGGTGACGGTTACTACTTTACTGCGGTCGATGCTCGAAGAAGCCACAGTGGCTACAATGGATGGCTCATGGTCGACGAAGGCAGTTACCGCCATACCGTGGGCGGTGAGATGTCTCACCATGGTGCCACGGTAAGACCGTTGGCAGTCTGGCTGGCGGTCACCGCCCTATTGTGGGGTGGCTTGATGGCCCCCACGGTAGCATGATTGATCGTTAGCGGTCTATGTTGGAGCTCATCGCTTTATTGCGGGTGCTTGGCGGTTGGGGTCCAGTAGTGTGGTGCTGTCAAGGGGCGAGCTCGGATGGTCATACTGCCATACCACGGACGGGTCAGTTGGACTCGGCGGTAGCGCAAGGTATCTTTGGCTAAGCTCGGTGGAGTAGAAGGGTGAGCTCAAATGAGCTCACCGCATTACCGTGGGTCGACTCAGATGGAGTTATGGTAGTGCGGGCAAGACAAGGCAAGCTCGGATGGTCTTACCGCCATATCGTGGATGGGTCGGTTGGACTTGATGTTAGCGCAGGGAAGCATGGGTGAGCTCGGTAGGGCTCATCACTTTACCTCGAATGGACAAAGCCAGCTCGACGGTGGAGCAGTAGAGTCTTAGAGAGCTCAGATGAGCTCAGACCTGGCTTGACCAAGTTTGACCAAAGGTCAAAGGTAGTGAACGAATAGAATTGCAACACGTGGCTCAGTGTTAGGATGTTGATTGGCTAAGTGCCAAAACAGTGCTGACAGTTATTGCAGGCTGAGTTTTCAGCTAAAGACATGACTGGATTGAGGCAAGGAATTGAATGTCTGGAAACCCGATGGAAGAAGATCTGTCAATAATATCCTGAGGATGATTTTGATTGTTTGGATAGGCAGGACAGGTTGGCGCATGTAAAGAGATTATGTAATCTCATGTGCACATAGATGATGATAAGCGGTTTGACTGAGAAATAGAGAGAGAGTGTTCGAATGGTCATGACTGTGAACACTTTGTCTCTCAGTTTTGTGAACATGTGAACCTGTGGTGGCCGAGAGGCTGGTTGTGATAGTCTTTTGAGAGGAGCTGAAGGGAATCTACATGGTATGTCTTTGGAGACATTGAAACTATGAGAAGGTTCTAATTTTTGTTGCCCGTATTCTTTCTCCAGATGGACAAGATGTTTTATCCTGAAGAGCATAGCTTTGTGTTTGTATTGTAACTGGTTTTTGTTACTGAATAATACATTTGAGTTGAATGTTTTGGAGGTGGGGTTTTTTACCTGAATTTTTTCCCACATATATCTGTGTGTTCATAGTTTTGTCTTTAATGGTTATGTGTTTGTGTTGAATCTGTTATTTGTCAAGCATTTACTTTTCTCGGAGGATCAATGGGGGATCAACTGTGCCTGCTTCCGCTTTGTGGCATAGTTGCTTGTGTCTTTGTTGTGATTAAAATGAAAATCACTGAGGCACTTTTGTCTTAGACGTGTTCTATGATGACAGACCAAATCCTTATCCCCAATAATGAAAACTCCCCAACACTTCAAAACATGAGTTTTTGATAAACATAAGACCCCTTAAAGACAAATTTGACTCGCTATAAATTTCTTAGATCAAATATTAATGGTGAGAATATGGGCCAAGGGTAACAAAGCATGTAAGGACTTATGATCTTGATGGATTTTTAGGCCTACAAATATAGGCACTAATTGTATACACCTAAAAATGGTCACATTATAATAAGTCTGGTAATTAATTAAATATAAGTTATTTAATTAATCTCTAATTAAATCTACATATAAATGAATTTAAATAATTTATTTATATTGTTCATTTTCTAATTCTTCTATTCTAATTAAATAAATAAGTTTATTTAATTATTATCACTTTTCCATTTATTCTTAATTAATTAAATAAGTTTCACAATTTATTTAATTTAATAATCACATTGCTTTATTTTGAATAAAGTAAATATTCTTCTTCTTTTTCCAAATCATAAAATTATTCTAAATATTCTTCTTTTTCCAAATCATAAAATTACCTTTAAATCTTCTAAAAATCCATCCCACTTATAATTAAATATTGTAAATATTTAATTAGAAACTTCTTATCCACTTTTTACACATAATTAAATATTTTTAATATTTAATTGTGGAAGCTTCTAAATTCACATGTCACATGAAATTAAATAATTTTATTATTTAATTGTTGAATTATCTTCAACCACCAAAACTTACTCATAACTAAACTTGACAAATGGCAAGTTTCCTCTATTTCTGAGTGAAATTTTTTTGTGGGAAGGAAACATCTTCCTTCTTTTTCTCTAGCTTCCATCTTTCTCTCCAACTTCTCCATCTCTCACCGTTCATCTTACCAAACTAAATCTCAATTGTTGATCTTTGGCAACTAAGCTTTTGCCTCCAAAAATCTATAAATAAGACCTCTTGGCTCTTTGAAAATGTTGGAACTATTTTGCATAGTGTGAGCATTATAGTTGAATAATCAAGCATTTAGTGTTAGTGTTTCATAGATCAGATAAATAACTAAAATCACTCAATATATTTGCAACACATAAGACAATAAACACAACAAGATACCCTGGGAAAACCCTCCTCCTGAGGGAAAAAAACCCAACAAATATTTCTCTTATATATATAGGAACAAGAGTAGAAATTTGCTTTACAAGTCAAGCCCAACACTAGGCCGAATTTGATACAAAGAACAATCGCACCTCTCTTAGATGCAAAGATACAAATGAATCTGTTTCTCCTTGAATTCAGCCTATTGCTACAAGATGATATACTGTTGCAACTGTACGACCTATTGCTACAAGATGATGATTCACTGCTCAAGATGTTGATCTGCTGCACAATAATGATTTGCTGCTCAAGGTGTTAATCTGCTGCACTTGTGTGACCTTCTCCTAGGAATGTGAATTATGAAGAATGAACTTGATCCTCAAATGACAAGGAAAGACCTTGTATTTATACAAAATGAGGCACCTCCTCACTTAGGTCGGCCCTCTTAGAATAAACAAATAAACATAATAAATGTCAAAGGTTGGCCCAAATAAGTAACCAATGATAATCTCAAATGCATATAAGTTAAATAGCCGATTAGGCTATCATTTAATTTATGCTTTCTCCTTGAAACATGTGCAATGGAAGTGCAACCCTAAGCTGCTATAACATCAACACTCCCTCTCAGCTAGGGATGATACTTCCACCTGCACAAGACACATCATCTCAATGTGAAAACAAATAGAATATCACCTCATCGTGATATCAACCATCATGGCTACCTCCATAGATGTTATGTACAAGTGATTATCACTTAATGTGATGTTGTCACCTCAATGTGACTTTCACCATGGCTCCTCCAGAGGGTGACACACAAGTACAAGTAAATCATCACAGATTCCCTCACGCGATGCAATCATGGAGTCACACACATGACATCCACCATGGCTCTCCCAGAGGGTGGAAACAAGGGCTTTCACCTCAAATCTCAAAGAGAAATGCACTACCAAGGGCTTACACCTCAAATCTCTCTCAATAGAGAAAAGCATTATCAAGGGCTTACACCTCAAATCTCTCTCAATAGAGAAATGCATTATCAAGGGCTTGCACCTCAAATCTCTCTCAATAGAGAAATGCATTATCAAGGGCTTGCACCTCAAATCTCTCTCAATAGAGAAATGCATTATCAATTCTGAAGATCACTGATACTAACACTCACTCTCAGCTAGGGCTTCATTCTCCACCATATCAATCTTGTCTCGAAGGTACACAACCATTATCCTAAAAGAGATGCTTGATGAGAATGACTGTTATCTACTCATCAGTGCTGATATACCTCAACTGAATATCTTTCCTCAATACCATATATTTGATATAGTGGTATGCTTAGTTTTGTCATGAAACACATGGAAAGACAGAAAGCTTCTCAAAGCTTTGATTAACACAAAGGATGACAGTTGGCTTCAATGATTGTTCAACCAATCCTATAAGGAGCTTTCGAAGCCACACTACTTCTTGAGCTTCCACAAAAGACTGGTTCCTACTGTAACAAGATATCATCGCAGACATCAACTAAGACAACATCCAAGGCAACACAACCATCTTCTTTAGGTTCAGTAGGTTCCCTTTGAATCTTCAATCTCTTGCATCAACCACTTGACCTCATTGCCTACAACGCTTGCCTTTAGAGAAATGGTTTCCAACGCACACCTCTGTAGAGATTCAGGGTTGTCCTCTTCGACCGCATTCTAGATCACTCTATTCTGAATAGGTCTACGGAGCTACCAATCCAAGTTGACTTGAGCAGTTTAGAACCCAATTGCTAAAGAGGTACTTCGACAATTTAACATCTGGCCTTACAACACTACAACCCTTACTTATTCTCAATGAGTCATAGAACTCCCTCTTAAGGTTAATTATTTCTCTTCAAAAAAAGATGTCTTCAACTAATCACTTAGCCTCATAGCTACAAGTAGAGTCTCCATCCTTCAACCTATAGGATGCATCAAGCTCTTTTTGAAATCAATCTCTTACGCTTTTTGATTTATCCTGAAATCATTAACAAGAGATTACTAATAGTTCATGGAACTCAACTATCTCAAATAGACATACCATAACTAGGAGCATACATGATTGACTATCACAATAGCATGAATTAGTAGCTATAAAACAATTCATGAATATTATTCAACCATGCAATATTTCAAAATCTCCTGAGTAATAGATAATTAGTTTATCAATCATGACATGACATGACTTCCTTTCAATTTCTCAGAAGAGCTAATCTCAAAAGACAATCTTCACAATTTAGCATGATACAATTTGTAATGAATAAATCTAAAGAGTCTTATCATAGTGATCACTATTTACTAGTCACACATAATCCTAAGTAAATAATGTTAGATTTGCACAACTCAACAAATTGAATTTTAGCCTAGAATAGTAAATACAATAAAAAAAACAAAGAATACTTATCTCTTAAATATTCTGAAGGGTGGACATAGTACGATATGTTGCTCTTGCGCTTAGTACACAACCTTCACAACTTGAACATAGGCCCATGACTAGAGTAGAAATTCGCTAGAATCATTTTGGGGAGAGGTCTCAATCACATCCGCAAATAAAACATGTTGATTAGGCCTGGTAGGGTAATCCTTCGCATAGTGACCAAATTTGTCACATCTAAAGCATTGAACATGAGAGAGGTCCCACTTCTTCTTGAATGCAGGAGCACCATCTGACCCATTATCTCTATTCCTCTTGAAGAATCCTTTCTTCCAAACTTTTCCTTTCTTCGATGAATGAGAGGTGAGAACATGTAAATCTTCATTCTTTGAACTTTGACCAATGCCTCTAGCCGCCAACCTCAAATCATCTTGAATGCAGTCTGCCCTTAATCAATCAAACTTGGGAATTTTTGATCTCGCACTAATTCCTTGAATGTAAGACTCCCAAGATGAAGGAAGACCATTAAGAGCCAACATGGTCAAATCCTTGTCATCAATAATATGACCAATGGTAGAGAGTTGATCTCTCAATTCAAAAATATTCATGAAGTAGGTGATGACAAACTCTCCTTCCACCATCTTAATGTGAAGTAGTTGTTGCTTCAAAGTTAGGGCACGACTGGTGTTGTTGATTTCGTACATCTCTTCCAATGTTTTGAACATCTCCCTTGTGGTATCCAACTTCAAGACAATCGGAACAATATGATCTTTGACGGAATCAACTAACACTTTCTTTGCCCTAGTATCTTTCTTCCTCCATTGCAACTTCTCTTCTTCCTCCTCAAGTTCGAGAACTTTTGTTTTCACAAACTCAACCAAATCATTCTCTTCCAATGTGAGCATGATCCTGAACCTCCATGATGTGTAGTTAGAAACTCCTTCGAGTCTATCCTCGATTTTTAAACCATTCACCATCTTGAACTTTAAAATAAGAAGAAAGGATAGACTGAAAAGATTAAGGTAAGTGCTTGCAAAATAAATTTGATCACGATCTTTTTCAAACCCGCTCTGATAACATGTTAGTGTTTCATAGATCAGATAAATAAATAAAAGCACTCAATATATTTGCAACACATAAGACAATAAACACAACAAGATACCCTGGGAAAACCCTCCTCCTAAGGGAAAAAAAACCCAGCAAATATTTCTCTTATATATATAGGAACAAGAGCATAAATCTGCTTTACAAGTCAAGCCCAACACTAGGCCGAATTTGATACAAAGAACAATCGCACCTCTCTTAGATGCGAAGATACAAATGAATCTATTTCTCCTTGAATTTGGCTTGCTGCTACAAGATGATATACTGTTGCAATTGTACGACCTGCTGCTACAAGATGATGATTCATTGCTCAAGATGTTGATCTATTGCACAATAATGATCTACTGCTCAAGGTGTTAATCTACTGCACTTGTGCGATCTTCTCCTAGGAATGTGAATTATGAAGAATGAACTTTATCCTCAAATGACAAGGAAAGACCTTGTATTTATACAAATGAGGCACCTCCTCACTTAGGTCAACCCTCTTAGAATAAACAAATAAACATAATAAATGTCAAAAGTTGGCCCAAATAAGTAACCAATGATAATCTCAAATGCATATAAATTAAATAGCCGATTAGGCTATCATTTAATTTATGCTTTCTCCTTGAAATGTGTGCAATGGAAGTGCAGCCCTAAGCTGCTATAACATCAACATTTAGCATCTTAATATCTTAGATTTAATAATCATAGCATAGCATCTTAGCTTTTATCATCTTAGCATAAATAATCATGGTAGAATAGCTTGCATAATTTGTTCTTAGTTTCATTATCTCACATCATTTAGCATAAGAATGCATTTTACATATCATCTCATTCTCTAGGTTGTCATTCTGTTGAGCTTCTGCTTACACAATATGAGAGCAAGCAGCTTAAAACGAATCCTTGGAGATAGAGGACAATGGGACGGTTTTGAAGAATCTGTTGGGTTTGAAGTTTATTTAGTTTTAAATTACATTCTTTGATATAATGTTTCATTGGTGTGCTGTTTAACTTAGTTTGTTGTTTCCACATATTTACACACACACACTAATAATGGCTCCAATCAATGACATGTGCCTCTTGTAGGTACAATAAGAATCTAGCTACATTATGATGATCACCATTTATTTTTTTGTTTGTTTGATAGAATAAGATGGGGATGCAGAATGTGTTTGTTTCAAGTTCCAATCATCATGTTTTTTGCATACTTTGAATAAAATTTTATATAAAGAGAATAAACAATTCTTGCATCAAATAGTATTAAACACCCTTACAAATCAAATTTGCGTCAAACAATAAATTGAAATCATACTTGAAAAAATTATTGCAGACCTGATATAAATCCAAAATGTGTATTTTCAGACCTTCAAATGATCAACAAACTTCTCCAAACTCCTCCAAATGACTTAGATCCAACAACCAATCAATGTAGATTTAAAAACATAGAAAAAAATATGCCAAAAAGGATACAAATTTGTGTGCCTAGCAAACTCACATGACCAAAGAAGAATGGCCCCTGCCTTGAGGGAAATTTGCCTTATAAATTTAGTTTTTCATCAATACCCACATGTGATGGCTTAAAATATGATGCCCAATAAAGAGGAATGCAATGAAATAATACCCATAATGATACTTAGCAATCCCAATGAGTCATGAGAAAACTTTGCTTTCCAATTTCTTAGAAAAAGTACACCAACACACTAAAAATCCATCTAATCACTACCAAACCTGAACAACACTCCAATAAAGCTCATAGCACACCAGAACCTAAACACCCATATCAAAAAACTTCATAAGTCTTCATCTTCTTCAAACCTAAATCACCAAACCAAGCCAAAATTGTTGTCAATATTAAACCAAGAGCATCAACTAGTTGGGGTGGATATGTCACCACTAAAACCAACAACCAAGAACAGGGATTTCATCCTCAACCAACAAAAGAAGAATTACTCGATCTCATTCCAATAGCATCTCCTTGAGTTTTCAAAACATGCATATCCAAATGAGAGCTCAAACTCATATTTATAAAGTGAGGGAATATTTAGGGAAATTTTCACTTTCATTTGAATATTTTTCCCTCTCATTTCACTTAATGAAATAACATGAAATTAACCCCCCTATTTGAGCTCCCAAATTTAAACATTTTAACTTAACTTTATTTCTCTTCAAACTTGGCATCCACCTTTGGAGGCAACAATAGTCTTTTTTTTTAATATTAAACCTCCTTACCTTGACATCCACTTATGAAACACACCCTGCTTTTAAAAATAAATTAAAGCACCACATTCCTAAGTGTTGATCAAGGGTTCTCCCATGAACCCATTACCCCTTCACTTAAGTCATAAAGTGATTTAATAAAAGACTTAAGTGACGAAGATCAATATTTCTCTAAAAACATTAAAACTCATGTTAAAATTGGAAACCATTACATGAACTGATAAAGGAATAGAGACCAGGACCAGGTGCTAAAAATAGCCTTAAAATTAAAATAGTGAGTTAAATCTCCCAATTGATCCAATCGGAGCCCAATTGGAACTTACTAAAAAGAGTGAGTTACTAAAAATAACAACCCTGTCAGAAAACTCAAAAACCTCCACAAAGCTCATCACAGGACCTGAGTCCCCTAACCGTATCCACTTAGCCTACAGGAACCCTGGAATAGGCTAATGGAAATCTCATACTGAACTAAGTGCAAGAAAGCGACATTATAGTCCTCCCTCCACAAGATTGCTTATCCTCAAGCAATCATAACTTTGGATGTTGTAATATTTATTCACTCTCCCAAGTAGCATCCTCCACTAGCAAGTTATTCCACTTCACTAGGTACTCCCTGATAACCCTCTTTCGTAGAGTACACTCCTTGAAAATAATCACTGCCTCTAGGATCAATATTAATTTGCCTTCCTCATCCAAAGGGGGCAACTCTATAGAAGGAACCACATTCTACTCAAGCACCTTCTTGAGGTGAGAAACATGGAAGGCATTGTGCACCTTTCTACTCTCAAGTAGCTCAAGATCATAAGCCACTTCTCTAACCCTCTTGGTGAATCTAAATGGTTTGTAGAAGTGAGGCTTAAGCTTCTTTCACCCACTCTTCTTGAGAGTGCACTGATAATAAGGTTGCAATCTTAAGTAAACCATGTCTCCTACCTCAAATACCTGCTTAATGTGATGTTGATCAGTGTACAACTTTTGTTGATTTTGTCCATGTTGTATATTATCCCTTACAGATCGTATAATGTCCTAACTCTCTTGAATAAGATCTTTGACTCTAGGCACTCTACAATCTCCAAAAATTAAGTCAATGAAGCTAAGATCTTCATAACCATATAAAGCTTGAAACATAGATTGGGGTTGTTGATTGTTTGAAAATGTGTGAGGGACCTATTTTCTTTTATTTCATTAGGAAATTAGATCCCCACAAAGAATTGATTATCAAACCTTAGATGAATCAACCCTAAGTGTGAATCTTCAAATTTCCTTATGATTGAAGGACAAGAGTCAAGGTCAAACAACACTTTGGGGAGAAAATCTAAAAATAGCAAATCAACTCCAAAATGCAATCTAAGACTTGAAACTTGAAGATTAAGCTCAATATTTACATAACTAGGAAACATAATGCAAATATGAGAAGAGCGGAAACATGTGTACCAGTCACCAAAAGTGATTTTCTTTAAGCTAATCTAGGACTCATTCACCCATGGGCGAATGGGTCCAAGTACAGGGATTTCAACAATCTTTCAGGAGCCTCTGGTGTAGATTTGCAGCTTTTGATTTGTCCAAGTTTCAATGTTGGAAAGTCAAAAATCAGATTTGTAGGTGAGATTCCATGATTTGATGACAACTTTGACAACTTTTTAAATCACTCTTTAAGAGGTCTTCAAGTCTTCTTCAACCTAAATCTGCAATCACACACACAAGAAAAAAAGTGTTTATTTTGGGTGAATGGGGGTTTGCCTTGGTCAAACCCCATTTTGGTAATCAAACCTCGAATTAAAATAATGAAATGAAAGAGGGAATGAAGAATAAACAAAGCTATGTTACCACTCAACAAACCCTTGTATGAAAATTTGATAATGAATATCTTAGGAGGTGTGCAACTTGCATGAAATGGTTGAATTTGATGTGGATCTTGACACTTGATTCTTGCTTGAAATGCTTGAACAGATCTTGAAACCTACATCACAATCTTAGCTCCAAAAATATGCATGATGCAAGAATAATTTGACACGATGAATAGATCTTGAATTTTACAATAATTCTTTGATATATCTACTCTTGAATGCCTTTTATTGCTCTTGAAATGCTCATAAAATTGCTAGGTTGCTTCTCTTGAAATTATGGGTGAAACTTAGTGAAGTGACCTTGTATTTATAGGTATGTATGCTTAATTTCCCAAAATTCAAATATCACAAACCGACATTGAATTATGGATTTGAAGATGTTAAAATACCACCAAAAACATAATTTAAATTTAGGTCCAAAGGTTTAGGGAGGACCCATTCGCCCATGGGTGAATGGGACCTAGGTACCTATACCTAGAACACACATTCCTCAATGTCAAGTGTTATGTTTAGGTATTAATTATTGTCAAGTTTCCCCTTTAGAAAATTTAATTTATTAGGCTTGAAAATGAATTAAAGGACTAATTAAGGCATAATTAAGCTTAATTTGATTAAGAGGGACCAAATAAGTGTGTAAATTTAAAGAGTTACATTTAACAACACTAAATTAAGGCATTATTAAGTCCAATTTAAATTAGGAGGGCCCAAACAAGTGAGAAAATGTAAAGGGTCACATTTTTCTACACTACAAAGCTATAAAAGGAAACATTTGATAGTGATGTGAAAGGTGGAGTTGTAGTAAAATTCCCCCAAATGCAACCACTTAACCCACACATTCTACTATCCTAAAACATAATTATGTAGGTAGCCTTCCACCCATTTATTAACAAATCTATGTCTGATCATCAGTCTATGGGTGGTAACTAGTGCTAGGAGTCAACTCTATAACACATGATTTAAACAACTCCTACAAACAAAACTCATAAATTTACTTTCCCTGTCACTAATGATGGTCTTAGGTGTTCCATGGAGTCTAATTACCTCTCTAAAGAATAATTATTCCACCTATAGCATTGAATACCTAGTTGAAATAGAAAAAACTGTGAAAACTTGGTCAATTTATCCACTACCACATAGATACAATCCTTCCCCTATACCTTGGGAAACCTTGTAATAAATCCATTGAGATGCTTTCCCACTTTTGAGTAGGAATGGGTAAGGTTTGCAATAAACCAGCAGGGTAAGTAAGTTCATTTTTATTTTGTTGGCACATCTGGCACTCACAAACATACTTAAGAATATCATCCTTCATCCCTTTCCATGAGAATATCTCATGGATATGCATGTATGTTTTATAATACTCAGGATACCCAACCATAGGAATGTCATGATATGTCTTAAAAATCTATATTTTGATCTTGGATTCAAGGACTAACATAACCCTTTCCTCGTATAAAATAAGACTATCCCTTACCTTGTACTTGTCATCATAGTATTAGCCATCAAGAATTTTGTTTGCAAGAAAATTCTTAGCATATTCAACTTGTATTTTCTCCATCCAATCTGTTGATATCTCTGAAATTAAGCCTAAATGTGGCCTTTTTAACAAGACATCAACCATTATGTTCCTCTTTCCTTTGACATATTCAATGTCAAAGTCGTAGGCTTGGAGTTTTCTAACCCATTTTTTCCCCCTCTCATTAAGACCTTTCTGATTTAGGAGTTATTTAAAAATATTGTGATCAATCTTAACAAAAAACCTCCCTCTAACAAGGTATTGTCTAAATTTGGCTAAAGCATGCATTATTTCCAACATCTCCTTGTCATAGATGCAGTATCCCTTTTCACCTCCTCTCACATTCCTATTCTTAAATGCAATTGGATGTTTATTTTGGATGAGGACAACCCATATACCTTCACCTAATGAATTACACTCAATCTCAAAAGGCTTAGAAAAATGCAAAATAGCTAAAACATGACATGATTGCTCTTTAGCTGCTTAAAGTGATCAAAATATTACATTATTTCAAATCACTCAAAAGATCCTTTCTTCATCAAATCTGTAAGTGGGATAGCCAACTAAAACAAACCTTTTACAAACCTCCAATAGAAACCACATATCCCAAATAACCCCTTCAATTGTGTAAGATTAGTGTGTGGATGCCAATCAAGAATAGCTTTGATTTTCTCAAGGTCCACATTAACTCCCTCAAAGTTGATTATGTGTCCAAGATATAATAATTTTTTCATCCCAAAATCACACTTGGACTCCTTATAAAACAAAGACTCACTCTCAAGGATACCCAAAACCTCATCCAAATGCCTCACTTGTGCTCTTATCATGACCTACTAAAAATAAGTATATCATCAAAGAAGATCAAAACAAACATGTGTAACCGCTTACTGAATATCTTGTTCATGCATGATTGAAATGTAGTAGGTGCATTAGGTAACCCAAAGGGCATGACAAGGAACTCAAAATGGCCAAAGTGACATTTGAATGTTGTTTTCTCTATATCCTCCTCTCTGACCCTAATCTGATGGTATCCAGATCTCAAGTCTATCTTAGAAAAATGGATTGCTCGATGTAGCTCATCAATGAGTTCATCTATCCATGGAATGGGGTATCAGTTCTTAATATTTTTCTTATTCAATGCCCTATAATCTATACACATGTATATAGTCCCATCCTTCTTCTTCACCAACACAACATAAGAATTAAATGAACTCTTACTTTATCTAATATACCTCATTTCCAAAAGCTCGTTAATTGCTTTATCTATCTCATCCTTGTGCCCCTTAGGATGTCGTATGGTGTGGTAGTAATGATTTAGCACCCTCCTCCAACTCGACCACATGCTCAATACCTCCATCAGGAGGCCTACCAAGAGGTATGCTACTAAAAAACTTGCTTCACTTAGATATCAAAGCTTGGATCTCTGGATGATAAGAGTATTTATCCTCCTCTATAAATGTGGGCATAACCACACACTTTACTACCCACTCTACCTGATCATTTCTAATTAGTATCTCCATGCATTTGAAAGAGACTACACATGGCCCTCTATTAGACGTTCCCCTCAATACCACATTCTTACCATTTGATTTGAATTTCAGTTCCATAGACTGAAAAATTATGTGTAATCTCACTAAGGGAACATAGCCACTTTATACCCAACACAACATTCATATCTCCAATAGTAACCACATATAAGTCATCCTTGAATTCATAGTTACCCAATTGTAAAATAAACCGTGGGATCATCTTGGTGCAAGTAATTGTAAAACCATCTTCCACCATCACTCTAAAACCATCTACCTCCTATGTTTGAAGCCCCCCGCATGCCACTAGCCCCTCATCTATGAAATTGTGTGTAGCACCTAAATCTATCGATGCAACCAATCATTTTCCATTTAGCATACCTTTGATACAAAGGGACTCATTCTTTTAAAACTATAAAGTTGGGCAAGTGTCCCATCTCTTGCCTCATCCCTTTCAAAATCTTTAGAAGACTCTTCTTCTTCCTTGTCTTCTAAATTGGATTCCTAGTCTAATTTTTCTTATGAATATTCCTCTGTTGAATAGTATTTTATCTTATTCACTTTTCCTTTTGTTGCACACTTATGATCTGGATTCCAAGGCTCCTTGTATGAGAAGCATAAATTCTTTTTTCTCGTGTCATTTAAGGTATCACCATCAAGTCTTGTGACTGATTGGTGTGACCTCTTGTAATATGTTTTTGTCCTTTTATGTGGGAATGATTTGGACTAAATTTTTTATTTAGGGGTTGCCCACTCCATGCTTCATGCCTTCTTCATAGCTTCATACAATGATGGAGGGTCAAATTCCTTAATCCACCCCCTTAATGGCTCCATAAGTCTTTCACTAAATAAAACCACCAATCTCCTCTTTGTTATCCCTAAAACCATAACTAAAAGCCTCTAAAATTATGCTATATATGCATCCAATAAACCATATTACTTTAGCTAAGCTAGCTTCTTAAAATGAAGCTCAAGGTCCTTCTTGTAAAATATTTCAATGAGTTTTTCAGTAAACTCATCACAAGTAGTGATATTTCTATGACACAAGGTGATAAGGCCATGATACCACCACTCGTGTGAAATTACATCCAAATGCAAAGTGGAAAATTATTTGCCTCTTCCACCATAGGTCTAAGAGCAAGGTAGTTATCCAAATTTTGCACCCATCCTCTAGCTAAATACTTATCACTCGAGCATCAAAATGAGCAAGTTCAACCTTGCCCAAAGCCTATTGTAGATCTCTCTAAATTTTTGTTCCTCTATGATCAGCTCTTCCACCATCCCTCTTCCTCTTCTGATCCATGAACTCATTAAAGGTTAAAATGCATTTTAGTGCCTCTGAAAGGGTTCATACTCAACATAGGTGTTTCTTAATTCATCCACCAATGGTAAAGGAGTGTCATGTACAATCTATGGTGCCTCTCTCTGAATGAATGTGGGCTAGAAGGATCCAAGAATAGTGTTTTTCTTTGTTGTTAAGCGTTGCCCCTTATTTCCACCTTGTTGATTTATGGAACTATCTTCCCCATAATTATTGGGTTACCCTATGAGTTGTTATTCACTGCTATATTTTTTCCAATGTTAACTAATAGCTAGAACATTATGTCCATCATTGTATCAAACTTCTTCTTCGTCCTCAAATTCAGGCTATTTGAACCAACTCCATCTTTATCCCTTTTAGCCATGTCTCCTAGAGTGTTTTCACTATCAATAGAAGGATTTTGATGCAACCAAAGGATTCCTAAAATAGTCTCTCCTTTTGGAACCTATGGGGACTACCACTGATTTTTTATTTGTTCGTTGTTGAAATATCTTTGTTCTCTCTCACTCATAAAAGATGTAAATTTGATTTTAGATGACTAACATAGGTTGGTAGGAAATTTATGCTCTGATACCACTGTGATGATCACTCCTAATTTTTTTGTTTGATAAAATAAGATGGGGATGCAAAATTTGTTTATTTCAAGTTCCAATCATCATATTTTTTGCATACATTTAATAACATTGCATAGAAAGAGAATAAAAATTTCTTGCATAAAATCATATTAAACACTATTACAAATTAGATTTGCATCAAACAATAAACTGAAATCATACTTGTAGAAATGATTGGAGACCTGATTACAAAGCCAAAATGTGTATTTTTAGACCTTCATATGATAAAAACTTCTCCAAAATCCTCCAAATAACTTAGATCCAACAACCAATCAATGTAGATTTAAAAACATACAAAAAAACCCACGCCAAAAAGGATGGAGATTAGTGTGACCAAAGAAGAATGATGCCTGACTTGAGGGAAATTTTCCTTATAAGTTTAATCCTTCATCATACCCACATGTGATGGCTCAAAAGATGGCACCCAACAAAGAGGAATGCAATGAAATAATACCTTTAATGATACTTAGTAGTCCCACTGATTTATGTGCAAACTTTGTTTTCTAATTTCTCAAAAAAAGCACACCAACACACTAAAAATACATCTAGTCACTACCAAACTTGAACAATCTAAGAAAGCTCACATCACACCAAAAACTAAACACCCATATCATAAAACTTCATAAATCGTCATCTTCTTCAAACCCAAATCACCAAACCGAGCTAAAATCAATGTCAATATCAAACTAAGAGCACCAACTAGCTAGGGTGGATGTGTCACCACTCAAACTAGCAACCAAGAAGAGGGTTTTCGTCCTCAACCAAGAAAATAACTCCCTGCGCCCATTCCAACAATATCTCCTTAGGTTTTAAAAACATGCATAGCCAAATGAGAGTTCAAACTCATATTTATAAAGTGAGGAAGAGTTGGGGAAATTTGCATTTGAATTTGAATTTGAATATTTTTCTCTCATTTCACTTTATGAAATAACATGAACTTATCCCCAAGAGGTTCGACCCCTTTTTAAGCTTCCAACTTTAAACATTTTAACTTAACTTTATTTCTCCTCAAACTTGGCGTCCACCTTTGGAGGGAACAATAGCCTTTATTTTCAAATAGTAAATCTCCTTATCTTAGCATCCACTTATGAAACATAACTTGCTTTAAAAAAAAATTAAAGCACCACATTCCTAGTTGTTGATTAAGAGGTCTCCCATGAACCCATTACCGCTTCACTTAAGTCATAAAGTGATTTAATAAAAAAATTAAGTGACTAAGATCAAATATTTCTCTGTAAACATTAGAACTCACCGAGGCTAAAACTGAAAACCAGTGCACTGAACTGATAGAGGAATAGAGACTAGGACTAGGTGCTAAAAATAACACTTACTAAAAATAAAAATAAATCTAAAAATAGTAAGTGAATTAAATCTCCCAACTGACCCAAATAGAGCCCAATTTGAATTTACTAAAAATAGTCACTACTAAAAATAGCAAACCTATTGGAAAACTTAGAAAACCTCCACAAATCTCATCATAAGACCTAAGTCCCCTAACCATATCCACTTAGCCTATAGAAACCCTAAAATAGGCTAATATAAAGCTGATACTGAACTAGGTGCAAGAAGGGGATATTGCATACATTTTGGAGGTGGTGTTATGCCCCTACCCTATTTTGTCTATAGTATTATGAGTAGTCATCTTGTGACTACCATAACTCTTAATTAAGTCATATTATATTGTTATTTAGTATTTAGATTATCCTAAGGCTTATATAGGGTTATCTAGGTTGGCCTAGTTGATATCCGAAGTATAAATATGGTGTATATAGGAGGTACTGGTAGGTTATTATCAGCATGGCGAGTATTGTGTTCTTATTAAAGACTATTGGAGGTATCCCCTTCAAACTATATTAAAAGGTTTCCCCCTTGAAGTGGCATATTGTTAAGTATTTGCAACATTTCTTAATTATATTCTTCTGTTGTGCAAGTTATTTCATAACAAGTGGTATCAAAGCATCATCTTGGCATCGTGGTGACAAGACAATTTTTTTAATTTTGTAGGTCATTTTTTCAAATACACATATTCTAGATTTTGGTGAATTTGTGTGTTTTTAAAAGGGTTTTTAAGAGGATATTCAAGCAGCTAGAGTCCATATTTCAAAGGAATTGCGAGTTATTGCAAAAATCGGGTTTTCCCAATTTATTTGGAAAGCACATATCATCCAATTTTTATTGAATTTCTTCCTAATTTTTAGCGCATTTTTGAAGTAGTAAGAGATGAGCCTACAATAAAAAAAATTAGAGTAATTTGAGCATAATTAATTGATTTATTATAGAGTTAAGGTTTATAAAAAAAACATTCTCAAAGCTAAAAAATACCTAATTTTTGAAATATTTTTTTGGGAAAGTGAAACCTAGTCCCTGGACTTCTTCATAACAAAAAGTAGCTAGAAAAAAGTAGAAAAAGAAAAAGAACAATAAGTAGAACAAGAAAAAGAGCAAGTGAAAGAGCAGGAGAAAGATAAAGAGTAAGAACAAGAACAAGAACAAGAATAAGAGTAGGAATAAGAAGCAACAATAGAAAAAGAATCAGAAGTAAAAATTGAGATGAAGAATAAAATGAAAAATTTAGCATTGAGGACAATGCTTTTGTAAAGAGGAGGGAAATTTTATGCTCCTACCCCTATGGTGTGTATATTATTATGATTAGTTCACTTGTGGCTACCATAACTCTTAATTAAGTCATATTAGCATTATTATATTGTTATTTAGGTATATAAGTCAGCTAGTCAGCTTGGGTGATATCCTAGGCATAAATATGGTATATATAGGAGGTATAGGTAGGTTATTATCATCATGTTGAGTATTGTGTTTTTATTTCAAATAATATTGGAGGTTTCCCCCTCAAAGTGGTATATTATTATCAAGTATTTGCAACATATTCTAATTATATTCTTCTATTGTGTAAGTTATTTCATAACAGGTGGACCAAAATAGGGAACCAAGGGACAAACACACTTAATCATGATAAATAAGGGTAATAATCGTACAAACATGATAAAATTTACAAGACAATATGAAATGAAAATAAACACAAATCACAACATAATATACAAAGCAAGGCCAAGATTACTCACACGAAGTAATTCTTCAAAAGTTGACCATGGATATGAGGCTCTATAAAATTCCATACCATATCTCTAAGATGGTACACATTGTGACCATACTCTACAACCTCATTTGGTTAAAGTCATAAAGGATCAAACTTCTCATGCTTACCTTTGTACTCAAATATAGCATTCCATATGAGGGTCGAATCTCCAACTTGGAATTTTATTTGAAGCATTTTCTTTTTGAATTTTTTTTCCTTATATAATTCTATGATAAGGACTTTTCATGTGTAATTATCCTACTTTTATCCAATTATATCAACTCCATTAATCAATGAGAAATTAAAATATGTTCTCCATCATTAATATTTTATACTCTAATACATAGGTATCCCTGGATTGACTGATACTTTTGCATCCATTCCATAAATAAGCTCAAAGGGGCTCTTACTAAGAGCAACCGTATAATTTATTCTAGCAGCCCATAATGCATGTTTCATAATGCCACCCACATTTTATTTTTTATGTTTATCCTTATTTATGTGTGTAATAATCACCCCATTTTTTGAAAATCTGACCAACTAAAATGAGATACAATGTAATATCATTTCCACTTTATGATCACCTAGTTCTTGGGATAGGCAAGGTGAGAGTATAATCAATGTTTAGAACCACACTATGGATATTGCTCTAGTTCCTAATTAACTTTGTGCTATTGGTTATGCACTTGTTTTAGTGGACCCAAAGATCCCTAGACTAAGCAATTCATCATTCATAAGAGGGTTGCATTAAATCATCAACCAAGGAATCGTAAGCTTCAAATAGTGTTGGAAATGTATATGTATTAATGGATTTTGGACATCCTATATTGACAAAGTATAGAAAAATAAACACATGTAAATACGGTAAAAGCTTTAAACAAAATAAACTACTAATTCACATAACAGAGTAAGGGAATACAAATAACTACCTATTGTTGTGGGTACCTAATGCTTGAGATTGTAACTAGATAACCATTATATTGAAATATTTCCTAACTTAGTTAACCTCTGGAGGATGAAACAAACCATCAATCTACAAATTCTATCTCAAGAAAAGTAATATATTTATTCACAATCACATAAACTGGAAACTATCAATTAATTTCATAATACATAATCTAATCTAATAACTTAAATTGAAGTGGTTTAGCAGTACCTTAAGTGGCCCTTTCTTGAGTTTCTACTTCCATAGGATTTTTTCAATCACTCACTTACTTAGCAAAACATATCATCAAATCAATTCTCTTTTATTGTATTCTAAACACAAAAATGATACACAAAACCTAACAAGAAATATTTGGGAAATCTTATTAAATAACACATATGATCTTTCATTATTCTACTACTACTACTGCTACTGCTAGATATCCTCCTCAACAAGGGATCCCACTATATAGGGTCCACGAGGGAGTCATATTATTCATGAACTAGAAACAAACTAGAGAACATATGTAAACTCTTCCTTAAGAATATGAAGAGGACTAAGTCTTCAAAACAGAAAGTAATAAATACTGAAATAGGAGTATAAAAATCAAACAATGATTATATGCCCAAAAAACCTAACCATTTATAATATAAAACACGCTAAGTAGAACAACTATGTCATAATTCAATCTTGTTGAGAATATACTTCTCTTGGTTGTGTTAGTGGCAAATAAGAGTAATACTAGGTGACTCACAATCTGATTAGTAAATGATCACCTCTATCTTCCTTTGAGAGTGGTCACACTACATTCAGTTGAATTCTTTACAAAAAATTCCAATCCTTATGCTACAGGTTGAGACGCCCATTATTGCAGGTTAACAAATATCTTGCTACAAATGTTAGTCTTATTTTCTAAGGCATTCTGATTATTAACAACCATAAATTAAACATAAATTCCTACTAAACATCATAGCCATTCATAAATCATACATTCACATGTTAACATAACATGTTTCCTTTCCAAATGCTTAAATCTAGTTAAAAGTATATGAAAGGTCTTGGCAATGTCTTAAAGCTTAGCAAAAATTAATGATAAAAAGTATGAAATAGCATAGGAAACTAGCCAATTCTAAAGCCCACCATTACCCCCAACTAAATCTCTTTCTTGTCCTCAAGCAAGATTAAGGTTGAAGGTTATATTGCAATGCAGTCTTTCTGTAATCCATAACTCTAGTCACCCCCCTCCTTGCTTCAAGTAGAAACCCTATTGGTCTGAGATCTTTGCCCATCTTTTATTCTCTACTGCACCTTCCTCTTGCCTCCTCCTTATCTAGTGTGGTATAGGGAACAAGAGGAGAGGAGGATGAAAGGTGAGAGGAAGCCAAGCAATTCTATTTTTCAAGGCAGTTGTAATGTACTTGTGTGATCTTTGTACTGTTTCCAAATAATTGAAAACAAAATCAGGTTCCTTCTTTTTAAGCTCAGGGGTAATTTCTCTCCATCTGATCTAGGAAAAGTTGAATGTTTGCTTGATTGTCACTACTTATAGTCCCTTGAACCTTTTATAGTTCTTTTCTGTATATTCCATTATTTTTGGTGTTACTCCCTTCTTTTCTATGAGGTCTATCCTTTGGTCCACCATTGCATCTGGATCTGTTTCTTCTTCCCTTGATTGAAGAGGGAATTTTATCTCATTTTCCTAGTATTCTTGTATTAGCTGACCTCTTTGATGTTCATTCCTAATATAGGAAGCTAAATCCCTCAACAAAACATCTCTTATAAATATAGGTGGGTTCCATGCAGTTTCATATGTAAGAATCAGGTTGTGTAAATAAAACTCACACAAACGGTCTTGCATTTCTAGCATAGACTATTGGATTTTTAAAAAAAATGTTGTTGAATTCATAGTCATGGGGAGGTCACTAATTATTTGGCTAAATTGAAAACAAATAAATTTTTCTTGCAAAAATAAAGTGTACACCTTGGAAAGATGTCTACAACTCATTAAATGAACTATTTTATATGTCAATTAATATGTCTTCACTTTCAAATTATCGATCTTTGTTTCTTGCTTCTAAATCACTTTGGCATGTGTGGGAAGTAATTATTATTTCTCTTTTTTCCCAGTCTCATTGTTTCTGAGAAAATTCTATTGTTTTGTTCCATAATTCTATGTTGAGTGTTACCACGGTGGGTGTTATTGTATATTCAATAGGGTTCTTAGGGTTCTGATCCATTATGCTTATTTCAACTATAGAAAGTTGTGCCAATACTTCTAAGCTTAACCCTTGTGCAAATTTCTACAATTTTTCTTATAATTATTTAATTCTTGCATCCCTATCCATGTCCCTTTGTTGGTATACTTCTCTTCTAAATATTTGGTCTTCTGCAAGGTATCTTGCAACTCCTTGCTTTTATTTCTTCCTTCCAAAAGAAATTCTTCTTCTTTTTCCAAAAAAAAGTCTTCTTCCACCTCCTCTACTTATACAAACCCTTCTTTTGAAACAAGTCTTCTTGGAGGTTTGTTTTTATTTTTAGCCATAAAAATATCTTTTGATTCTAAATCGGAATTGTTGCTCATGTACAAAGGCTACAAAATTAGTTTTCTTGTCACTATCAAGAATATTTTCATCAGAACATGTATTAGTTTCTATCACAACATTTTCTTGTGGCTTTTTAGCCTTCCCTTTATAGGCTCTTTTCTTCTCAGGATATGTGACCACCTTCTTGATTGTGTAGGTCATTTTTGTTTCTTCACAAATTTAAAAGTAGAGGCCATACATTTTATTTTCTTTAGCTCAGAAGTCCTCTTTGTTGGGGATACGGATTCAGGTTGTCTTCAAGATAGACATCTAAGATAATAGCGCCTTAGTGATTTCAATTCAAAATCACAACAAAGACACAACCAACTATGATATAAAGCGGAAACAAGCACAGTTGATCCCCCATTGATCCTCTGAGAGAAGTGAATGCAACAAGAAACAGATTCAACATAAACAGATACCATAAAAGACTAAAAGAAGACACATAGATATACGTGGGGAAAACCCTTTCAGGAAAACCCCACACTCCAAAATTTCGAGCCATTGTATTATTCAGCAACAAAAACCAGTTACAATACAATATCAAGCTCAAAGCCAATAAAGGAGTTACATCTTGTTCTACTGGAGAAATAACAGGTAACCGCAAGATTCCTCTCAGCTCCTCAGATGACTGTCACAACCAGCCTCATGGCCAGCCCAGTCATTCGGCCTCCAATGATTCCAATGCCCAGATCCGAGAGATAGAGTGTTCATAGTTACATTGCCTAAGCAAACTGCTCGAACACCCTCTCCATCTCTCTCATCAAAACTTTTCACACCTTCGGCTCTCCAACCTGCAAGTCCAACATCTGCAATCTCGCATCATGCATCATGGATTATGCTTGTAGCCCCATGCTCATGCATTCACATGCCCGTGCACCCTGCTCACAGTCTCATGGTTGCGCATTCAGCTCGCACATCTCGCACTTGCTCAACAACCCACGACTCTTGCAGACTCGTCGAACTTATGAGAAATAATACATCTCTCATCCATATGTAACTGACTCAGAAGAGTAATGAAGACCATCCTCAAATCACGCATTTGGTCAGATCTGACAGATCTCCCTGCAATGAGCCACCCAGGCATTCAATGCCATTCCAAAAACGGGTTCAGCTCTGCCAACCTTCGTTGACAAAACATGCAGCACAACAAGTTAGGTAACCATCCAATCACTATTCAACCAGGTGCCACGCGTCCAAGACCCATTAGCAATTGCAGCTGGCAGAGCAACCAAAACGGTCAAACAGACATCGGGCACGACCAAGACTTCAAGTCAATTCTAACACTACCAGAGCCGGAGTTGGAATAGGAGTCGAAATAGGACTCCACCGAAAATACACACTGCCGCAGTTGTAGTTGGAGACGAAGACTGAACTGGAGTCAAAACATGACTCCACCAAAATTACAAGTTCAGGAACCAATTCAGTTCCGCATCCACCCATGGCAAAGGGGAACACATCGAAACAGTCCTGATCAAGTAAAGTCAACCCGGGGTCAAACCAAGACGGGAGCACAAAAGACCAGAGTCAGAGTCGGGAACGAAATAGGAACAAAGAATAGAACTTTACCAAAAGTCCAAGATCAGGAACCAATCCGGTTCCGATTTTGCCTCCACCAACTGCAAGAAAGGAAAACACCCCAAGGAGAACCCAAACATCCAGAGGAACCAGATCACAAAAGCAGGAGTCAGACCCGAGGACGGAACAGAAACAAAAACAAGAACTTGGCAAACAGACATTGCTAACTTCCAAAACTGGTTTCGCCTCTGCCAGACCCAAGCGAAGAGAAACAGACTGCCAAAGCCAGATCCAAACCTGAAACATGACAAAAGGAACAATGCCAACTTCCAATCCGGTTCCGCCTCTGCCAAAACAAAACTTTGAAGATCCAAGAAAGCGGGGAGCGGAGCTGGAGACGGAACGGGAACAAACTTGGAACAAGGCAAATGAAACAATGTCAAGTTCCAACCCGGTTCCGCCTCTGCCAGAACAAAAGACTTTGCCAAGGAAAACAAGAGAATTCGCCTGAGTCTTCAAAGGGGGTAAACCAGAAAGTTGAGGCAGAATTCCCAACACTCTTTGCATAAGCAAGGGTTTCTATGTCCCCTTCAACTATAGGCTGCTCAACAAAAGCTATAGGTTGAGCTTCCAGCTCTTCTTGATCTTCAAGTTCCTCGATGTTATGGGTAGGTGTTGCATTAGGGGAACTAGAGGGCATGTCTCCCTCTATTGCAGTTGTAGGAGGTTCTTCCATTTCTAGTTCTTCTCCCCTTTCTTCTACATTTGATTTTGGAATAATGTTGGTAACATTGTTGTTGGCTAGAAAATATTTCCAAGATATATTGGGGAATTGAAGTTTGAGACTTCTTTTAATCAGTAAAGTGACCAAACAAAAATGGGAAAGAGATGACTGATTCCTTTTCTTTTTATACTCTACTGGCATTCTCTTTAGCAAATTATACAAAAAATTGGTACATTCACCATTCTTTGATGGCGTAGATAGTTGAGGAGCTTAAAATGTACTGTATATAACAATGAATGTATTCCATCACAAGTCAAGATCTAACAATATATGAAGTGACTGAGGCCCAAAGACAAGGTAGATAAAAACATTTTTTACCTTATGATGAAGAATCCAAAATTTCTCCAACTAATGAGAATTCATTTTTGGAAACAATCGCATCTACTCTAACTAGGAATTCTTCTCTTATTCTTGGTAGTCCTAATATGTTTGATATGGATTATTTTGAGGCATCTACCCTCATTCCCCTTACAATAGCTTCATCATTTTGCAAAGTATTAGAAAATTGTTGGATTACGAGCTCATTATACTCTATATGTCTGAGAAAATAGTCCAACCAACCTACCTACTAGAAGATGGGCAAACATTGCCTATCTTCTTGGTGGAACCCCTAAATTTTCTATGTTCCACTTATATTAAATTCTTTTATGGCCGTCTTTCTGGTTCTAGGATGTTTTTTTATGGTTTAGGGTTATGTTTTGCATATGTCCTAGGGTTATGCATATGCCCTAAACCCTTGAAAACCCCTAAATGTTGCTAAACCTTTTGAATTTATCTAATTGCTTGGTGACTTATGCTAGCCCGTTCTTGGTTTCCTAAGTCATGACTTGATCCATGTGACTCATCCACTTATCGACACCATAGCTTAGCTTATCGGTCGCTACCCGCTTGAATTATATTAACTACATCCACAGTTATGTGGGTTAGAACACTATTGAAATATTTGTGAAACATTGCATGATATATCCTAAGTCTGATCCATGATAATGCCTAAGTATTTTACCTTATCAATCTAACAGATGACCCCTTTTAAGTCATTGTTAGGTCCACGTGCCTTTTAAAATCCTTAAGCTATGGTTGTTGGGTCCCACCAATCACATTTCATTGGTTGTCCACTAGCTTGTGACATCAAAATATTTGGATAAAAAACCCAGTGGGGCAACGGTTAGGTGACACATGTCCATCCTCATGGTGGGTTCTAGAAGACTCATGAGGCAACGATGGTGAAAGGCATTGAAATCAATGGTTTAGATGCGGTCTTGTGGGTTAGTCTTGATCATTCCCCACCAGCGCATGAGGGACCCGTTAGTCGATCTCATATCTTAGCGGGGCAGTGGGTGAAGACCACATGGCATCATCTACATCATTTGAAATAATTTTGAAGGTATAAAATATGTAGTTGAATATTTCCAACGGCCATGGGGATATTAAATAGTGAGCTACTAATGGGACTTATTTTGCATGTGCATAAAAGTTCAACGAGATGTTCTAATCTTGACTGTCCATCATAAAAGAGCATTAATGGCCTAGGCGTTGCCTTGAAAGATAAATGGCATAAATATGTGAAGGGTATTGGGTGAATTTTCACCATTGCCCACCAACCCACAACCATCGATCAAAGTCTTGCAGATTTCAGAGGAATAGCGAGCGGTTTCCACGTGGACTTTTCCATGACTTGTAAAGTATGGTGGGGTCATCAAGCCAACAAGGAAGATGTACACATGGTACAAATATGAACAGTTGGATGTTGAGTCAGGAAAGGCCAAATTTTCAAAATTCCTTGACTCCATTTGAGCCAACCGTAATCCAAATCATGAGGAGATCAATAGTTGAAATTCAAAGTTACTAAATGGCATCATGGAGTTGTTCTGGTTTGCACGAGTGAGCAGTAATGGTGGAGTTGATGTTTTTCTGTTGAATTGAAGGTTTTCTTCACCATAAAAGATGGTTTTAAAGCTCATTCTCGATCACAAAATTATTTTGAAGCCATTGTAGTGTGTTTTGAGCTCTTGGCATCCACAAATTAGGGTTTTTCTATGTTGATAAACCAGTAAGTTAAAACCTTATCTCTCATGCTCAATTCCTTACAATTTCCATAGGTATTGCTATTTTTGTGATTTGATTAGGGTTCTAGGGTTTCTTTTAAGGTTTGAAGTTCATTTATAATTGTTGTAAAATTGTGAATTTGGTCACTCTTTTGCATAAAGTCTTAGCCCTAAACCCAAAACCCTAGTCTCAACAAGTGAAACCCTAGGTCAAGTTTTTTGATTAAGTAGAATTGCACCAAGAGTCCAACCCCCTGGTTCTGAACCTAAAAAGAGACCTTTGGTCCAAGACCTAATAGACCAATTGTAACTCTCGAAAAATGACAAATGCATAGGGCAGCGCATGTTTCAAGGTCTGGATATGAAAGATGGCATAATTGAAAAACAACATGCTATCAAAGATACCACATTTCCATACACAGGGTGGTCACTATTTCAATATTGGTTTGGTAATAGAAATACTCACATTCCTATTTGCAACCCATGGAAGTTGGATATGGGTAAATTGTTTGTCCCCAATGTGTATATGAATATAGACCTGCTTAAAGCTATTACAACTAACTATGACCCTACTTTTAGGGTAGTTAGAACATATTTTGGCCAAAATATGGTTGTAGGAGTGACGAGATGGAGAAGGTTGATCAAAAGAAGTTAAGAGAAGAGTATGCGAAGGTGAGACCAAATTCTAAGGTCTCAGTATTGGCACATTTCTTAGCAGTAGAAAAGGGAGGAAACAAAATTGTATTAGGTCCATCTGACATAGAACCTTTCTCAATTAGATATTTCACATTCTATTTCCAAAAAAAAATTATTTCCCTTTATTAGATTTTGGGATTTGATCTGACCTCAAGCATGCCAATTGCACCCATGTACATGGCTACAAATATAAAACATCCCACTCTCAACACTTTATATGATTTTGCTACTTATTTGACAGAGGAGATGCACAAAGGTCTAGTAGCTTTGAAGAATGAAGAGACAGGAGTGAGTTTTTGGTGGTACTCCCTATTCATGCACATATTCCTGTACAAGGGTGTAAATTTCTTTGGTAATGATATGGAGCTAAAAAGAAGGGTGAATGGTGAAGATATGCCAGTTCAAACATTGACCCCTCTCTTGGATAGACATGAGTAGAAATCTAGTTTTGTGTTATTTTCCAACATCTTTGCTTCCAATTTGAAAAGAGTTTTGATTTTGAATATGCCAAGGATCCCAAATGAGTTGCATGACTTCCTTTGGCCTAAGGAGAGGAGACCTAATTTAAAGATTGACCATAAATGGGGAGATGTAATACCCTATTAGGATTGCACAATTCTTCTTGTATATTGAATAGATAAAACACCTCATGTACTCCCTAGGGATGAACCATTAAGGGTTGGTTTCCTAGAAGTCTTGTGGCAATTAGGAGATGTTGAGGAAAATCACTTGGTAAACATGAGGAAAGGAATTTTCTTTCCTGCTTACACTATATTTATAAAAAAAATTATGATAACTAGTGGGTGGAAGAACCTCATTAAGAAGCTCAAGCAATATGGAATGAAGTGGTGAGCACATAGGAACCACGACCCATAAAGTTTTATGTCTAGTTAAAGGACTGGGTGAAGGGAGGGAAGTTTGTTCATAACTTCTCTTTCCCTACAGACTTTATTAGAAATAATTTTTATTTTTACATGCAAGAGGACATAAAGATGAATTGGATTATTTTCAACAAATTGGAGAAACCAAAATGGGTGAAGGATCCTCAATTCAAGGCTCTTATGATATAAAGAATGAGATGTTGAGAGTGGAAGAAATCTTCCAAAATTTTGATACAGTTGTTTCAAAATTGAAAGAAGAAAGAGTGATCCAAGATAAGGGAAAAGCTATGGTCACTGAAGAACAAGACAATGGAAAAGCCCTTATGGTAGAAGAAATGTATTGACCTGCAATGTAACCCTAGATGAAGTTGCAATTAACTACACAAATGAACTATTTTTATTTTTGTTTAAGTATAATTAACATGTAAGTTCACTACCCATTGCCAACAACCTCTAAGATTACGAGACTGAGATTACTTATTAAAACCCAAACAAAAAAAACATGAATTGAATCCATAACATTTATCTACTTAAGAATAAAGAACACATACATTCCATACAAGATAAATTACATCAACAATAAGAGTTTGATGCAGAGTTAGGAGGATTCAACAACATATCTCACAATCCTTCAAAATTAATCCAAATCAATCTTTGTATAACACATTCTATTATTCATTATATGTCACATTGGAAACATAACCATGGTAGCCCAAAAGAAAACTATTTCATTTTTCCCAAAACTGCAAACCCTAGACAGGGTTCAAACCTGCCCTCACTAAAATGATCATAACTTATTCAAATCTTAATGAAATTTGATGAGACTTGAAGAAAATGAAAGTAGATTCATATAGGAACAACATAAATTTGGTTTAAGACTCAAAATATATACTTTAAAATCCATACCATCACATTCTTTCAAACTGTAAATTCTGCACAATATTGTTAAAATAGGCAGTCTCACCAAAATAATCATATCTCCCACAAAACTCAATAAAATTGAATGAGACAAAAATAATTGGAAACTAGAAATAGAGATATTTCCATCCATATATGATACTCCATTATTTGAGTGCATACCAGGCCGTACAAACCACAACTTCAACCTGGAAACAATGTAAAATCAGAAAATGCACACAAACTTGAGGTTGCCATTCATCAAACTTCACAAATAATGTCTCCAACCTCTCCAATTCGAGTTTTGGAGGGTGTAATTATACATTTAAAACCACAACCAACTATTTTCAACCACCTTTTAGTTAGTTTGTTGAAAAAACACCTTAATGACACTTTTGACAAGTTGCTTGACAACTTTCTTGAGCAACTTTTACATTTTTTACAATATGGAACAACTTTAAACATTATTTGACAAATGACTTCAAACATGACTTCCTAAGACTCAAAAACCTATAAAATGGTTTGATAAACCTTATTATAAGACCCAATACACAAAATAGAGCAACTATTTACAAATGGCCTCATGGAGGCAAGAAATCAAATAGGTGCTTCTGCACCAGAGTTACAATATGATTTCAAATAACAATTAATTTAATAAGGAGATTACATCACTCATTCCCCGAATGAGGTAAATCCAATAAGCATGATTACATATTACATCTTCCACCTCGAATACAAAGAAGGGTAATAAATTACAAGATTCAACTGAAATGAATTAAACATGAAATGTAACTAGATCCCACGAGCTCTCCAACTGGAAATCTCATCCACACCAACAAAAAGAAATCCCGAGTAAGGTGCACGTTCCACCCAACCAAGTGGTACCCGAAGGCCCACCCCCCATGCTAGGAGATAGTAACAAGGATTCCTAAACAAGACCATCTACCTCTAAACACAGGCTAAAACATACTGAACTTATAATGACACAACCAATCATAGGTACAACACAATGGTATAACTCTAACATGGTCACATTGCTTCCAGATATAAAACAGATTGAGTATGTTAAGAATACCATACACAAAAAATCACGTATCGACTGTTGTCATAGAAAGAGTGTCATCACATAGCTCGACATGGGATATCCTCTAGGAATATTCATAGGCTTCGATCTCCATTATGGGTTATCCTGGTGGCCTCAACCTAATCCAGGCCCCCATACTCACTCAAGCGGAATCAAATACCTTTCGTAAAGACAAGATAGATGACCTTGCCATTCCAGGCCTTCCCACTCATCCCAAGCCGAAACGAGCACTTGTGTCTATGAGTGAGGCTAAATTATCTTGATTAGTGTGAAATACTACCCAATCTCCTAAGTATATTATTTTAATTATCACTTGATTAAACCACCTCCGAAGGTTATCTAGTTTACCTCTTTGGGCTCTAGTGCCTAACAAAAGCCACTCTTCTACTTGACAACATACCAAACAAAACCAATCACCAAGGGTGCCAAAGTGCATACAAACTAGATAAAACAATCACTCCAACTCTAGGAGGAAACATATAATGTAACTCACTCCAAACCTTGGAGGCAACAATTTCACATAATCCACTCCTTCCAAAGGAGGCACAAAACATCCCCGTTCGTGGAAATCGGGTAATAACATGATACATCTCTACGCACTACCCAAGGCAATTCAAAGGTTGACTAACATAGTACGACAACCCCAAATAAATGAAAACCCCATCTAGAAGACTTAACAACCCTTCTAATCAATTTCCCCCAAATCGATAATAGAAGAAATTACATTTAAAAAAACAATTTAGCAGGAATTAAATCTACTTTGGATTTCCTAAATCCATTTCCTTTACTAAAATTCAATAGTTTATTGCCTCAATAAAACTAATTAAATTATGTCTCTTTTAGACAAAGGGTAAAAATTAACCAGATATTTATTTCCCTAATTGCTTTTAAATGATAATAAAATAAACATTTACTCTTACGATACAAAACATATCATTTAACAAAAATAATTGTTTCTTCTTTTCAACATAAATCATTTTAAAAACAATTAATCTCATCTATTAAACATGTTTTTTTAGAAACCAAATATTTATTCTTTCAAATATATTATTTTTAAAATAAATTCATTAATTCGATTATTGCATATTGATTTAAAATTTTCTCAATTACATCTAAACATGTCATTATCAAATCCACCTTTTAATATATATATATATATTAAAATTAATAAATTCAACTACATATACATCTATATATAAAATAATATACATATATATACATAATATGTATATATCCACATGATATATATACATATATATATATATATATTTAACTACTTAATATTATATTAATATAATATGAAACAATATATATATTTTAATATTATATTAATATAATATAAAATAATATATATATTTTAATATTATATAAAATAAAGTCAAACTCCAATCATTTTTAGGGTGTGTTTCAAGGGATGCGTGCGCAGGTATGGGCGTCGGCTATGTTTAAACACAGTCATCCCGTGGGCGGTGGTGACAACGGCGGCATGGGTGTGGGGAACGTGTTGAACACGGCTCCCCCACAGTGCCACCCACGGGGGTGCAGTGGGGTGATCCCCCATCGACCCTCCCCCAAACCCTCCATAAATTTTTATTTTTTTTATATAAAAAAAAAATGCAGAACCCAAACCTTGCGGACTTTGAAATCCGCGCCACTTGCCAGGGTTGTATTTTTTTTAAATAAAATTTACCAGCATAACCCCCCAAAAGTTATATATATATATAAATTTAAACATCTCCTCAAGAGATTTGTAAAATAAATTGAGCAAATAATACTTGAAATAATCATTTACAGCCAAGAACACAATTTTCTTGAGAATTCCATTTACAAACCAAGGTTTTCAAAGTTTTAAAATGAGATTCAGTATGGTTTATTTTGCAAATCAAACAAAGTTTAAATATTTTCAAACAACATAAAAAAAATTGTGAAACCTTTCAAAATGAAAACTAGTTTAATGGCAAGAAAACCTGGTTTTCCAAAAGCTTGAAAGTTTGTCAATGGTGCTCTGAATTCTTCTTCTGATTCCAGCTCCTCCAAGAAATCCAACTTGCTTCTCCAAATCCAAAAACCAAACCAAAAATTTCTTTCCTCTCTTGTTTTTTAAATTTTTAATCCTCTCTCAAAACTCCATGAAAAATCCCAATAATAGGAAAAAAATGAAATATCTATTCAACCACCCTCATAAATTTTTGAAAACAGAAAATAGAAAATATCTTCCAATTTCATTTTTGCATTTAAAATTTTCAAAAATACAATTAAAAACCTTTTTCAATTTTGAAACTTAATTTCAATCAAAATATCTATTAATTTTCAAAATGAATAACTTAATTCAATTCAACACAATTAATTTAATTAATCAATAAAATAAATCTAATCCAACATTAAATTATTTTATTAATTAAATTAAATTAATTAATAAATTAAATAACATTTCTAACATTATAACCAGATTAATATAGTAAACCACTTAAATACATAAATACATAAATCCATTTATTTAATTTTTTCTAACTTGCAATTTAAATAAAATCAAGGTGAGATGAACAATCATTAAAGCAACTTAACCTGACTAAAACTCGACAACACACTATGACCAGGGTGATGACTTGGCACAAAAAACCTAGCTACTATCTCCCAATTGAATGTTGTTGGGCAATGGACACGCTCAACCCTGTGAAACCAGGTGGAGTCGATATCCTATACCTGTAAACCTGCACACAAAGAATATATTGAACATTTACATATATATCACATAATAAAACACATCGTGAAGAGGAAATTGTGGAATCGCAGAGCTCTCGCAAGCGAGTGGTGCAATTTGGTCCCCTTCACCAATACAATGTTACTAATTGATGAATCTAGCATCAATAATTTAATCAAAAGCATTAAATAACATTAATTTAAATATCATCTATGCTAATCTAAAGCATGACATAATGATAACATCAGAACAAAATACCATCACATCAAAATATAACATTCACATCGCTTTACAGATAGCGATCAAATAGTAACCAAGTACCATAGTCAAAGTACTAACAAAAAATTAAGGCATGAAAAAATAGAAAACTACTCGATCAAAAGAGAAAAACGGAGGGGTATTACAAGAAAGGCCAACATATCAACCACCAAAGAAGGTGAAAGTGTTTGCTAGGAGGAAGAGAATTGTGAAGAAGCAATTAACAATTTCCACCCCTACCTAATTAGAGGGGTCAGGGGCATCTTCTCCTCAGCAAAAAATTCCACCATTTTCACCCCCACATTCATCCACCCCACAAATAATTGAACTTGATTCACCTCATAGGGGATCATCTCCACCAAAGAATCCACCAAAAAAGGGAAAAAGATTGAATCAAGTGGCATTGTTGATTATCCCACTGATGAATTTGACAAAGAGATTTTTTTCACTAAAGATGAGATGAGACAAGGTATTCCTTCTCCCCGAAGAGACATAGTGTCACAAATCTTTAGCCTCAGATTGAGCAAAGCAGATTTAAGTGGGGTAAATAATTTAGATGATATCAAGGCAGAAGCTTGTGAAAGGTTTATGGATGATGATGCATTTGTAAAGACACGAGCACTTCAAGAGTATGTCTAGAGATCCATGAAGGATGTGTATGTTGAAAGTGTAGCCATGAAAAGGATTGAAAATCCTAAATTTCCATAGGAGGTGATAGAAGCTAAAGTTCGCGGAGAAATGAGAGCTAAATAACAAGATATAACAATAGCTAAAGGAAGAGAAGTAGTAAAAAAGAGTGGTGTGATATTATTACTAGAATGGTACCTTGCATTAGCAATTGCCTTTGACATAGTGAGAAGGCATGATGCCCCTATATTTACCACTAAAGAAGTGACACTAGCTTTACAAGGATCAACATTCAGTGCCCAATGGGACACATTAGCTATTTGGGTCACCCCAAACAATAAGAAACCAGAGGTTGTAGAGCTAGTTGCAGGTTTGAGAGGAGGATTCGTAATAAAGAGAATATTTAATACATTAGAAGTGGAGGAAGCTACATTGAATGTGAATGTGGCTCAATTCACAAAGGCCATAGTGGAATCCCTAATAGAGGAGAAAGAGAAATTCAAAACCACATATAATGATATGGTAGCTGAATATAACAAGGGACAACAAAAGATTGTTGAAATATAGCTAGAAATTACATTGTTAAAGGAAAATTTTCAGTCAATGCATGTACCAGACCCTTCACAAGCAACAATTATTCCTCCCCTATCTCCACTTAAGCAAACACAATCTTCTCCTGCTCATCCAACTCTCCCAGCTTCACTAAGGTTGTACCTCCTAGTTCCAAAGATGTGCCCATTGTACAATTACCTCCAAGTACATTTGTTGCACCTCCAATAGAGGAAATCAGAAAAGAAGAGTTGATAGAGCAACTCAAAACTTATGAGGAGAAGATCCAACAATTTGATCAATTAACTCATTTGAGGAACATGAAGATTGTGACAGTGGTATTGGAACATTTGAATAAAGGGATTGAGAGGAAATTAAATAGTATTCATTCAAACTATTCTTCCATGTTTCACACAATAAGGAGTTTTGATAGGTATAAGGAAGTTTACAACCCATTGATGGACAAGTGGATCCCTAGATTCTAAGAACTGGGAGATATGGCCATTGGATCAAAGCATGATACCAATCAACCACCAAACTGTTGATTATCTAGAATACTGAGAGGGGGGGTGAATCGGTATTCCATAAAACCTTTTAGTTGTAGACCATCCAATTATTAGAGAAAATATAATTGCAAACAAGAATGAAGACATTGAAATGAGCATGACACCACAAACACATCAACACCAAATTTTTTACATGGAAAACCCAAAATGGGGAAAACCATGGTGAGGATTAACCCAATATATTATATCCAGATACAATATATTACAAGGCTCACTACCAAGACTCACTATCCTTGAAAGGCTCACAACCTAAAGTAAATACAAAATGATATGGCTAACCACCACGTACAAAATGATATGGCTCACTGCCAAAAGTATGAATTGATGGAATACACCTTCTATATGCTGAGTTCAGTTTCAATGAAGCTCTGAAAATGAAGTACTTCCCTATTCAGCAGTCACACAATAATTCTACTCTGATTCTCAACTTTTTACCACTATCACTAGTCACATTATATAGATCATTTGAGCTCGCCCATTCACTTATCTCTCACACTCTTCACTCTCACTTTCAATTCCAAAATGTCTCATATATATATAAGTATATTAGGTCAACCTAATTAGATGAAAACAAACCAATCAAAATGACTCTTTTCAGAACCATATAGGATTTAAAACCTCTTTTTATCCATGTAGTGCATAATTACAATCGTCGTAGATGAGTAAAGGATCCAACTAATCTTCCACAAAGTATAATTAATCTTCTATATACATGTCATGCATTAGGTCAGTCGAGAATAGGACTTAATCATAAAAACTCCAATCCAAAACACACTTCTCAAAGTAGACATCTTCCAGATCTGATATTACTTTAATTTCTCCTCACATTAACATTAAGGAGAAAAACTTTAGAACCGCAACATCATAACATCCTTCTCAAGATAATGCAGAGTCTCCCACACTGGTGTATTGAACAAAGAAATGAATATAATATACAGAGTTCTACTCTGTCATTAATAACTTTATATACACAACACAAAGGTTCTCAAGATATTGGATATAGTTGTATGAATGAGTTATAATAATATGATTAAGAGAGTAGAGTCACATCTCTTCTTGCGGTGAATTCTGGACCTAAAAACTAATGCACTGACCATAACATTATCAACAATGAAAACTTTCGATATAGATCAACTTCCACTATAGATGGTAATGTACATAAAGTATTCTTCCCATAAATTTCCTAAAATGTTGACATCAATGACAACACTGGATCGGGAAACACAACAAATATACATTTCATGCTCATGTTGCAAGACACCCATATTTCCAACAATCTCCCCCTTTGGAATTGATGACAACATGCATATCAAAAACATTTTTATCCCAATATAAAACAACTGAATACTCCCCCTATCAAGGTTAATGCTCCCCCTTACAAAAGTTTTCTTGACAAAAATGCTTTTCCTCTTACTATCTATCTCTCCCCCTTTGACATCATGGAAAAGTTCATGCAGGGGTTTAGTATATTTCCTTGAATATGAGTATGCATCAAAAATTGATCAAAAATGATATGAAAATATTAATCTAAAGAAGACGAACCCTTGAGATTCTTCAAGATATCATGTCATCCAACTTTTTCTTCTTCACATGATCCTTTTGCACTTGTAAGAGTCTTGTATAGTAATTCATTTTTTTGTTAAAGACTCTTACCTTCTTCCATAGTGTTGGGGCTGATATTTATTTCAAATAGACTGCCAACACTAACAAGAGCACTTGACATGGGAATTTCCCTTAGTTTTACCAAATCTCTAAGTTCCACATACTACTTTATCACTTCTATTCTCTGATTCTGTAGACAAAAGAATTTATCTTGTAGTTGCACAATGTAGGACCATCTCTGATTGTCCTTGTCATCTACCGAGCTATACACGTTTTCTTGAGTACTCAATCAAATTTAATTTTGTCATATGTCATCTCTTGCATTTAATGTCTGATTAGACCAATTCAGGCAGAAATATACTAATTCATGAGCTTCTTCTTCACAATCCTAAACAACCTTTAATTCCTTCAAGACCCTACGATGTGCATCTGCACATTTCCTCTTGATGTTTTATAGATTTTCTTTTGCAAACCTATTTCCTGTTTGCACTTCTAGTCCAGATATGTATGCTTTTAGTGAATTAATTATACTCTTGAGATTATCCACAGTGGATATAGATGAATTAAAGCTGGCACCTGGAATCACTTCGTACAATTATTTTAATTCTTCTTGAATGTTTGTACTTTCATGCTTATGTTGAGCTATCTCAAATTCACTTCCTTCTGGTTCTTTGATTTCTTGCTTGATAATAACACTTTTTCCCTTCTTCCTGGTTCCTTTTGCACTACTAGAGGCTTTAGTCATAGAATTTTCTTCCACATCTATCCTATTAGGGTTCTCGAAGCTCTCTAGAAGCACTTTTTCATACTGATCAATTTATTCCTTGGTTACTTCATAATCCAATTTAGAGATCCACACAAGTCTAGATTTAACCGCTTCCATATAACAAAAATCAGTAGAGACAAGGAAATTGATGTTTTCAGACTATTTTTCCACCAATTTTTTTGGAATTTTTGTCCTCTTATTCATTCTCATTTGAAATTTTCCAAAGAAAGTTGCAAGAGTAGTTTCTTGAGTATCCGCACCACCAAGATTTGTCATGATATTCCTTATTTGGTGCACAATTGGTTCTATGTTTATCCATTTTACCCTTCCAATTACCAGTAACTCCTTCATAAAGTAAAAGAGTAAACAAACTATTTAATACCGTACCAAAATGTACTTTTCTTATTCCTTTTGATTTATTTCAAGTTCTTGAATAGATGCAGTCGAAGCATCTCACAAAGATCATATTTTGTTCCATTCTTAACCATATCAAGTGCAATGTATGCAACGGTAGTAGAAACTATATAGTCATTACCAGGTATGGAAATTTTATGTTCAACAACCATTAAAGCATACTGAATGACCAGATCTTCAATTATACTCAAGATGAGTTATTTTCCTTCAAGAGTAGTAGTAATCATCTCATTAATAGTCTTCCATCTCGTAACTGGTTTAGAGGACCACAAACTAGTTACATCCCTTATAACTTCTCTGGTTATCAAATGCACACCATTAATCCAAATAGATTCACCATAAATCTTACTCAATGTCGTCCATATGTACTTCATGTTGAATTCAAATAGAGGGATTTTTTGCCATACATCCAACTTATTTTCAACTAGGGTTTTATATGCATCATAATTTTCTAAAAAAAATATTTAATCGAAATGATAACATTTCCTCAATTTTTCCATAAATATATGCATAAATATCTTCAATAGGTAATACTCTAAGAGGAATGCTAGAAAATGCACCCGTTGAATCTTTTGACAAATTTCTTAAAGAATACTTCTTTGATTTGATTTGCAATTTGTTTTAAATATTCATAACCTTTAACCCAACCATTGGGAAAATTGAAAATTCTACAAAAGAATTATTTAAGAAAAATACCTCTATAATTTTCTCCAATGAAGAATATGGTTTTGATGTTCGGCTTCTGAAGCACGCCTCGAGTTCACTTCCTCTGCATGATTCTCTTCTTTCACAAATTTCATTCATCGAACAAATGTTTGAATTTATTTCCTTAATTCTAAATGCTTCACCAATAAATGCTTTAGACTGCAAGTAGATCACCTCGAAATTCGGATACACTTTCATCCTTTCAAATTATATAGAATCCATTCTTCATACATGTGTGTCTGAAAATTCCTTTCTCATGAAATCCTGAATTCATAACCTTAATAAATGCACTTTAGTCATGATATGGCATCATATATCGAAGAGGGGTTTATTAAATTTTTTGATTATTTCTCCTCATTAACTACTACCTGGATTAATTTTTCACATGAGTATTTGCACCAGAGGATGACACAAATGAAACTAATTATTTTGATTTTCCTAAATTTCCAAATTCTCTTTCCTTTCTCCAAATCCTTTCTATTTCCTTCTTAACTTTTGTCAGATCAATCTTAATGACTGGTTCATCTCTCTTTACCGGATTGTTACTTATATTTTTTCCTTTTTGGTCTCTGGCAAGATGTTCTGAATTGCTGCAATTATAAAAAACATCATTCTTCCATCCACATTGTCCTTTATTCAATCTATATTTGCACTGGTCAGCCTTATGTCCAAATAAATTACAATGATAACAATACCTGTTGAATGAATAAATAATCTTATTCAACTCCCAATTTCTGCATTTTATAAATTTATGTCCAATCCTCTTGCATTCAAAGCATTGACCAAGGAACGATAAAACCTTCTGATTCATTTTACTTTCATAATCTTTTTCCCTATATCCAAATTTATTGCAAGAATAACAAACACTATTAAAAGATAAATACCTTTGAGCATTGGGTTGTCTAAAAGAAAATCCTTCCTGTATGTCCAACATTGCTTTGATTCTTCATGTCAAAGTGTTGATTTTCCTTCGAACTTTGTCCTTCTTCAAATCCCAAACCACTTTTATCTTTAGAGGGTCATTTTCCTGCAATTAGTTCATCCAACATTGTAGATCTTGTCGCAAATTTGTCTTCTAGCCTTTTCCAATTTTGATCTCAAAATTTCCACTTCTTGTTCAAGCTTTGCACAATCATCCATCTTCCTTTATATTTCAATTTTCCATTTTTCTTCCAGTTGTTCTCTTAGTTTGATGGTGTCTTCATATGATTTCTTTAATAGATCACTGAATTCTCCATAATTTTCTCTCAGCTTCTTAATGCACTCATTCATTTCATTTAGTTTATCCTTCAAATCTTCATTTTATTTTGTATGTTTAGCAAAGATATCTTCCAGAGGGATAAGATTTTTTTTGTTTTCCATATATTGGAATTTCAGGACCTTCCCCAAGTTGTTAGATTTCTCCAGAGGAACCAAGCTTTGATACCAATTGTTGATTATTTGGAATACTGAGAGGGGGTGAATCAATATTCCATAAAACTATTTAGTTGTAGACCATATAATTATTAAAGCAAATATAATTGCAAACAAGAATGAATACATTGAAATGAATGTGACACCACAAACACATCAACACCAGATTTTTTATGTGGAAAACCTAAAATGGGAAAAACCACGATGAGGATTAGCTCACAATATATTATATCAGGATACAGTATATTACAAGGCTCACTACTAGAACTTGTTGTTCTTGAAAGACTCACAACTAGAAGTAAATATAAAATGATATGGCTAACCACCAGGTACAAAATGATATGGCTCACTTCCAAAAGTATGAACCGATGGAATACACCTTCTATGTGTTGAGATCAGTTCCAATGAAGCTTTGAAAATGAAGTACTACCCTACTCAGTAGTCATACAACAATTTTTCTCTGATTCTTAACTTCTTACCATTGTGCACCACTCATATTTTATAGATCATTTAAGCTCACACATTCACTTATCTCTCACACTCTTCACTCTCACTTTCAATTCCAAAATATCTCATATATATACAAGTATATTTCATTCATCAGTTAGGTCGGCCTAATTAGATGAAAATAAACCAATCAAAATTACTCTTGTTAGCACCATATAGTATTTAAAACCTCTTTTTATCCATGTAGTGCATAATTCCATTTGACGTAGATCTGTAAAGGATCCAACTAATCATCCATGAGGTATAATTAATTTTCTATATACATGTCATGCATTAGGCCGTCCGAGAATAGGAATTAATCACAAAAACTCTAATCCAACACACAATTCTCAAAGTAGACATCTTCCAAATCCGCTATTACTTTAATTTCTCTTCATATTAACATTAAGGAGAAAAAAATTATAACCTCAACATCGAAACATCCTTCTCAAGAGAATGCGGAGTCTCCCACACTAGTGTACTAAATAGAGAAACGACTGTATTATATAAAGTTGTACTATGTCATTGATAAATTTCTATAAACAATACAAAATTTCTCAGGATATTGGATATAACTTTATGAATGAGTCATAATAATATGATTAAGAGGGAAGAGTCACATCTCTTCTTGCATTCAAGTCCAAACCTTAAAAACCAACACACTAGATCATAACATTATCAGTAAAGAACACTTCTAGTATAGATTAGCTTTTGGTATAGATGGTATTGTACATCAAGTATTCTTCCCACAAAGTTTCTACAATGATGAAATCAATGGAAACACTGGATTGGGAAGCACAACCAATATACATTTCATGCTCATGATGAAAGACACCCATATTTCCAACACCAACATTGTCCTAACCCTCAAACTTGTAAATGCAATTAAGGAATTTCAAGGGTTGATTGAACCATTGGAAAAGAAGATCAAGGAGTTGGTAAGAAGGTTTGATGAATGGAGTTTCAATTTAATCCTAGACATTTTTAATGAAAATGGTGAATTCAAGCCTCTGCGGAAATGGAAGGATCAAGCAAGCAAGGTAATAGCAACTTACACAACATTAATTTGTGATGGAGTTGATGTAGATATGTTCAAGAATAGTATGGATAGGCTCTCTATTAACACAAGAATCTTCCTTGAAGAATTTGATAAGGATGCCAACTAGGTGGTAATAAAATATAGCTCATACAGGATCAAAGTAGAAGAGGTCATGACATTTGATTGGCCTTCTGAGAAATTTTTTGAGCTTTGGAACTTGGTCCTGTAGGTTGTTGTAGTGGTGGGATGGTGGTGGAATTTTGATCTTATGTCTTCAACAATGATGGTTGTAGTAAGAGAAATACAATACATGGCCTAGAACTAGTACAAATTAGGCCTTTGATATATCAACATTCAACTATTGTATTTTTTTTTATTCAAAATTGATGACATGGTGTTGATGTGGAAATGTTTTGGTATATTCTTCTCTTTATTTTCATGCTTTTCATCCTCAAACTTTGGAAGCACATGGAAAAGGTGTGTTACTCGTGGAATGAACCTCTTCACTGACTAAAGAGCCTTTTGGAAGGTGGGAGATATCTTCATCAGCAAATGAGAATTAATTTTGTCTCATATGGACATCTCCCTCGAGTTTTGGAAAATATAACACTCTTTTGAATGTAATTGTGTACGTCAAATAAAAATATGACATGTTTACATTGGCCTGAGGCTTTTTTCTCTCCATTGTTTTTATAAAAGGGAATTCAAGGACAATTGTACGGGTTGTTGATTGATCTCAGAGAAAATTTTGTAAAGAATGAATATAGAGAATATAATAGAGCCTACATTTTAGATTATGAGTCTTTTGTTTCTGTAGGAAAACTCTGATAATAGTACTACCATTTTGGACATAAAGAATGACACATCTTCAAAGCCAATTCTCTCTTGATGTATTCATCATTTGAATTATCAATTAAATAATCAAGGGTTATTTCAATGGTATTTATTGATTTCAATGAATGTATAGTTATTTCTTTGTCCTAATTAAAAGAATTGCTTAAATTGCTTGGATAAAATCATAGGTTTAAATGGTTTGAGTTTCAGGATATTATAATGAGTTCTAGTTTTGATTAATTGAGACTGATGTTGTAATGCAACATTGTGTAAGCTTTGTGATGCTAAGTGTTCACCTGTTGTCAAGTTTATTTATATTATATTAGACTTTTTACCCTAAATTAAGGCACTATTTTGGCATTTGTGTTTGTGTTGAACTATTCTTGATCTCTCACAATAAATACATTCAAATCACTTAATCTTTGAAATTCCTATTGAAATGTATGTCAATCTATGATCTACCATGCTCCATTGCATTTGAGACATATTAGTATGTAAGGATTTTCTAGATCTTTGCAGTTATTAGATTGTCAAGAAATTACAAGTAGATTTTCATGTTATTTATAGTATACAAGGTTAATTGGCACATAGGATCTTAAGGTAATTTATGTGGGATCACCCTTTCGGGTTTTGCAGAGCCTAAAGTGCAGGAGGAAATCCTTTGCAAGATTTCACTCATTTGTTGGCCAATCCCTCTAATTAGTTGACCATTGGAAGATGGTGATTCCATAGGCTATATTGTGAGATCAACTTGGTTCATTAAAATCAACCAACACTTCTAACAATGAGTTGTGAGTTGTGCCATCTCTTCTCACAATATCCCCTCCCATTATAATTCAACCAATTCTACTTCTTCCTTATGTTATACTCTATTCTTGAATATTGAATGCCCTCTACTCAAATCTATTACTTTGTTGTTGAACATCCTTCGCTCAACTATGAATACTTTTTCTTTGAAACTATGATTTTCTTGGTGATAGATAAGAAATTGAAAATAATATAGACCTTTGGCTACCCCTCCCCCCAACTTAAGGATGTTATTTTTCCTTAAATATTAGGTATGGAAGGGTCAAGGATAATAAATTTTAAGCATTGGAATTATGAAACATGAAGTCGCAAATGTATGCATGAACTATAAATTTATATGAAATTAACAAGCTTTAATGTCGATTATAGGTAGTTAATGTGAGAAGTACCTAGTATCATGATGTGAAGTGAAATTTGGCTCATGTGAAGATGATTGGATGTCGCCATATAGCATGGGGAAATATTTGAAATGATAGGAATTGATGGCGAAGTACTACAAGTGGTCTTGGAGGAAAATTAATTGAGCATGAACATGGAATGTGGTGAAGAAGTGGGAGTGGTGAGTGAAAGGTTATGGAGATTACGTGATGAAAGATTGGAACTTATTGCCTTGTACGGGTGATATGAAAGTAAGTGGTAATGGCTACGTGTAATGGTATGAATAAACTACATGAGATGAAAGTAAATAGTGATTGTTACGGGCACAAATGAAATGATAACTTTGCAAGTGATAAAAGTAGCTAAAGACATAGGTCCCTCATGAATGATGTGCCTCAGAGCATGATGCTACAAGTTCCGTGAGATTTTTTGTCAATCCAAACAATGAAGGTTATCTAGTGTCTCTTATGCATGTGTGTGAATCTAATTTTTTTAATAGAATTATGCCTAGAAAATATCAGTAGGCGAGCTAGATGGCTCATCTACTAAGACTTCTGATGTAGTGCTTGTAGCTATTGATGGATTGTGTAATTATTGCTCGAATTGATGTTGTAAAGTACATAGGAAATCATCCTTCTATAGTGGCTTCTTGTAAATATTCAATCGATGGCCATTTACTAAGAGTGAAAATCTTACTACATCAATAGTTGTTAGCTAAATAGATCCATTGGGAAAAAACATTCTAAATTTCATACGGACCAAGCCATCTTGTTTGTAATTTTCCCTTATGATCTTTCTACCTAGAATCTTAAAGTAGAGACCAGTCACATGTATTAAACTATTTAGTCTTGATGAATTGATCATGCCATCACATCCTCTATTTTTGTATGATCTTAGTATGATGAATTTCTTCCATGTGTATCTTATCTAAAATATTTAGATTATGCAACCTCTCTTTCTATGTTGCAAATATATCCATGCGCAATTGTATTGTTTTTTATTAAGGAAAAAGCAGGTTTTGAAGGGGACCCGAAACCCTTTAACAATAGAGAAAAGAAAGATAAAGCATTAGAGAGTTCAACACAAAAATAGAATGCTTCCAACAAAGATAAGAACAAAAACTAGCCCAGGGACAACACAACAAAACACCAACAGAAACCCAGCAAAAAACCAGCCGCAAGGCAAGATTTCTTAGGATATCTACAACCTCCTGCTCCATATTGTTCATATTTATTGTTGCTTTCTTAATTTCATGTATTTCCACAGGGTTTTTGTCAGCCTTCCTTTTCATGTTGGCTCTGGATCTTTTGCTCGGCCCAACACCCTCCACCTGGATTTGCTCTTTCTCATCTTCCACATCCACTACAGGCCTAACCTGATCGGCCTTTTCCAGATTCTCAACCATAAAATTCATGATGCTCGCAGTGGATTTTAAGATCTTATGACTCATTTCCAAAACCTTCTGAATATATTCTTTAACTTTCTTAAACTTTTCCTCAATAACGGATAGCTTGCCATCATGTTTGCTCTTGAATTGTTGTAAATCCTCCATATTTTTCTTAAGGCAATATACCATATATCTCATCTCTTCCTCAATCCACAATTCATTGGCCTTATCTCTGTATTTTTTAGTTTTATCCTTCATATCATTCTTTTCCAACTTACTACTAAAATCCTTTGATTCAATTTGATCTCCTTAATCTCAAAGAAAACCCACCTAATCAACTTGAAAAAATCCACGGACCTGTTGCGGGCAATAGCAAGGATATCAGTAGGAAAATTGCACTCAACCTTAAAGTAATGATCATCCTCCTTGAGGTCACTGGGATACCTAGGCTTGTCCTCCCTATCAGTAGTAGGGTTACTGGAATACTTCGACGAAGGGGTCATCTGAGTCTCATTTTGATTGGTTTCATAGGAAGGGTCCTCCATAACCTTCCTCTTGCCATTCTCCAAAGGAACACTGGCTTTACCTTTCGCCTTCAAATTAGTAGCCCCAGAACTCAAAAAAATGACTATCTTTTCTTGTGGATATCATGGCACTGGGTTTAGGAAGGGCATGGGCCTTGGACTTGATTTTGTTACTACCCTTCCTCACCAGCTTTGAGGGATGATCTTCCCCATCCTCCATATCAGTCTCACATTCATCCTTGTCTATATAGCTGGCACCCAATTCATCCTTAGCAGAGGCAAAATGGGGAGAGGGGGTCTCGTGGGAAAGAGCCGACATGGCTTTGAAATTTTCAAAAATAAGAACAAGTAAACCCTCATGAAGAATGGGGTATCTAATTGAGTTCGATTTATGGTCCTAAAGACTAGCATTCAGTGAAGTAGATGGATTAAAAAGGGAAGGACACCCTAACTTGATGTCGAAAGTGATTCAAAAGCACAAAATGGTAGCCAAAAAGGCTTGTATATATGCCATCCAGCGTAATGTATTCCATGATTACCTTCAGCACCTCTCGCCAGAGAAATTTAATCTTCATAGAGTCATAACTACTTTTGGTAGCTCTACGCAAGTCCTCCTTCTCCTTATCAGTCTTCAGAAATTTTATCACAGCTTGTTCAAAAATCTTCCTATCCCTATATAACTTCATACCCTCCATGGAAATCCCAGTAACATGGATAATTACCTACTCATCCAAGGCCACCTTTCTCCCAAAATAAATAATCTTACCATTGTTCCAATCTTTATCAAACAACCTGGTAATATCTTGGTCCACACCATGGAGTTTTTCAATCTAGCTAGTGATCCCGCCCTTCTCCAACAAATCCCAAAATTTAGTGTTAATCTTCAGGTCCTCACAATCCGTCAGTTCCACCTAGTGGCACTCACCTCCCATGTTGACAATGTTGCAACCTTACTATGAAGACTCTAGAAAGCCAAATAACCTGATAGCAAAAATGCCCAGAAAGCATGCGAAGCACAAAATATCAGAGTGGAAAATGATATTAAGGTACTCCGACCCATGATTAAAAATAATGAGACAACAATTTCGAGACTGCATGAAATGACACCCCACACCCATTACCATTAATTGATAGGGAAAACCTTATCGTGGGTTCTATCATACATTAATAAGGCTGTGGCATCACCATCCAATCTATCACTCTTCTACCACATCATTTTACCCTTAGCCTTAACCCCCTTATTTGCAAAGAAGTCTGCCACCGTGTTTAATTCCCTATAATCATGGGAAATGAAGTATTTTTCAAAAGAGCTAATTATCCCCTTTGAGAGGTTGATCCAATTTTCAATCGTCCAAGAAGGCTTTTGGAGGCCTTTAATACATTGAATAATATTTTTTGAGTCTCCTTCAAGCCATGCATTTTTTAAATTCATTTAGTGAGAAATATTTAAATCTTGGAAATCCCCTATGGCTTCAACAAGGTGGTTGGTCTAGGTGCCCAAGGGGAGTGCCACTGCCCAAATAAAATTTCCATTCTCATCCCTTATCACTCCCCCACACCCAACAAGCCTAGGATTGCCCTTTGTCGCCGCAATGCCCAATTGTATTGTTGTTCTTAGAGTTTTATATTCAATTTTAATTGCAAGCACCACCTTCTTTCCATACACCAATTCATATGGTGTGAAACCTATTGTTGTTTTTCAAGTTATCCTATAAGCCCAAATTGCTTTAGGTAACCTTGCTACCCAATCCTTTATGTGGAGTTGTACTTATTTTGTAGGAATATTTTTTATTTATCTATTGGTAACCTCCACTTGACCATTAGCATAGGGGTGGTAAGGCGTAGATTTCATATATCTGATCTCATACTCTTGCACTATTTTGTTGATCAGATTGGAAGTAAATTGAGGCCCTTGATCTGCTACTATCTCCCTAGGAACACCATACCTTGTAAAGATATCTTCATAGAGTAACATAGAATCATTTTCATTCCTTGCAAATTATAAGGATTTTATCTCCACCCATTTTGTAAGATAGTTGTATAGACCAAGATACATTCTTTGTTGTTTGATGTTGGAGATATAGGACCAATAAAATCCAACCCCCACATATCAAGTGGCATTTCATCTATTTTAGTAGGCCCTCCCATCCTTTGACATCTATCACACCTTCTTATGTACTTGACTACATCATTGTGTAGTGTGGGCCAATAATAGATAGTGTTCAAGATTTTGAGAGCTATCCTCTTAGCTGAAAAATGTCCTCCACAAGGTTATCATGGCATGCCTTTAGGATGTCATAGACTTCATCTTTCCTGATACACCTCCTCATTATATTATCAATCCCTATGTAAAATAGATATCTAGCTACCCACGAGTGAGGAAAGCTTATCTCAATTAGATGTCTCTTTTCCCTTGGTGAGAGATGTGGTGGTGTTTTCCCTATGACTAGATAATTAGCTATGTCTGCATACCAAGGTGTATGCAGAGAGAAAGAAAATAAGTGTTTATCAAGAAATGAATCATCCACAATATCCTTTTGTGATTTTTTCGACAGTCTTGAGAGAAAGTTTGCTACCACATTAGCTTTTCTCGATTTTTTCATAATTGTAATATCAACCTCTTAGAGTAGCAATAACCATCTTAGAAGTTTGTCTCCAACCACTAGTTTATTCATCAAGTATCTAATTGTTGTATGGTATAAATGAATATAGAGTAACCCATAATGTAGTGCCAAAATTTATTGATTGCATAAACCATTGCCAACATCTCCTTTTCAGTGACTATGTAATTGAGCTCTACTCCTTGAAGGTTCCTGCTAACATAATGGATGGCATATTCTACATTTCCTTCTTTTTGTCCTAAAACAATGCCAATTTCGAAATTAGATGCATCAGTGTGAATATGAAAAGGTATTGTCCAGTTTGGTCCTCTCAAGATTGGAGTCTTAGTAAGTGTTGCTTTAAGGGCTTCAAAGGTGTTATGGCAAGCAAGTGTCAAGTAAAATTCCACATCTTTAGATAGGAGGACAAACAATGGTATTGTAATTTTTTTGAAGTCTTACATGACCAAGAAAGCTTTTGACATCCTTTTTTTTTTTTAGGAACAGGCGATGTAAATATTACCTCAATCTTATTTGGGTCTACTTGTGTCCCTTGTTGGACACAATGTGTCCCAAGACTACTCCTTCAGTCATCATCATGAAACATTTTTCATGACTTAAGGATAGGTGGTGATCCTAACATCTTTGCAGTACTTTCTCTAAATTAGCCAAGGATTCCTCATAACTATTATCATAGGTTGTAAATTCATCCTTGTAAACCTCCATAGAATCATGAGAAAAATATGGGAATATACTCAATGCTACCCTTTGAAATGTGGCAGGGGCATTGCATAGCCCAAATGGTAAGAAAAAATAGGCATGTGTACCCCAAGGGAAAATAAAGGTTGTCTTGTCTTGGTCCTTAGGAGCTATTTTGATCTAGTTATATCCACTGAACCCATCCAAGAAGGAAAAATACTATTTTCTACTAATGAATGCAACACTTGATCAATGAATGGGAGGGGGAAGTGGTCTCTTTTGGTTGTTTCATTTAATTCTCGGTAATCAACATATACTCTCTATTTTCCTCCATTTTTGGGCACAATTGCTAATGGAGATACCCATTGACGGTCAGATATTGGATAAATGAACCCTGCATCTAGTAACTTTTATAATTATATTTTAACTACATAAAGTACATTTGGGTTCATTCTTCTTTTAGGTTGCTTTACCAATTTTTAGTCGTCTTTAATATAAATTTTATGCATGCATAGGTTAGGATCTATTCCTTTCATGTCATGATAATCCCATATGAGTGTGACTACGTGTGCTTGTAGCATAGTCAATAGTGAAGATTGTTGTGCAGTGGTCAATTGACTATTTACATCTAATGTCCTACCCAATGTAATCTCTATGGTAAGGGATGATGTTTTAACATAGGCAATATCAAGGCCTGCTATATTGGGACTGCAATTATGGGGCAATAATATATGGAAAATTTGAGAGATAGACTCAGATGCATTGGTAGGGATTATTTTTTACAAAGGTTCATACAAGAATGTTAGACAATTGTATTTCTACGAGTCCCTACCATAAGTGTTTTGCATAATATTTACAATTATTTTATCTTCATCTTGGATTTATAACATGTTGGGTGAAAATAGTGTAATCAACTTTTCAATAGATTACGGCATCTAGACTTCAACCACAACTGTGTGAGATATGATCTCTCCTCTCAGAAAGGGGAGGCACCCTTCTTACTGCTAATTGGAAGCTATAGTAAACTTAAAGGAATACTTACAAAATGTACACTGTACTCTTGAAATGGGGGCGGGGGGGGGTGTTACATTCATACTTCTCTTTCTTTTTTAGAGAAGATGTTTACAATGCTTCACGATGAAAAGCTTTAGATCTGATAACTTAAACTTAAACAACAATAGTAATGCCAATATTTCTATCTTGAAAAAGCACAGCATAGAAATACCAGGTATGATTTATAATAACAAAGGAAAAAAGGAAAAGGGAAGGCTCACGAAGGCAAAAATTCATTCCATAGCCTTTTCAATGTTGAATCCTGTAGTAGTATCATTCGTTGTATTAGAAGCACAAAGTCTTCTTAGACACAACAATTCCTTGAACAACATGAATGATTTACAAGCAAAAATTCTTGTAGATCCTTCAACAAAAACCTTTAAACATAAACAAATCCAAACGACAAATGAAACACAAAGTTTACATAAACCACTTGAAGCCCTTTCAATCTCATACACTAGTCACTACTGATATAATCAACAGACAAGACAATCGATTCCAACACAAAGTCTGGTATGCAATCCTCTTCTTTATTGATTAGATCTGAATTCAAAATATTGAACACAAAGTCTCAATGCTTGTTTCAAAGGAGTAGCACTTTGTTGCAAAATATCAAAAGGTAACTATTACAAAATAAATCCCTCTTATTTATAGAAAGGAGGGAAGAGAAAAATTAGGGAATCAAATGAGTAAAAATAGGAAACCCTAATCTAACTGAGTGTAATTTATTTCTATGTAATCGCACCTCATATTTTCGTGCAATTATGTTTAACAAAAAGACACCTAAGATGTCAAAAACTATTTAAAAAGTGCAAAGTAGGGGACACCAAAACTGGCGAACACTGGAGACAAAAAGAAGACTATTGTTGTTTGCACTGGGCGTGGAAGTCTTCATATTTCTTTGCCATCTCTCATAGGAAATTTTCATCTGGCCCAACTGTATAATCCACCAGCGGGTGTATTTTAGTAATCATCTTCTTCACAGATGAAGAAACCTTTTTACACCTTTGAAGATGAGCCTTGAAACAATCAAGTGAAAGTCGTAGATCACATACAATGTGCAAGGTGTTTTTGGTAAAACCTTTATCATCCATCAGCTTCATGAAGGCCTCTTTATACACTTGAATAATCTCGCTAAGAGGGAGAAAGGTGTGCTTGTCATCAAGGAGATCACCTAGCAACTCTTCCATCCCATTTACCAGTAGACTTGGTAACCTTCTACATCCTCTTGTACCTAGTGAATGTCATCAATCAAAAAATTTAATACCTGGATCTTATGTTTGAGCGATTCTTTCACCTCCACATATTTCTCCTTGTCAGGTATTACTCCATTCTTTACCAATTTTCTGATCTTGGATTCTTTCATTTTCAGCCATGATGATAAAGAACTTTCCATCTCATGTAGATCCCTTCACAAGTGATCCTTCCTCTTTATTAAGCTCAGTTTGTAGTTGGGCTATTTGCATTTTCTTTTCACCTGCGGTGGTGATGACTTGTGTCCCATGATCTATGATTTCTTCAATGAACTCATTCAAGACTTTACCCTTGGCTGCAAGCTTTTTTTCCTTTTGTACAGCTGGTTCTTCGACATTCACCAAGGTCATAGATTGGGCATCGCCCATTGAATATCCTGCTATGTTTCTCAAGATGTTTGCATAGTGTTCAGCCTTCTCCTTGTATAGATTCTTAGCTTGCTCCATCTTGTCAAGCCTTCCTGCAAGAGCATCTAATACTACTTGGGCATCTTCTTTTGCACTTTCATTGGTTACCTTCCCAAGTTGTATTCTTTGTACAGTATAATCTTCCATACTTACATCGCCCTATGTTTGTGAAGGAAAACCTACCTCAACCAACTTCTGGCTAGCTTTATCAACATGGAGTCTTGACAACACCTTAGCCTTTTTCTTTTCCTTATTCTTGGGGGCAGGTATTTCTTCCAAGTCTAGCTCATCGAGAGAGATCATATGGTTCTTGCGCTTAGGAACCTACGACACCAACCAAGGAGGGAGGGAAGAAGTATATACATCTCCTGTTACTGCTAATTCCTGAGCTGCAAGGGCTCCTTGAGGAATAGCTGAGATAGTAACTATGGGCTTCGTTGTAGCCATTATGGACCCAATTTTATGCACGCCAAGCTGACTCTGCAAAGATTCATTCATGAATCTATTACATTCAGCCTCCAAAGAAATGTCAAAAGATGGAGATGAAAAACTGGGGAGAGAAATTGGCGAACTAGATAGATCATTGATATTTTGTGTTTGGTTAACTACAGAAGAAACCAACACCGTTGACACTACTGGTGGGGAAGAAACATCTTATACTCCTATAACCATGGTAGGAAGTGAAGAAGAAGGAATGGGAGGAACAAGAGATTTAAGAATTGAAGGAGTGTGAGGAGGTGAAGACACTGGGACCTGTTCGGTTTCTCTCCGAGGAGGGGACAAAATTTGCTCATCCTCTTGGTATTCCTCAACCTCTTCTATAGATTTCTCTTCTTCTTCATTTGATTCGATTTCTCCAGAGTCTTCATCATCTGATTCTTCGGATTCAAAATTTGTATCTCCTCCTTCCTCATCTGAAGATAATTCCTCATAAACAAGCTCCTTCTCTTCTGCACGAGATGTGGTAGCCCTTGTTTCTCATATTTCTGTGGTTTGTGGAGTATTTTTTCCCATAGTGAACTTGATCCTTGGCCCTTTTCAGGATGAAGAGGGAATCGTGGCCTGTTTGTCTTTGGCACGGGATTCTGGCCGTGGACTGGGTTTTTCTTTGGGAAGCTCACCTTCAGAATCTGTCATGAAGGCTTTCATCTGATGGCCATGCTTGTGAAGCCATTATGCTGTGTTGTGTAGGATAGGGGCTAGCCTTTCCCTCATGTAAGTACATTATTTTTTGGACCATTGTACTGGAGGCAAAGGATTCTCGGCAACATTATCCTCACCGTAGGAAGAATTGAGGATGTCTCGTGGATCTATGAAATCTTCAAGAAAATCAGATATATGGAGGGCCCTAATTTGTTTAACTGTTAACCTACAGAAATCCATTTTATGTACATCCTCCTCATCTCTATGCTCTTCCCATATGTCTTCAAAATGGTAGACATGGTTGTGACCTTTCTTCAGTTTCTTCTTGACATCCCTGAAGTCAAAGGCACGCCTATACCTGTAGGTCTTGATAATCATTATGTGCATCTCTGCTGAAACATTCTTGGCCTTCTGCACACTTTTGATCATGTATCTGCCAATGGTTAATGGAAACTTAAAACTTGGCTTATGATTCTTTTGTCGTTATTTGTGCACTGAAATTGATTGTCTGCACAACTCCATAAGAATCCATTTGTTTGATGGGTATTTGGGAAACATATAAGGACATCCCATGAAACAACCTACCCGTATGTAAGTAAAGGTTGGAAATTGTAGAAAAACGCATCCCACCTTACTGACCGCCTTGTAAGCTTCGTCTGATATTCTCTTCTTCTCCAAAGTTGGATCAAAAGTGAACAACAAAGGAGCAAAGAAAGCATCTGTGACTCTCCTAAAGTGGTGGAAGCTTTCCATCAGGTTCAATTGGTAATAGTAATCATAGATAGGGGTAATGTCTATTACCTTTGGTAGATAAACCTGGAAACTACCTCATTACTGCTATTGTGTACACCAAGAAAGAAGTCATATGAAATTTCAAGGTGGTGGGCACCTTGATCAACTGCTCATGGATTTCATCACTGATGTGTGTTCCCCAATCAATGTGTACTTTCCTTCTTCGGATGATCTAGATGTATTCATACATCCAATCTTGAAAGTGAGAGGATTCAGGCAAGCCCTTGAATTTGCTTAACAAGGTAATCATATCTCTCACATCCTCTTTGAAGTCACTCCTGGGAAGTCCCTTAGGCCACCTAGAAACAACATGTCAGGGAGTCTTCAACCATTGTGAGTTAATCAATGTTTTGTCTTTGACTGAATCATTGTCAAATATTTCTTGAGCCTTCTGGATTGTGATGGGAGTGTATTGTTCCATTTGTGGAACTTTGAAGACTATGTCAAAGAATTCACCATCAAGCCTCATTACTACTTGACCTGCTGAATCTCTCACAGTTCTGTCTTCTGGAATATAGTGAGCAGCAACTTGAAGTATGAACTCTATGTGATGAGATGAAGTTGGGAAAGTAGATACCATATGAATATTGCTATGTACAATGGCCTTCAGATTCTCATCCCATGGCCTCTATTGAATCCTCCTCACAAAATCTGCCAGATCTTTATGACCGATCTCGGTGTCTTTGATTTCATCCACCTTGGACAAAACCATAGTCAAAGGGAAAAAATCCTGGTACTTATACTTCATCTTACCCTTCGCTTTAGGAGATGGTGATGGCATTTCAGCTGAGATTTAGCGGAGAAGAGATTGATGTATTTCTTATCTTTGAGGATCTTTTGATGGAACTTTGGAAATTAACTGCAAGAATGGTGGATTCAATGATTGTCAGGAAATACATGTCACATGGGGAAACGTGAAATGAACATGGCAATATGGAGTTACTATGTTTTGGCCATATGGTGCGGAAAATGAGGTGCAAAAATGAGCGTAGAGGCAAAAATGAGGAGAAAACACATTTCAAAGTGTTATGAGAAAAAGTGCAGATTTTGGTGCTTGGTCGGTGAAAATCATCGCTCGAGCACCGAAGTGATATTTTGGTTTGGTTTCGAGGCGGTGAAAATCACCGCTCGAACACCGACATGTCAAAATAGTTGGGTGTCATGGCGGTGATTTTCACTGCTTCGACACCTGGGTATTTTTGTGAATGGGTGTCATGGTGGTGAAAATCACCGCCAAGACATCAGTGTGTGACTTAGCACTTTCGTGTGACATCGGTGAAAAACCTCGCTTGTACACCGATGGCTAAACACCAAGAAAGACGTGCATGAAAGCATGCAGAATTTTGCCCTGATAGTGCAAAGGTTAAGAGGAAAAAATGACAACAAAAAAGAAACGAAAAAGACACTAGGGGAGAAGCAAAGAAAAAGACTAAGTGATAGGAACAAACAAGGAAGAATGCCAAAGATCAACAAGAAATACGAGAGCATTCAAATCTAAATAAAGAAAATTAACAACTGAAAGGAAAACAAAACGCGAACATACCTCAATGGTGTGGCAATTATGGCGAAGATCACAGAGAAAAACTGTGCGCTAGAGGTAGACACCAAGGTTTGATCTCAAAGGAGGCAACTCATGATAACACAGGAGCAAAGTATGAGGAGGAGTCGCTTAGCGAAAATGAGGAAATAACTCATGTTAGAGTTAATAAAAACCTAAAAAAAATAACCTAAATCGCACGCATTGAATGCGGCCGACAAACTCAACTTAACTGCCAAATAGGTGCTCGGGCGGTGAAAATCACCGCTCGAGCACCAACATGTCAAAAAAACTATAGGTGCAACGATGATGATTTTCACCGCCCGCGCACCAAGAGTTAAAATTTTATTAGGTGTGACAGTGGTGAAAATCACCGCCAGTGCACCAAAAACAGTCAGAGTGAAAAAGGTGCAACGACGGTGATTTTCATCACCCGAGCACCAAACTTTGAGAAAAAATGACTAATTCCTGAGTTGAAAAAGGAGTCAAAATTTAAACTCGAAACTCAAGCCTATCATCACCTACCCGGACTAGGTAAGATTAGAGACCTCGTAAAACAAGTTTGCCTTGTTTTACGTGCTTGAAACACACGGTCCTAAGAAATAGACTAGTTTCGTAGGGGGGGTATCCGTGAATCAAGCACTGTTAGATTCTGTGATAACATAACATAAGACTACATTCAATATCCATTCGTGTTTGTAATGAGTATTGATCATCCTCATCTAGGGAAAGCCATATAGTTTGATCCAAATTTGTATGTGGTTGTGGAAGTGGGTAAAGGACTATTTTTTTGGTCATATTCCCTTTAGAAATTATCATGTTCCCAGAACTACAACCTATGAAGGCATTTGTAGTAGCCAACCAAGGTCTCCCTAGGATTAAGGGGTATCCTACAAGATTTTCTTTAGGTTGTAACACCATAAGGTCTGTAGGGTATTCTCATGAGTCCAATCTGATAACCAAGTATTCTATAATTCCCTTTGGTTTTACCATAGATATATTTGCTAATTTTAATAAAGTAGGTGTAGGTTGGAGCTCCATTAACTGCAGTTGTTTCATGGTTTCTTTTGTCATCACATTGATGGCTGTCCCTAGGTCAATTAAATTATTTTTTATAACTTTCATTTATTTGAACGTCTACCACATGGCTCCCAAGGTCTACATATTTAGGGACAACTATGTTTTCGAATATGATATTTGCAAGCTATCCTAAACAATGCATAGTCTGAAGGTCCTTCCATTTCTACCTAGCTTCTTAAGGTATGACTCTCTCATTATCTTGTTATATATTGGCACTTCTTTAATTGCATGTATGAGGGGTATCTTTATACAAATATCTCTAAGTTGTCCTAATAGGTCAGATTCAACTTCAGAAGGATGCTTTTGTATAGTTAGTCTTTCATGAAATGGTGGTTCTGGATTTATTTTGGTTGGCTCAACTTGATTTTTTTCAAGTTCTTTGGGTTGTTTGTCTATATTTTTGACTGGGAGTTCCTAATCAATCAACTCTGTGATTTGAGGAGATGAAGGCTCGACTAGCATTTTCCCTTATTTGAGGTGGACATCACTCACCTCAACCCAATAGGTAGGGTATTGGATGGTATCATTAGCATAAGCCTATTAAATAGGATTATTGTTAGGGATAGGTGTAGGTTGTGTTGGAAGATGAGGTTCTCTTGGTTGTGATGGTGCAACCACAGTTGGATTTGACATTATGGCTGGTTGTTGTGGTTGTGGGTAGTTTAGGTTTTGGTTTTTCCATTATTGACCTCTGCACCACTATGATGGCCATTGGTTTTGTTGGGGTGGCCACTGGGGAGTGTAGTTTGGACCTTGGTAATATTGTGGTGGCCATATTCCTTGTTTTTGTTGAGTCCAGTTAGAGGCTTGGGTTATTGTTCATGGTGGATTTTGTATACTATTATAAGGTTGAGGCTTCTAATTTGAGAAATTTGAATTACTACCTAGAAATGACATATTGCAGGTCAAGGGGTCTTAAACCATTCCTTGTCTTGGTTTTTGATGGAGCCTCAAATTTTTTCCTTTGAGTTCCATTATTATTTTGCCACATTACTGGTCTGTCATGCTATTCTAGAGAAACCTAGGGTTGGGGTTTTAGTTTGGCCTTCATGAAATCCTAATGTTCTATCTTAAACCTTGGGTTGGATCTATTTCATCATTACCTTTTTGAGAGAGGTTTAAAAATGACTTATGTCCCATTGACTCGTCTAGGTCGGGCCCCTTTTAATAAATAATGTTAAATATTTCGCTTGACTTTATTATGTCCTAAGTCTAGGTTGGCCCGTGCCCTATGTTTTAAGAACATCTTTAAGCTATTTTTGTCGTTGGCCTAGGCGATGTCCCCTTCTCCCCTTTTAATAATTGTTTTATTTTGCAGGGAGTGTTTTTAATGACCGTTGATCTTCTTACGATTGATCCTGATCGTTCCCCGTGATCTTGCAATGACATCACCGCTGGGTTTCAACTGATTGCGATATCATGGGTGAGCGCCACATGTCTTAGTTGTCGATGCCGAAAAGGGATTAATAAAATGTTTAATATTTGTGTTGGGCTTTAATACATTATAAAGTGAGTTACTAAAACAACTATGAGATGCACGTGCTCGAGATTGACGGTGGCGTTATAATCTTGATGAAAATTTTCTCCATAGTTATGTTTGGTGTTGTCGATGGATGTGAACGAACACGATTGTTGATGATGGGAATCAATGATTGCCCGCCATTGCGTGATCCAAAGATGCAAGATGTTTAGTGATGGCGATATCACGGGCGGGCACCATGTGTACTCCTTTGGCATACATTTTGTGGTGGGCCCTCGGTGTTGAGATGGAGGTTACGAGAGCCTTTTTGAAGGTGGTTGTTTGAGATATGACAAAAATGAAAGATCGATAGCTGGAATTTAAATTCGCATCAAATGTGATTGAAGTCATTGGCGTGACATGCAAATGAGCTTTAATGGTGGATGAGATGTCTAATTTCTCAATTCAATTGACATAAAGTATTTGATTTCATTCTATCTTCACCACAAAATCATTCAAGTGTTTTCAGAACAGTTCAGAGCCAGAGATAAGGTTTTTCGAGCGATCACAGTGAAGTTTGGCTCTCTGCAAGGCAAGAAATCCCATGAGTTATTTTCTATACTGTTGGGTTATTTTGACTGTGTTTTCATGAAATTTGTATTGTGCTAGTCAAGGGGTTTGTGGATTATTGTCGTAGGTTTTTGGTTCATTTGAATTATTGGAAATTGCACAGTTGTGTTGTAATTTCATGTTCTGGGTAGCCCTAGTTTCTTCAAGAATTTGAATTTTAAAGAAGCCCTTGTTGTCTAAGATGGCACCACCGAAGCAACACTCTGGTCATGTTGATTATTTATAGAGGAATTTATATGATGATTTTCTAGATCAACTCCCATTATCAACAAATGATAGAAGGAGGGTTTTGGGTTTAATGAGTGGAAAAAACCTAGGTGAGGGACTACTATGCATAAATTATAATATTGCAGATGTTAGGGTTCCAATAACCGGTCTGGAAATTTTTAGGCTGTGGTATGGACATCAAAACTTACCCCACCCATTCTCTAATGGCTAGAGATATGACCTGGGGAAACTAACAGTGCCAAATGTGTTTCTTGACGTGGACTTACTCAGAGTAGTGGCGACACGTTATGATCGAGTTACAAGGGTAATTAGGGATAATGATGGTGGGATTCTGCTAAGTATAAGTGCAGATGAAATTCAATAGGTTTTTGATTTGAGCGAGTCTAGCTCATTCTTGGTCCCAATTGATTTATAGGAGATGAAGCAGGAGTATGTGAAGTCAAAGCCTCTTTTCAGATTAAAGTTGCTTCCTCCTCATCTGGCTAGGGTAGGCAGTTCAATGATTCATATCAGCCCAAATGACCAGGAGCCTTTTAGGCTAAGCTGTTTTGCCAACCATTTTTTGCCAACATTTTATTCATTATGACAGATTTTGGGATTCAACCCAAAGACAATGATTCCCATCGCATATATGTTCATGGGGGCTCAAATTCAGCATCCCAATTTCTCCATGGTGTATGACTATGTATCTTTTCTTGCAGAAAATATACATGAGGGTTTGTTGAAGTTTCGTGTGGGGGATGTTGGCACTCATTTATTTTGGTACTCCCTGTTAATGCATATGTTCCTATACAACAATGTCGACTTCTTCTCGGAGAAGATGGAGTTGAAGCAAGAGGTGAATGGAGAGAGATTACCAGTATAGGTGTGGAGTGCAAACCTGTCTTACAACAGGGGAGGTGTCAGGTTTGTGCAATTTGATAAATGTTTTGCCACCAGACTCAGGGCTCGGTTGGTGGTAAATGTGCCAAGAGTTACTGAATATTTGCATGAATTCCTCTAACCAAAGGTGAGGAAGCTTGATTTAAAGGTCTACCACAATTGGGGTGACATCATCATGTACCCCGTAAGCATTGTCCTAAAGGTGTATGGTTTCTAGGGAACCCCACATATTCTCCCTAACAATGTGCCATCAAGAATGGGGTTTGTTGAGGTCATGTGGAAACTAGGTTGCATTCATGAGGAAAACTTGACAGGAAGAGGAAAAGGGACTTCGTTCCCTGATTATACTGATTGTTTCAAATTTTATTTTTTCCAAGGGAGGATGGGTCCACTTCAGAAGGTTTTTTGATGATTATCATTTGAAGAGTGGATTAGAAATTAGCATGACCCTGAGGGATTCTTTTCCTTGTTCAGGAAACAAATTAAAGGTGGCATATTTGTACATGATTTCAACTTTCCTAAAGACCTAATCAAAAATGAGTTTGATTTGAATAGGCAAAAATTGAATAAAGAGAAATGGATTGGCTATGAGAAGTTGTTGGCCATGGTGCATAAAGTGGATCCAAAATGTGATCCATTAATGGATTTTACTCCATTCCACAAGAGAATTGCTTTCTTGTTGGATAATTTTAAAGAGATCATGGGCACCTTGATGACCAAGAAGGCCAATTTGGAAATGGAATTTGGAATCCAGAGACCAGAGGTGAGGCCTGAGGAAACAAGGCCAACTTATCATCCCCCAGTTGACAAACCTCTATACAAGAGAAAGAGGAATGATAGCAGTGAGGAGGATGAGGGGGATAAGAAGGGAAAACAAATAATGCAAGCATCATCACTGTCAGGTCTAAGGATCAGAGCACCTGAAGGGATAAGGATTGTGGATCTAGATTCATCACCAAGAGGTGATCTTGCAGTGCTACCATAAGAGCCAAGCCCTGAGAGGCAAAGGATTGAGGAAACACAAGAGGATTTGATGGATGAAATAATTGTGACTGATCAAAACATGCAGGTTGGTATCCCTTCCCCTCCTAGATCAACACAATTGGTGTTATCTGATATGGATATAAAGGGGAAATGTGTACAAGATGCCGGAATGGAGGCCTATAAGGCATTCTTGGATGATGATGCCTTTGTGAAGACTCATGTATTCTTGCAATTAATTTGAAGGATGAAGCTGGAGGAATACCAGGATAACTGCAAGAGAATGAGAGAATCAAGACCTGATAGGTTTGAGCAGGAGAATGATGATGAGGTCAAGGCCGAATTGATGGAGGAATAAAAAAAAATCAATCCTGAGGAGGGAAGAAGACTTGTGACTTAGGTTGGTGTCCTAATTTTTCCTGAGTGGGACATAGTCGATGTTGTAGCATTCAATGCTATCCTACAATCCAAGTATCCTATGCAAAACATTAAAGAAGAGGATAAGGCAACTTTGCAAGATTTTGAGTATGAAACTCTAGCCATATGGGAATTGGCACCCCAAGGAAGAAAACCAAATGTAATTGATATTAGTCCAAACCTAAGGGGATGGCTGATTATCAAGAGAGATTTTAAAATTTCAACAACATAAGCTACAAGCCTGACAGTAAACATGGCCAAATTGGCCCAAAACACAGCTGAGAGAGAAGAGGCTGAAAAGAAGAGTCTGATGGATAAGTACAACATAATAATTGGAGAACATAGTAGGATTCAACAAAGGAATGTTGAGCTGCAATCTAAAGTAGATAGGTTGAAATATGGGCAGGTAGGAGAATCCTCCAGTGCTCTTGGTGTTAGAGCATTACCTCCTACTTCAGGGTCAATCCCCCCTACTACTCCAATTGTTTCTACTCTGGGATCTCCCATCTAGACACTTGTTCTCAGTCCTACACCAAGGTCAGTTGAAGAAGAAGTTGAGTATTCTGCGGATCCCAACAAGAAGCAAATATTAAATAAGATCAAAAAATTACAGGCTGCCTTAAAGGAAAGTGAGGATGGTGCAACTGCCAAACAAAATGAGGTGGTGGACACAGTTTTGAGGCATTTAAATGAGAAGGTGGATGGTAGAATACCATCTGTACATTTTTTATATTCTCTATTTTTGGATGGAATAAAAAATATCAATAGGGATCAGGAAAAGGTTTTGCCTTTGGCTGAGAAGTGGATCCCTAGGGCCAACAATCTAGATGTTATGTATAAAGCTTCTAGATTTTATGCAGACAACAGACCCCAGTCATTAAGGCCTACTCAAATCTTTGTAAAATCATTGAAGGGATTCCAAGCCCTACTTGATGATTTGAGTAGAAGAATTAGGGAGCTGGTAAAGATATTTGATGATTGGAATGATACATTTTTTCCAGACATCACTGATGCACAAGGAAATGTTAAAACATTGCAACAATGGCAGGATAGGGCAGAAGAAGTTATTAATGCACAAATCAAATTGATTTGTGATGATTCGTACTATGATTTGTTGGTGAGTAGCATGGATAAAATAATTAACACTAGCACATTCTTAGAGTCTTTTGAAAGAGAAGCCAATCAGGTTGTAGTGAAATACACACCTTACAATACTAAGGTGAATGAGGTGGTGTATTTTTACTGGCCAATGGATGAAGAATATCAAAAATGGGTGGACAAGTACTTAATCGAAGAGGAGTAAAACGGTGTCTACTACCGGCAACTAACAACTCAACGGTTATGGTTATAAATGATTATGGTTTTGTCTCCATGGTGGTTTTTTGGCATAAGTTTTGAGGTTTGGCCAATGCAGCGGCTATTCCCTAATGAGTGGAATCAACAAGAAGATGCTCTGGGATTTGGCGATTGTAATCATATTTTTAAATGTCATAGAGCGGTCCAATTGACTGGTGACATGTGTATTTTCTGGCCCGATGCTTTTTTTATCCTTCATTCTCTATAAGAAGGATTTCAAGGCTAGAAATAAGGGTTAGCAAGCTAGATATTTTTAGGTCGAGTCTAAGCATAGTTGCAAAGAGCAGATTGTAAACCTGTTATTTCAATGTAAATGCATTTTAGGTTTTGGGTCATTCTGTAGTAGGGTTTTGGATTCATGAAGGTTTGATGCTTCATAACAGTACTAGCATTTGAGTTATAATGATACATTTTGATCTCATGTCTCTCCTTTGTAGAAACATATCATAATTTTGAATAATATAATCAAGGGTTATGACATTCATCTCACTGTTGGGGTGTGTATAATTCTCATTTTGGATTTAATTCAAAGAATTAATTGTTATAGATGGATATGTTTATAAAGGGATTCAGTAAGAAGTATTGAGTTAGGATATAGATTGGTGATGTTGTAATGCAATATTGTCTGAGATCTTATATGTTATGTGTTTGAATCTGTCATGGAATCTTAATTGTTTGTGAATTTGACTCCCCAATGGTATATGGCACTGGTCTAAATTGTATTTGTTTGTGAGGTTCTATGTCTGCTTGTCTTTGCTTAGAGCTTGATATGAAATTGCAAATCAAATGACTATATTAAGTGATAAAGTATTGTTGTAACCATCTCATGCTCCAAGTAGTTGATACTATTGATGAAAAACCAATTCAATTCAGTATTTTCATATTCTATTGAGCTATTAAATGAGATTATTTGTTAATTTTTAATGATTGTTTATAAGTTCAGTGCAGAGATTATAAACACATTAAAGGAACCACCCTCCTGGGTTTTGCAGAGCCCGAAGTGTAGGAGGTTTATTGTTAAAATTCTCATCAGTTGGTCCAGGTCCTTTGAGCTGCCTTTGATTAGAATTGGCGATTCTATAGGTAGAATAGAAGATAAACCTGGTTACAGTAAAAAACAACCAAAAAATGGCAACTCTACTGGGAACTTAGTTCGAATATTTCTTGTCAGTGGGTCAATTATCCATTTTGCATAGAGTTATCATTGTATATCTGCGATTTGAAGGTCAATCCCATGGGTTTTTTGTTTTGTATATCCATTTCTTCGGTCGTTATAAGTTTTATGTTATCCCGTGAGGTTTTCTTTGTGCATTGTCAAGAACATGAAGAGAGGGATCTTTTATATTTTTCACCAAGTGTTTCTGAAAAGTTGGTAGTCCCCAGATAATTGGGTGGCAACTCTGAAGTCTCTACACCAGTGAGCATTTTAATTTGAAAATATCATATCAATTAAGAGATCTTTGAAGAAACACGAGGAATGAAGAACACCAGGTCATTTGTGAAGAATCACCCAGAACAAAAATTGGAAGGAGAACTTCCTAAAATGAAGAAGAAGGATTGGATAAAGAAGAAGCCAAAATCTAGTAGTGCTGCTCCTGCATCACAAAATCTTGTACACCAAGGTACAAGTAAATCTCTACATCCTATCCTTGAGACTTTTGAACATGTATCTAGACATTTAGAATCAGATAGTTGTGGATTTTTTGATACATTGTTTAATACACCTATTCAAGAGGATGTAGCCTATCATAATAAATGGCCTGCTAGTGTCCAATATATTAAGAGAAGTAGAAGTAGAAGTAGAAGGCATCACAAAGAATGCACAGTGATGTGCCTCCTCTTGCTGAAGATGATGGAACTCCTTTATTATTTAGGCATGAAGAAGCAAACCTGATAGACCTAAGTGAGACATCAAGTTCTGACATGACTTTGCCTGACCCTGAATATGTTTTTGGGGATATTAGTTCTTTCAGACAAGAGATCCAAAAGAAAGTTGAGCTTAGGATAAAAAGGAAAACGAAACATAATTGATGCATGTTGTCATTGAAAGGGATAGATTAATTAGACAATTGGAAACTATGAAGCTCCTAAATCAAAGTAGACCTGAACCAAAAGAGGAAGTTCCTTTTATATGGGAAATTATTGATAAGGAGATAAAGCTAGTTTCTAAAGTAAAACCTGTAGGTCAAGCCGAGGCCTAACCAAAGCTTACAAACCCTAAACCCTTGGACCTTATCAAGCCTAAATCAAGTAATCCAGATCCTAAACCTGTTTTGGATAAGGGAAAACAAAAGGCTAAAGGGATCAAGATAAATGAAAGGGTGGTTTCTCACCATCCCAAGCAAGATCCCCTTCCACATGTGTCATCACAAATAGATAATTCCTTGGAAAATATTATGAGGGAACGGGAAGCTCTAGCAAAAGAACTAGAGAGGACTGAAATTGAGGCTGCAAATGCAGAAAAGAGAAGGAAAATAAGTTTCCTAAGAATGTCAAGTGTGGATGAAGTTGCAAAAGCTAAAAATTCATCAGGTCACCAAGAGGTTGTGAAGAATGATCTTAAAACTGGTCTAGAAAATACCACAAATAATTTTGGCCCAAAGGTTCAGGCAACAAAATTTGTAAATCTACACCAAGATGGTCCTAAAACTCAGAATACAAGGTCTAGTGATGACTCTCAAAAAATTGATGGACTATTTCAGAGGAGACCTATACAATTGGAAAGGTATAGGTGACTATTCTTTGATGGTATTTCAGGTTACCCAAATCCCATCCTTGATGAGCTAAGGGAAAAGATGAATAAGTTCACTGGGAATAATTCTTTTTTAGCTGAGGAACATTTGAAAGCCTTCATGGATATGTTGAATGAATATGAAGTGGAACATGAGGATGTAGTAATGAATTTGTTTGCCCAATATTTGATAGAAGATGCAAGGGATTGGTACAAGGGTTTACCGAATGCTAGTATTGGTTCATGGGAAGAGTTTGAAAAATTCTTCAAAGAACAATATGGTGATAAGACCAATGCTAGTTTCATGTTGAATGAATTCAACACCATCAAGAAATCAATGAATGATCTTGTGAAAAAATTTAACCTTAGATTTTAAAATGCAATATATAAATTGTTTCAGGTGATGAGACTTGATGAAAATGTTTGTTTAACTACTTATTTCAACGCTTTTGATGCTAAAATGGCATATATCCTCAGAGATAAGGACCCTCGGACCATGAGGGATGCTTTTAGAGTAGATATTAATATTGAAAGCAATAGGAAAGCTTCTGGAAAATATGGTAGGAGGGAAGAACCCACTCTCTTGAAGAATCCTAGGGACAAAACTGAGAAGGTCTATACTGTGGGTCCTAAAGATGAAGAGAAGTGGGATAAATTCCTCATTACTTTGAAGGATATAAAATATATTGTTGCTAAGCAAGAGAAGGGTCTTGGAAATGATAAGAAATAGTATAATAAAAATGACAGACCTCATAGATTGCAAAATTATCCCTACAATACAAATTAGAAGGATGGAAAACCAATATTACCAGCCCAAAAGCCTAAAATTGATCAACAGACACCAGATCCTTTACAAAAGTCTATAAATTTGGTACAAGATAGACCATGGTGTGAGGTGTGTAAATATCCCCATGATCATAATTATTGTGGTGTTGCCCAATTGCTTGTTGCTGAAGGAAAAGAGGAGGATGCTCATCAGCAAACTCTTGATTTTGAGTAGAATGATGTTGATTATTGTATGGCTCAGTCATATATTGATGAAGTTGAGTGTTTTTTTGATGATGAATTGAAAGAAGTTGATGTAAATAATCAACAACAGAGAATTGAAATCTATCATCAACAATTTTTTTTTGATGAGGAAGGTGAGTTTGACCATCATGCTTGCAATATGAAGCAAGTTGAGGATTCAGTGTCTCTGAGAAGACCATCAAAAGATTGGATTTCCCGGTTGATTGAAGAAATGGCTGCTCAGATGAGAAGTACATTACAGCTAAGAGACAACTCTATGGGTGGTGAGCAGGGCAAGCCTGCTAGCCTTTTCATTAAGGAGCAGAAAGATAAAAACAAGGGTGTTAAAGAAGATAGCAAAAATGATGTTGTCAAAGTCAAGGAGGTCAAGAATGAGAAGATATGTGCGAAAAGGACTGAGATCCCAAAGCCTAGTGAAGATGTTACTCCTTTGTTGGTAAAGACCAAAGTGATTACCAAGTTTGTTGAATCTGATCCAGAAGAAAAGCAAAAGAAACTTGAAGGAAAACAACAATTGGAGAAAAAATAAAATAATGATGGTATGATTCCTAACCTGCCTCAATACACACCCTTGGACATTTTTCAAGTATTGTCTCAAGTTAAAGTTACTATACCTTGGCTCAAGATGATGAGAATAGATGAGCATAAAGAAAAAACAATAGCCTTGATCACTGCAATTCCTAGTAGTAAAGTTGACCAAGGAAATTGTAAAGAAGCCAAGGAAAAGGAAGAAATAAAAGAGAAAGAAGTGGAGGGAGTTGTAACACAAATTACCCCTGTGTATCTAGGAAATTGTAAAGAAGCCAAGGAAAAGGAAAAAATAAAAGAGAAAGAAGTGGAGGGAATTGTAACATAAATTCTCCCTCTGTATCTAGGGAATTGTAACCATCCTCAACAACAAGGCCAAAAATGTGGAGCTTCCTCTAGTGCCTAATTAACTTGGTGCTACTGGTTATGCACTCAGCTTAGTGGACTTGAGGATCCCTAGACTAGGAATTTCATCATTCAAAGGAGGGCTACATTAAATCATCAACCAGGGAATTGTAAGCTTTATATGGTGTTGGAAATGTATATGTATTCATATATTCTAGACATCCTACATCAACTGAGTATAGGTGAATAAACACATGTAAATACATTAAAAACTTTAAATCAGAATAAAGTACTAATTCATAAAATAGATTAAAGGAATACAAATAACTATCTTTATTTTTGGGTACCTAATGCTTGAGACTATAACTAGCTGGCTATTATACTGCAATATGTCCTAACTTAGTTAACCTCAGGAGGATGAAACCAAATATCAATTTATAGATTCTATCTTAGGAACTACAACATATTTATTCATAATCACATAAACTAGAAACTATCAATTACTTCCACAATATATAATCTAATCTAATAAATTAAATTGAAGCGGCTCAACAATACGTCAAGTGACCCTTGCTTGAGTTGCTCCTTTCATAAGATTTTGTCAATCACTCACTTACTCAACAAAACATATCATCAAATCAATTCTCTTTTATTACATTCTAAACATAAAATTGCTACACAAAATCTAACAAGAAATTTGTAACATGTCAATTTTTCTAGCAAGTAAATTTCCTAAGTTTTCACTTTCAAGTAAATAAACCGTGTTTCAATCCATTGCAATAAAAAAATTATTTTCTTACGAGAGAAAAAATGAACATAGATGACATGATGAATGCCATTCATTAATTTATTTTCCAACGCAATAATCATCATGATATAATATTTCCAATATTGTAGATAATTACATGCATAGCTCAACTGAGCTTCAAAGCAATAGATACAAATGGTCTAGGAATCTTCTACATAAATTGATCACTAGCTAAGGAGGAGAAACATCACTCAAGTGCTTTTTTGCCAACCACAGATTCATATGTGGTCCCCTACACATCTATAAATGGATAGATGGCCCTACCCTTCAATGAAGATATTGGTGAAGAAAACTTGTCACATTGAACTTAGTGAGCCTAGTGATGCATCCTACATATCTAGAACTTGTAGACCTTACAATCTTGATCTAGCATGCATGATAAGGAACACGGTGAACTAAAAGTGGAGCCAAAGGAAAACACACTACTTTGGCCAAAGTATTCTCACTCACTACTTCAAGTGATAGTCATCCTATTCACATTCACTACCCTAGCTCGTTCTACTTTAGACCATTATATCTATGCATAGGTAAACCTCTCATAGGTAATCCTAACCTCCAGTTTGACCTATTCCCTTTTCCAAAACTAGATAGCATCTCTATCAAATGAATATAAGAAAACGTATAAGTTACCCTCCCTTCAATGGATAACCTAACCCTAGGAATTAACTCATAAGCTATCTAAGTCCATTTAACCATACCTTAACAAGTTATTCTAAATTCATCATTCCTAGTATATAATACTATAGGTCATACATCATCAACTCTCCTTAATAGGGAGTAAATACAAGCACTTATATGGAAAACACATCAAACACAATCTTTCCTCTTTTATAAGCAAATATAATTTTCTCTATTATAAGCAAACTAGTACCTTTCCCTAGGAACAATCAAGGCAATCAATTTTCAGATTATAAAGACAAAATAGAAAAGAATGGAGTTTCATGCATGTTAATTTCTTAATCTAATCGACTCAAAAAATTTCTAGCTTTGAATCCTCTTACTATCAAGTTAGATGTCAACCTTCCTTCACTAAAACTCACTAAAATTCTCTCACCAAAAGCTCTCAACAAAATAATATTCACACAATGAAAACTACAAAAAAAATGGTAGTGTAATGTTACATACATTAAAAGTGTAAGAAATGAGGTAAGATCGACCCATATTTATTCACAAGAATTAGCTTCACAAGGCTATACTTAAGGCTTATAGTTTTCCACTTCTCAACCATTTAAAAATGACTCGGCTTAGAAGAAGAAAGGTGGTGAATTCTCAAGAAGATAGACATCGATTCACCACAACAAATTGATCCAATGATCAACACAACATGTTTGAAATATTCATAAAGCACATGTTTTAACACAACTAATTGATTTCAAGTTTGTTAGACTTCTAAAGCATTCAAATAATTCATATAATGGCACCGAGTTTGCAGCTTACTCTCCCTATTCACAAGGCTTGTGATTTAGCATTTAAAACGGTCTAACACAGGTTTGTTGCACATATACAGTCAACTAAGTCAATTCCAAGTAGTTGACACATAGTATGATTCAACCCTTTTGCATTTATATTAGCATTTGAATCGGTACATTGTAATACATTGCACTATATTCATTTTATTAACACACACAACAATCTAAAGTCTCACGTATTCCATTATCATTTAATCTGAGATGATTTATAGGCCTTTACATTTGCTTGACTGCTATTATCTAGTGTGCTATATCTTCCATTCATTGACCAAAGCATAAACTTGCATGTATCGACCGTTATACTTTGTATAAATCATCCTCTGATACATTGCATAATATATGTATAAATCGGCCTTTACTCTTTCCATTAATATATATACAAATCGACCTTTATTACTTTCTATATATACATATAAATATATATATGTATTTACATATATATACATGTACATATATATATTGATGAATAGACTCAATGCTATATATATGTATATGTGTATATATTATAATATATATATATATATATATATATATATATATATATATTTCATATCACTAAACATGTATACATTTGATATTCAAATGAATAAGATCGAGTTAATATTCATATATCATATCATTTGTATATCATTATGAATGTATACATATATATACATATGTCGACGTATCCATATAGGTATTTCCATTTTCCATTACATATGTTTATATCAATACATGTATTCATATGTATATCATATATATATATACATTTGATAACACAATCACATACATGAACAATGACTATCTTATTGGTAGATATATATACGTATGATGTATATATATATATTAATGTGTGTGTGTATGACGTACATATATATATATACACACACATGTCATATTTTCCTCTTGATATCTCCACACTCATAAGCAACCCGTTCATAAGCGTACATAGGTACGTCTGCCTATGCATTCTCATGTATGTGTTCCTTCGTGCAAATGAATTATCATTGACATGCGTATTCATACATATAGATACCTTCAACGTATGTACACCTCATCAATTCAGCATAGGAATATAAAGAATTAATCTCATGCATCAAGCACTAAAAATAAACCAAGAATGCTCCTAATAGAAATCAAACTCCTTTATATTGCAAACTCATCATGCTAAAGGATAGCTTACCAATTCCCAAACACTATGACTTGAATCGACCATTCTACTTAGTGAGTGTGTGTATAAACTCAATTTAGGTTTTTTTACTGCTTACTTTACCAAGTTCTTCTCTTGAGTGAAACTTCCCCTCCCTTCCGGAGGATTGATTATGAACCTACATCCAACTTAGCACATTTTCATGGTAGTCAGTCGTTCATCAATACAAATATTTGCATTATCCTTTTCATAGTTATAATATCAATTCAATAACCATTCATTCTAGATTTCCATTCCATTAACATCAACTAAAATAATTTTCATTCACTTTCAATAAAAAAAGTACATTCACATATATTTCCAATCAAAATTCTAAATACATTCACACATGCGGTAATTACCATATCATAGTAATAGTAAATAGGTAAACGCATAATGGGGTGTGACATACTCCCACCCTTGTGAATCATCGTCCTTGATGATTTTATGTAGCAATATAAACTTAGAAAAACAAACAAACATTTTTTTTATCAAGCACTTTCAAAAGCACGTAAAAGATGTGGAAACTTTTGGGCTATTTCAGCATAGTCTTCCCAAGTGGCAGAATCTTCTATATACTGGTCCCATTGGAATTTGCACTGCAGAATCTCCCCATTATGCAAGTAAAGCTTATGTGTTCCAAGCACCTTGATAGGCTCAATTGCTACCACTCTAGGGTCCTATACATGTAAAGCATTCCAATCAATTACATGATTATCACATGGTATGTACTTCTTTAGGTAAGAAACATGAAAGACGTTATGCATCTAGGCAAGAGCTAGTGGAAATGCAATTCAATAAGGTACAAGATTCACTTCCTCTAGAATCTCAAAAGGACCTACATAGCACGAAGCTAGTTTGGATGAATTTCCAAACTTGATAGAACTCTTATGCAGTTTAACCCTTAACAACACCTTATCACCTATTGCAAAATTTATGGGTACTTTCTTTGCATCTACATAGATTTTATGCCTATCATTGGCTTCATCTAGCCTTTGCTTGATAACCTTGACTTGTTCCTCCATCTCAGCTAATATTTCAGGCCTAAGACTCACCCTATCTTCAAGTTTATCCCAAATTATCAGGGTTTGACACTTCCAACCATATAATGCTTGGAAAGGAGCCATCTTTATTATAAAATGGTAGGAATTATTATAAGAAAATTCCACAAAAGGAAATTAGTCTTCCCACTTGTATTGTTGATCCATACAATACATTCTTAGTAGGTCCTCAAGTACTTGATTCACCCTTTATGTTTGTCCATTCGTTTTTGGATGACATGTTGAACTTATATTTAGTTGAGTCCCCAGTGCAGAGAATAAGGTTTTCCAAAATCTTGAGGTTACACATGCATCCCTATCCAATATAATATTCTCTATAATTCCATGTAGTCTAAATACCTCTTGCACAAATTTTTGAGCTATGACATGAGCTCCATTGGTTAAACTCCCCGGTATGAAATGTGCTACCTTATTAAATTTGTCAACAACTACTAATATGGTGTTATGTTTATTCCTTGACATGGGAAATCCTTGCACAAAGTCCATACTAATGACTTTCCACTTGCTCTCTGGAATATCGTGGATATAGCAAGCCTACAAGTTGATGATGTTCCACTTTAACTCTATGAAACTCCAAGCACTTAGCCACAAACCTAGAAGCATCTCCTTTCATCCCTTTCTGAAAGTATAATGGATTCACATCTGCCAACATCTTGGTCACACCAGGATGTCCCAAGTATGGTGCTTCATGAACTTATTTCCATACAAGATTTCTCAATTCTTCATATTCAGGCTCACACATCCTTCCCTTATACCTAATTAATCCATTGGGTTCAAAATGATATCCATCATATCTTGCATCCTATGGATTATTTATGAGTGCTTGCTTGACTTGAAAATAGTACTTTTCCTTCTTACATTTCTGCAAAACTTGACCTTTAAAGTTGGTTTGGATTGTCACTATCAAGACAATATGTATTCTATGACTTAAGGCATCGACTACTCGATTTTCCCTTCCTTTGATATAACTGATATTGAAGTCATAATCGACAATCAACTCCAACCATCTTCTCTATCATGCATTTATATTAGGCTAAGTTAATAGATTCTTCAACCTGTGATGATCAGTTTTCATATCAAAGGTTTTCGTAGAAAGTAATGTCTCCATATTTGCAATGCATAAACTATCGCTGCTAACTCTAAATCATGCGATGCATAATTTTTCTCATAGGGTTTCAGCTTCCTTAATTAATAAGCAATTACTTGCTCTTCTTGCATTAAGACTCCACCTAAATCCTCTCTCAATGCATATGTGATAGTAGTGAAGTTACCATCAGGATCTAGTACTTTCAAAATTGGTGCAGTTTTTAACTTCTCTTTAAGTAGATTATATGTTGCTTGGAATTTTTATATCCACTGTGAAGCTGACATAAGCTTGAAGAGATTGAGCATACTTGCTAACCCTAACTGCTAGATTATATGCAAAGAAATAATTGGAAAGTCTATTCTAGAGAAATTTGCAACAAACTTTATATAATATCCTTCTAGACCTATAAAAATTCTTACTTTAGAAACATTTTTAGGTATCGACTATTCTAGCACTACCTTGATCTTGGTTGGATCAACTAAGATACCTTCATTCGATATCACAAGTCCTAGGTACTGCACGTTCTTTGGTAAGAAAGTACATTTAGAGAGTTTCCCATACAACTTATGTTCTCTCAGTCATCAAAATATCTCCAAATGCTTGCAATGATCCTCTTCATCCTTTGAATAGATTAGGATATCATTAAGAAAAACTAAGACAAACTTATCTAGGGAATCCCTGAACACATTGTTCATTAGATTCATAAAAGTTTCTGATGCATTAGTGTAACATAGATTTTGGTATCACCTAGGGTTCTCTAACACTTCTAGGTTTTTCACCTAAAAGGATAGAACTGGGTCCAAAATGCTAATGTTGACATTCAAGATTAATGTAATGACATGGATGTAATGTATCCAATTATGATGTCTAAATGCAACAAACTAAAAAAGAAATGATTTATTGATGATAATCCTAACAAATGCAAAATGTTGGAAAACACAATTTTGTATACAAACATGTATAAAATGAACTATGAAATACAAGTAAACTATGATATAGATGAGAGAGGAGAATAAGTGATAGGATAGGATTGGGTGGAACACTCACTGTTCCATGCTCCGGGTCCTTGTTCTCAAGAACCCCTATGGTGTCACTCTCCACCACATTAACCTATAGGCCCTAATACTAGTTAGGCACCCCTGGTTCTCCTAGCCAACCCTACTATCATTTCCATTTCCCTAACCAAGCCAATCTTGGTGCTTTCTCTACCATCCTTTTCCCTAGCCCTTAATCTTCCCTAAAGGCTAAATACCTCCATTCCTTTAATTAATCTTTGTAGGGGTGTAAGGTTTCAACAGGCTTCCAACATTCCTCCTAGGGTGCTTGTAGGTTCACCAAGCTTCATTCTTCCTTCGCTTTCACCATACCCTCATCTAGGGTTTTGGTTCCTTAGTTCTAGGCCTTCAAAGTAGGTCTTTTCCTAAGAGAATGAGGTAGCTCTCCTAAATTCTCTAAAAGACTTCCATTATTTTCTTGGAATTGGTGATGCCCTTGCCCATACCTTGAAGAATTTTGAAACTTGGAGCCTCCATTGTCCGTACTCTATCCTGACCATTAGTTTAGTATATTTAGGCTTGTTTAAGCCATTTTCTGACCACCCGATGGACTGTCATTTTGTTTGCCAGTCAAACGGACTGTTGGGACCTCCTCCTTGGTACCAAGCCTCCTCAAGGCTTCCTTCCAACTTCCTACCATGGGATTTTGCAAGGAGAGGTCACCCCTGCAAGTTAGGTGCTTGTTTTGCACTGTCCTTCCTATCCGGGCATTGCCAAGCTTGCCTAGGAAGTGACTTTCCTCATAACTACTCGACCCCTAAAGACTCCTAGACCTAAACTATGTATAGGAATGGAGCTTAGCCTCATTCCCCATAGACTAAGCACCAGGTATAGTGGAAGATAGAGGTCTGAGTCTCCATGGTTGTCAGTTTACCAGACTGATCAGCAAGGGAAAGAAACCAAAACTAGCTAAGAACAAAGCTATGTAACGATGAAAATGCTTAATTACAGACCACACAAAGCTTGAAAAATAGTTACATCACATTCCACACGTATCTAGATGCCTGGTTATACCACTAACACACTACCAAGAACTCAAACGAAAAAAATTATCTGATTACTCCTACTGTTTCTTATTTCTCCTTCATGAAAAGTTTCAAGATTACAAAAACTCCAAAATGCCTTCCAAATGACTTCCAACCCAACTACAGGTCAAGGCATACCTTTTATAGTTTGGCCAAAGTAGTTGTGCCTCCCTTGGGTCGGACAAATCAGTTACCAAGTGGGAAAAGTGCAAATTGTCCCAATTTGCCACTTTCCCCAACTTCCTAGAACTCACACAAATGAGTGTTTTAAACTCAAAACTTGAACACTCCTGATAGCTCCTGACCAAGGTATTTTGGTAAGCCACTCAATCAAATGAAATGGTCAACATGACCTTATCCCAATAAAAAAACATTCATAAACCCTTCCTATTCCTAGTGTTTCCTAGGTGTTTCTCCTAGGTGCTCCTGCATCATTCTCCCCCTCCCTGCCAAACACTAAGAAGTAGAAGGAGAGATCAATGATATTTCTATGCCAAGCTTCTTGAACTGATCCTCTTGTACCCATGTAGCTTCTGATTCATGCTTATTCTTCCACTTAATAAGGTGCTCCATGTACACCTTGTTTCTTGTAGACTTTTGCACCCTGGACTCCAAGATCCTTTCAGCTTGTTGCTTGTCTTGAGAAGGTAGGGGTATGTTGCTGATGTCCTTGAAGATCTCTTGACTATTCTGATCCATTCCTTTGACTGATCCCTTGTATTTGATCAAGTCAACTATATTGAAAACCGGTGAGATTCCTAAGTCAATAGGTAGCTCAACCTTATATGCATTTTTACCATACTTAGCCAATATCTTGCATGGTCCTACCCTTTTCATTTGTAGCTTGGTTGATACTCCCTTCTGCAACCTGGATTTGTTGAGGTGAACCATGACATACTCACCCACTACAAATTGCACATCCTTCCTTGACAAATCTACCTTCTCCTTCAATTTTTGTGTAGCTTCGGTGACTATCTTCTTCACCTGCTCCTGAATCTCTTTCATGGTCTGACTGAAGTCTTCAGCATGTCCACTTCTATGTTCCATGGTTCCTAGATCCCTGAGCTCACAAATACCCCTTGGGTGCATCCCATACACAACCTCAAAAGGACTCTTCCCTGTGGTCCTGTCGACACTATCATTATAGGCATACTCAGCTTGTGAGATGACCATATCCCATGTCTGTCCATATTCCTTTGTTAGGCACCTAAGAAGATTACCCAACACCCTGTTAACCACCTTCGTTTGACCATCGGTCTGAGAATGGTAAGCTAATCCAAATGACAGGTTGGTACCCAATCTTTTCCATAGAGTCTTCCAAAAATGACTCATGAACTTAACATCCTTGTTTGAAACAATGCTTAAAGGTAGGCCATGAATCCTTACAACCTCCTTAAAGAAAAGATGAGCTATGTAGCTAGCATCATGAGTAGCTTTGCAAGGAATAAAGTGACTCATTTTGCTAAATCTGTCCACCACTACATACACACTATCAAAACTAGACTTGGTCTTAGGGATTCCTACCAAAAAATCCATGCTCACACACTCCCATGGTCTGTTAGGAATGGGTAGGGGTTGATAAAGACCAACATTACTAGCTCCTCCCTTAGCTTTCATACATACAACACATTGTTCCACATACTTTCTAACATCTCTTGCCAACTTAGGCCAATAGTAAAACCTTTGTATGAGTTCCAAGGTCTTGTTGATGCCAAAATTCCCACTAAGACTACCATTATGCTTCTCTTGAATGAAGTTTTCTCTCATTGACCCTCTTGGAACACATAATTGATTCCCTTTAAACAATAGACCACTTTGCAATGTATACTCAGCATATTGACTATGAAAATGATTCTCAAAGTCAGAACATACCTTATAGGCTTCTAAGAAATCTTCATCCTCTCCATAGAGATCTTTAAAGCTTTCAATCCCTATGCTCTTCACTTGTATCTCTTGAACTGTCAACAATCTCCTGCTCAATGCATCTGCTACTTTATTCATCTGCCCCTTCTTGTGCTTGATGGTGAAGGTAAAATCTTGGATGTATTCCATCCATTTCAAATGCCTATTGCTCAACTTCTCTTGGGTGTTGATGTAGCTGAGTGCTTGATTGTCTGTAAACACTACAAACTCCTTAGGTAGAAGGTAATACCTCCACTTCCTAAGTGACTGAACCAAAGCATAAAGTTCTAAGTCATAAGTTGAATAATTCTTCTTTGCCTCATTGAGTTTCTCACTAAAGAATGCTATAGGTCTGCCCTCTTGACTCAACACTCCTCCAATTGCCACTCCACTAGCATCACATTCCACAGTGAACAACTTGTCAAAGCTAGGTAACAAGAGAATAGGTTGAGTTGCCACCTCTTGTTTCAGTTTCTCAAACACTCTCTCAACTGCTTGGGTCCACACGAACTTGGCTTTCAATCCACCTTTTATTGTATCTAGGACCGGTGCACAAATACCACTAAAGTTCCCTATGAATTTTCTATAGAATTGAGACAATCCATGGAAACTTCTTACCTCAGTCCCTGTTGTTGGTGTAGGCCAGTTTATGATTGCTTCCACCTTGCTTGGATCCATCTTCAATGATCCTTTAGACACTACAAAACCCAAATATACAAGCTCTTGCTTAAATAACTCACACTTCTCTAGATTGATTGCCAACTTCTCCTCTTGCAACCTTCTAAGAACCAACTCCACATGTTTTAAATGCTCTTCTACTGTCTAGCTGAATATAAGGATGTCATCAAGGTATACAACCAAAAATATCCTTGTGAAGTCCTTGAGCACTTCATTCATGAGCCTCATGAATGTGCTAGGGGCATTGGAGAGACCAAATGGCATTACTCTCCATTCATATAATCCATCTGTTGTCATGAATGTTGTCTTCCATTCATCACCATCCTTAATTCTGATCTGATGGTATCCACTCTTGAGATCCAACTTGGTGTAGTATTGAGCTCCTCCTAGACAATCCATTAAGTCTTCAATTTTAGGAATAGGGAACCTATACCTAATGGTGATTCTATTTATTTCTCTAGAATCAGTACATAACCTCCATTTTCCTCCCTTCTTGGTTGCCAAAACTACTGGTATTGCACATGGGCTTATGCTCTTTTGAATCAATCCTTGATCCAACAACTCTTGCACTTGTCTAGCTACTTCCAAATTCTGATCCGATGTAAGCTTATATGCTGCTTTGTTAGGTAATGATGCTCCAGGTATGAAGTCAATTTGATGACTAATAGCTCTTTTAGGAGGTAAAGTTGTAGGTGTGCCATCACTTACTATGTCTTTGTACTTCTCAAGTAAATTCTGGACTGCTTCAGGTATGACTGGTTTTTCAGTCTTGTCTTCCTCCTTGGATTACAATAGAACTACATATCCTTCTCCACCTTCATGTAGGGTGTTGAGGAACTCTTTCCCACTACTTAGTAGCACACTTGGTGTCTTTGACTATCCTTCATCCTCTTCTGACAGTGACTGCAATTTAAAAGTTTTTCCATCCTTCTTAAATGAAATTGTATTCTCCTTTCCATCATACATGGCACTCCTATCATATTTCCATGGTCTGCCCAATAGTAGATGACATGCATCCATGGGTAAAACATCACAAACTAACTTGTCCTTGTACCCTCCAATGGAAAACTCCACCGTTACTTGTTCATTCACCAAAACACTTTGCCCTTTGTTAAGCCATGTGACCTTGTAGGAGTTAGTGTGGGGTACCTTCTTCAATTTCAGTTTCATTACTACCTCTTCTGAGATGATATTGTTTGTGGAACCTGAATCTACAATGACCTTGCATACTTTACCAAGTATCTTACACTTCACTCTAAATAGAGCTCTTCTTTGTTTTGGTTCTTCCTTGACCGGTTGTCTTATCAACACTCTTCTAAACATCAGATTCTCTCCCACCTCAGACTCAATGTGACTGAGCTCAGTTGACTTAGGACCCATGGTGTCCTCTTGTGCATAAGCCACTCTCTTCTCATTGCTTGATGAAGATGCTTTCTCTGGGCACCTATAAGCTGGGTGTCCAACTTGACCACAATGATAGCATTTCATGGTTGAAAAATAGGAATTACTCTTGCCTGCTCCTCTTCCTCTATTGGATCCTCCTTGAGAACCTCTACCTCTATTATACCCTCCTATAGAAGGTGTTTCATTGCCATGATCTGTGGATTTAAACTCTCCTTGGTTTCTTTGGTCATTACCTCTCCCTTGGTAGCCACCACGCTATCCTCTTTGATCTCTTTGATCTCTGCCTTTACCTCTACCTTTAGAAGCCTAATCTTACTTCCTCTTGCTTCTCTCCTCAATTTTGATAGCTAATTGATAGCATTGGTGTACTGTCTTTGGACTTAAAAGAGCCATCTCCTCTTGAATGTTCCATTTCAATCCATTAAGATACCTAGCCACCTTGAGGCTTTCATCTTCTGAAACATTAGACCTCATACAAATTTTTTGGAACTCCTCTATGTAGGTATTCACATCTAGGTCTTTCTGCCTTAGGCTTTGTCTCTTCTTGTGTAACTGAATCTCATAATCATCAGGCATGTAGGCTTCTCTCACCTTTGCAACCATACCTTTCCAATTTGAGATGGGTTTCTTTCCTTCCTTCTCCCTCTTTGTTTGGATAAATTTCCACCATGTCAAGGCCGATCCTCTCAATCTTGATTTGGCCACCTTCACCTTCTGTGCCTCTGTGACTCCATCACACTCAAAATGATTCTCCATGCCTTCTATCCAATCCATGACTAGATCGGCTTCCATCTTCCCACTGAACAATGGTATGCCTTCAAGTGCTTTCCCACTCAAAGCTTTCAATGCCTTCAAGAAAGGCTCCTCTTGTAGAACAGGGTCAGGTTCAAGGATCTTGTCTTCCTCTGCAACCTCTTCTTTCTTTGGTACCCTATTATTGTCCTCACCGTCCTTGTTTAGTAAAGTACTCAATGTCTCCTCCAATTGTGCTAGTCTTTCCCTTAGTCTTCTATTATCTTCTTCTTGGTCTTCAACCTTCTTTGCCAACTCAACATTTGTCACCATGATTGTGGAACCACTTGATTCCAGGTCTGACATACAAAATTCACTCCCAAATCTTTAACTGGCTCTGATACCAATCTAATAGGATAGGATTGGGTGGAACACTCACTGTTCCATGCTTCGGGTCCTTGTTCTCAAGAACCCCTATGGTGTCACTCTCCACCACATTAACCTATAGGCCCTAATAATAGTTAGGCACCCTTGGTTCTCCTAGCCAACCCTACTATCATTTCCATTTCCCTAACCAAGCCAATCTTGGTGCTTTCTCTACCATCCTTTTCCCTAGCCCTTAATCTTCCCTAAAGGCTAAATACCTCCATTCCTTCAATTTCTCTTTGCAGGGGTGTAGAAAGGTTTCAACAGGCTTCCAAAATTCCTCCTAGGGTGCTTTTAGGTTCACCAAGCTTCATTCTTCCTTCGTTTTCACCAAACCCTCATCTAGGGTTTTGGTTCCTTAGTTCTAGGCCTTCAAAGTAGGTATTTTCCTGAGAGAATGAGGTAGTTCTCCTAAATTCTCTAAAATACTTCCATTATTTTCTTGGAATTGGTGATGCCCTTGCCCATAACTTGAAGAATTTTGAAACTTGGAGCCTCCACTATCCGTACTCTATCCTGACCATTATTTTAGTAAATTTAGGCTTGTTTAAGCCATTTTCTGACCACCCGGTGGACTGTCATTTTGTTTGCCAGTCAAATGGACTATTGGGACCTCCTCCTTGGTACCAAGCCCCCTCAAGGCTTCCTTCCAAATTCCTACCACAGTATTTTGCAAGGAGAGGTCACCCCTGCAAGTTAGGTGCTTGTTTTGCACTGTCCTTCCTAGTCGGGCATTGCCAAGCTCGCCTAGGAAGTGACTTTCCTCATAACTACTCGACCCCTAAAGACTCCTAGACCTAAACTATGTACAGGAATGGAGCTTAGCCTCATTACCCATAGACTATACACCAAGTATAGTGGAAGACAGAGGTCTAAGTCTCCATGGTTGTCAGTTTACCAGACTGATCAGCAAGGGAAATAAACCAAAACTAGCTAAGAACAAAGCTATGTAACGATGAAAATGCTTAATTACAGACCACACAAAGCTTGAAAAATAGTTACATCACATTCCACACATATCTAGATGCCTGGTTATACCATTAACACACTACCAAGAACTCAAACACAGAAAATTAACTGATTACTCCTACTGTTTCTTATTTCTCCTTCATGAAAAGTTTCAAGATTACAAAAACTCCAAAATGCCTTCCAAATGACTTCCAACCCAACTATAGGTTGAGGCATACCTTTTATAGTTTGGCCAAAGTAGTTGTGCCTCCCTTGGGTCGGACAAATCAGTTACCAAGTGGGAAAAGTGCAAATTTTCCCAATTTGTCACTTTCCCCAACTTCCTAAAACTCACACAAATGAGTGTTTTAAACTCAAAACTTGAACACTCCTGAAAGCTCCTGACCAAGGTATTTTGGTAAGCCACTCACTCAAATTCAATGGTCAACATAAACTTATCCCAATAAAAAAACAAATTCATAGACCCTTCCTATTCCTAGTGTTTCCTAGGTGTTTCTCCTAGGTGCTCCTGCACCAATAAGGTGTACCTAGAATATGAAGAGGGATAAGATGGAGGTTTGGAATCTTGAAAAACTTGATGTAGAAGCTAGATGGGACACTTGTACCAATTTGGGGGACTTAGTCCATTTTTTGAGAAAATCTGTCAGAACAAGTGTTAGACAAAAGGGTACTCAAATCTACAAAAAACCCTTTTCAGGCTTAGTAGTTGGACTAATTCACCATTGATGGAAACTTAGTCCACTTCCAAGTTTTGGGAAATCAGAAGGTGCAATATGTAGCTCCAGGTCTACACTTTTATTCTTGACAATCTTCTAGACCCGAAACTGTAGAATCTGGTCTGTAAGTGTTCTCCATGCTTCTTTTAGGGTTTTGACTAGCTTGAAGGGCTTTGAAATTTTTTTGAATACTTTCCCACCTTTTTCTTTGCCAAATCTACACACAAGACCTGCAAATCACACTAAGAGGGAAAACTTGTTGATTGTTAGGGCATGGAGGTTTGCCTTAGTCAAACAACCCCTTTTAGATAATTAAATCAAATGAAGAGATAAGATAATGAAGCATGATACAATGGAGTTACTACCTTGCCATGATGATTGATCTTGATTTGTTGCAACAATGGTTGAATATTTAGCCCTTGAATGCCTTGGAAGGATGTCTTGATGACTTAGAATGCTAAAACCCTAGCTTGCTTGAGAAGAATGATTGAGAAGATTGAGTGAGTGAATAAAATAGAAGAGTTAGGAGGTATGAGATGAAAAATGAGGAGAAAAACCTTTATTTATACATGTTGTGCCCTAATTTCCCAAAAATACCACATCATAGGTTGACCTTAGGGTTTTGGAGACAATAACCACTAGAATTTTGAGTTTATTTTGATTTTGATGCCACATGGGACTAAGTCGCCAAAGGTGGCGACTGAGTCCACCTGGGAAAATTTGAGTGGATGTTGGGAATTAACACGAGATTAATGTTTCTTAATGGGATTGTCTTCTGAAACATACTTAAGTAGAACCTATAAGTGCATTAGGGGGTCATTCTATCATAAGAAAGGGTCAATTTATTGATGACAAGACTAGGAAAGTGTGAGAGTTTGTTACAACTCTTTATAAAACTTTGAAATAAGGCTTAGAAAGGGGTTATTTAGGGTCTAAGATGCAACAAATAGGATCAACTTAGGCACAAAATTGTCCTTTTCTTCAAAGGTATACAATTTTTGGCGCACAATTAGTTAGTCCAAATGGTAGGATTGTAAACTCATAATGCCCATATCTTATCCTAAAAGAGGTCTTAAAGATGTCTTTATCTTTGATCCTCATCTAATGGTATCTAGATCATAAACCAATCTTAGAAAATATTGCAGCTCCTCTCATTCGATCAAAAAGGTTGTCCATGTGTGGCAATGGATACTTGTTCTTTACCCTAGCTTTGTTAAGCATCTGATAATGTATGTACAACCACAATTTTTTATCCTTATTCTTCACAAAGATTATTGGTGCTCCTTGGAGTGATGCAATTGGTCTTATCAATCTAGATAACTATTCATCCAGTTGTACCTTAAGCTCCATTAACTCGATTTTTATCATTTGGTAAGGCACTTTGGAAACAAGTTTCGATCCTAACACTATCTCAATCAAAAATCCTTTTTGGTGGTAATCCAGGTAACTCTTCTAGAAACACATCCACAAATTTTCTCAAGAAAAGATATCTTTCTATATTTGTCTCTCCATTTTCCATCATTTCTCCTTCTTCCATCTCTTGGTACTCTTCTAATCCATAGTTGACCATACCATCTTTTGAATTTATTTCATTATATCCTTCAATATTTTCCATTTTTACTACAAATATCTTACATCCTTTCTTCTTAGCCCTAAGTATTTTCATTGCGGAAATTTGGTGTATCTTGACCTCCCTAGGTATTCCTTGCAGCATTACTTGGTTTCCTAAATCATCCAAACATTCTACTCTTTTGGCATGACAATCTACCTTGGCCTTATGCTTCCAAAGCCAATTCAATCCTAGGATAACATCATAGGATCCTAAGGCTACTACATATAGGTTTATCTTCGTAGAAAAACAAGGTATATCAATTCTATCTTCTAAAAAATATTGTTCCATCGTTTCTCTTGTCTGGTTTACATATTCTGCAACCCATGAATTTTCCGTATAACCAACTTTCCTAGATATTTGCTTTGCTATTCTAGGTGAAACAAAAAATTTAGTAGCTCTAGTATCTATAAGTATGAAAATGGGTAAGCCAAACAAAATACTTGGAGTCTCCACTAGAGTCACTTGATACTCCACTTGTCGATCATCCAAAGCAACATGTATCTTCTATTGGAATGTAGCTTGCTAAGAAGGAAGTGGGTTTCTATAAGGTCGTGACCCAAAAGGCTTATTGTGACAATTCAATGCATAATGGTCTCCTCCACATGTGAAACATCTCATTGTTGGTCCTTTCTTCCTTGTAGGTTCACTAGATTTACTAGCATTACTTCCAACATTGTTCACATTACCACCATAAGAATTATCCCTTCTACGCTCCTTCCTTGATTATTTCCCATTATTTTAGGGTCCTTTAGCCCCTTGCTTATGAAAATCTTGGACCACTTCAAACCTCTTTGGAGTTGGTTTCACTTGAGCTCCCATAAAATTCTTATGGTTCTTATTCTCTTGGCAGATGTAGATATCTTTGAGCTTCTACTCCTGCTTAATGTTGAAGTTGACAAACCAACCTCACAGAACCCAGTGATCACCTACAAGCAAATAACCTGTCACAGAGAAAAGATATCCAGAACAACAAAGGTGCTTTGCAAGCCTCAAGTAAAATGCATAAAAGAGAATGAATAATTATAAGAGATCAATCCTTAAGAAAAGAGATTAAAACCTAAAAATAAACCCTAGTGTGCACACTTAATAATTAATTATTAATGTTCCTAAGTTTACCTTAAGTAAATTTAAAGTGATAAGTGACTTAATTAATTAACCGATATGATTAAATTAATTAAGTGAAATAACTTATTACTCTAACACCCCCCTTAAGATGAACTTAGGGAGTAGCTAAAAACACTAAGGAAAAGATGCATGAAAGCAAAGAAGGGTCTTGGAAACAAGGCCTGATCAGGTACCTGAATACAACTGAATCTCTGTAAAGTGGAGTAAAGGAGAAAACCCAGTGGGAAAAAACTCCTCTCCAAAAAAGAGAAGAAAGCAAAGCATGCTGAAAAAGAAACAATGAAGGAAGCAAGGCCTCACAAGGATCCCTCAAGGACAACTTCCTTCACCCCAAGCATAGAGCACAACTGAAGATAGCACGATGATGCCAAAGGTTTCGTGAAGATGTTTGCAACCTGCTCCTCTATAGGAATGTACTCCAGTATGAGAGAACCATCCTGAATGAACTGCTTGATGAAGTGCATGTGGATCTCAATGTGCTTAGTTTTTTGATGATCCACTGGATTTTAGGAAATGTGAATAGCACTCTGATTGTCACACCAAAGGATGGTGGGACTACTAGGATGAAAGCCAAACTCAGTCATCAACTGTTGAAGCCATAAAATCTCTTGACTAGCTAACACTGTTGCTCGTTAATCAGCCTCTATAAATGATAATGCAATAGCAGATTGCTTCTTGAAAGACCATGTGATAGGACTAGAAGCAAGGCAAAAAATGAAGCTAGAAGTAGACTTCCAATCATTAACATCACCAACCTAGTCTAAGTTAGTGAATCCAAAAATGTGAGGGGCTCTTGATGTATAGTGAATTCCAGAATGTGAAGTGCCTTGAATGTACCTCAAAATAAGTTTGGCAGCTTACCAATGGATCTCATGTGGATCATGTGAGAACCTAGAGACAAGGCCAACTGCAAAGGAAAGATTAGGACGTGAATGTGTCAGGTTCAACAACCTGCCAACCAACTTCCTATATAAAGTAGAGTCTAGTGAAGGAGTAGAACAGGTGGAAGACAAAACAACACTTGACTAAAATGGTGTGGGGGCAGGCTTGCAATCAAGCATGCCAAATCTCTATAGCATATCAAGAGCATACTTCTACTGAAATATGGAAATCCCATCCCAAGACTGCATAACCTACAGACCAAGAAAGTAACTTGCAGAAGACCAAGATTTGTTATCTCAAACTGCTCCATCAAAGCTCTTTGAACACTCTGAATTATGGAGGATGAGCTACTTGTAATAATGAGATCATCAAAATATAGCACAAGAATCAAAATATCACCCTCCTAATGTTGAATGTACACTATAGGATCATAATGACAGCATGTGAAGTGGGAGGAAAGAAAGAAGGAGTCCATCTTCTCATACCAAGCCCAAAGGGCTTATTTGAGACCATATAATGAAAGCCAAAGTCTACAAACCAAAGAAGTGTCCTACAAAAATCCCTAAGGCTGCTCCATATAGATCTCCTTATGAAGGTCTCCATGCAAAAAGGCACTCTTCACATCCATCTGAAAAACTATCCATCCCTGTGAAGCTAAGAGTGAAAGTAAAAATTGAATAGAATTCATCTTGGCAACAGGAGAAAAGGTCTCAGAGTAGTCAATACCCTCAACCTGAGAAAACCCCTTCACAACAAGACATGCCTTATACTTATCAATCAAACCATTAGTTTCATACTTGATACGGTACACCCAATTGCACCAAACCAACTTTCTTCCCTTAGGAATAGAACAAAGATCCCAAGTATGATTCTTCATCACAAATGAATACTCCTCATCCATAGCCCTGTCCCACTCAAGGTGACCTACTGCCTCTGAATTTTTTTGAGGGTCATCTGAATTGGCATGACTCAAAAGACTAGAACCAGATGTTTGTGCACGAGTGCGACAAGAATCTGAAGGATCTCTTGCCAAAGAACTAGTTGCCTCAATAATAAAGCGGGATCATTTAGGCAAATACTGAGTATCTTGTGGTGGTGGGGATGGTGGATCATCATCTACATCATCCTCAAGAGATGAAGAGGGTGGAGTAGGTAGTGAGGGGGAAGCTGGTGATGGAGAATCCATCTAAGGATAGTGCTCATCAAGCTGGACATCCTATTGAAAAAAGACCTCTCTGGAATTAGGATCAAACAACCTGTACGCCTTAACATCCTCATAGTAGCCAAAAAATATGAGTGGTCAACTTTTCCTCTCCATGGCTTTCCATTGAGCATCAGGAATATATGCCCAAGCCTCACTACCAAAAAATCAGAATGTAGAAACATCGTGCTTGACATGGGTCCAAGCCTCCTCAGGATTCATATGTTGTAATGCCTTATGAGGCATCAAATTCTGAATATAATTGGCATAATTGAATGCCTCTACCCAGAATGAAGAGTCCATATCTTGTGATTGTATCATACAATTAGCCATCTCTCGTAAGGTTTTGTTCTTTCTCTCAACAACACCATTCTATTGAGGGGTCTAAGGAACTGTAAATTGATGTTGCAAACCATGTTTAGTGAAAAAATCTCCGAAATCTTGATTAGCATACTCCCCTCATTATCAGTGCGAATCTGCCTGATAGAAAGTCCAAATTTCTTCTCCATAAATGTCTTAAAGATCCTGAATGAATCAAAGACATCAGATTTGTACTTAAGAAATTAAACCCATGTAAGTTTGGAGAAGTCATCAATAAGAGTGAGTACATATTGGGCCCCTGAAAAGGAAGGAGTCAGAAAAGACATGAGGTCACTATGTATCAACTCCAAGGGTGCCTTAGCATGTGTGGCTCTACCCATAGGAAAAGAATCTCAGTGATGTTTTCAGAGTACACAACCGTGACAAACACCATCAGTTTAGGAAATATGAGGAAGCCTAATCATGAGTGCCTGAGTACTCATCTGTTGTAGATATCTGTAATTGGCATGGCCCAAATGCTCATGCCAAAGCCTATTGACTGAGTCTGCATGTGCTATAAGAGAGGAACTTGAACTATCTAAAATCTCAAAGCCATCAAATCTATATAAGCGAGGTGCAGAATCAACACTCCCAATAGCCACAACCAAATCAGGATCATGAAGGTCTCGAATAACCACATCATGTGGTGAGAACTCAAATGTCTTACCAGAGCCAGAATGGAAAATTGATAAACAAAAAGAAGGTTTTTTGAAATGTCAGGAACAACAAGTACATCTTGAAGACAACCACCATCCAATGAAATAGTACCTGAACCCTTAACTAAAAGGTGTGTTGAGTCACCGACTACAATATGTGTAGTGCCATTAGGGGCAAGTGCGGTGAAAAACTCCTATGTGTGTGTCATATGGTGAGAAGCACAAAAATCTAGAATCCAAGTGGATCTTGAAGGTAAGGCTCGTGCAGAAAGAGAATGACCTTTCCTTGTGGGTGGAGAAGGTGCCTGAGGTGAGGTGATATGATGCTACTGCATGGCCTCCTTTAAAGCCTCTAATCATTTCCAATACTTGGAAATGGGGTGAACTTCCTTGTCACGAAAATTGCAAGGATCGCCAGATTTCTTCTTAGTATTGGAGGTAGACTCACCAGACTTTGAAGATTTGCCCTGCTTAGGATGGGATTGTGATTTTGAGTTAGACTTTGGTGGTGGTTTGGAGGAAGTCTCACTACCATCTGAATCTGTCTATGGCTTCTATTTTTGCTTCTTCTTCCCCTTAGATTTATGAGCTACCAGTGCTTGGTTCCTAGATCCTGAGAGAGCATCCAGTTGTGTTATCTTGGCATGCTCTCATGTCAACTGATCACAGAACATCTCAAAATTAGGCATGGTAAATCGTGCACCCAAGGCATCCATGGTAGAATAGAATGTAGAGGAGAAAATCTGAAATGAACCTTGAAGCTTAGAGAGAATCAGGTAAATGCACTTGTCATCTATTTTTTTCTTACCACAACCCTGTAATAATGACCTCAGTGATTTGAACTTCATCAAGAAATCCTCAATGGTAGGATATGAATCAGGTATTAGGGAAGTTAATTTGACCTCAATCTGAAGTGCTCTGAACTAATTAATGGTTCCAAATAGATCATGAAACTTTGTCCACATAGCCCGAGGAGTTGTGCAACCCTCTAGATGAAATAAGAGACCATCTAAAACATTCAAGGATAACAAACCCATGGCCTTATCCATCACATTACTATGTTGTAGAACCTCAAAAGTATGGTTCAATGGTGGTTGATTCTCATTCAAACAGGACCATAACCCCTTTGACATAAGAAGTCTCAACATGTATGCCTTCCAAGTGTGATAATTATGTAGGGTAAGATGGTCAACAAAAGAGGTATCCGCCATGATGTTTTGGTTTTGCAAATGTGTTTAATGAATATTTTTCTAGTTTTTGATATGAAAATATAGAAAACAAGAAAAATACACCCCCCACAATAGGAAAACCAAACCCTAGTACAATTTTGAAAGCTAGAAAGCTAGAAAGAGAAAAAAAACTTCAGAAGAAACTTTATGTACCTGGTAAATAATTTGATGAAATAAGTTGTAGATCTGAATAGATCACTCAAACACCTTTCCAACGCCTATTCTTTTGTGCAAAACAGAGTCTAGACGCAAAAGTTACACCCCCTAGAGTGCAAAAACCATCTTCTGACTTTGACTGGAAAATAGGCATCAAAATGGAAAACCCAAAAAATCAAACCTGCACCATTGGATAGTGCTCATAACCAACTTTCCGATGCTTATTTATTTGCAAACAATGGAGTTCAAACACCCAAGTTACACCTGATTTATGAAAATAGCTCCAAAAAGGGCCCAATAGGCCTTCAATAGCCCTCAGGGGCTAAAAGAAATCAACCCCTGGTCGCACGCAAGACCAGAGGCTAAATACCATGTGCATAGCTAAACCTCCAATAGGTAATCTTAACCTATGATTTGACCTATTCCCTTTCCCAAAACTAGATAGCATCTCTATCAAATGAACATAAACAAAAGTATAAGTTACCCTCCCTTCAATGGATAACCTAACCCTAGGAATTAACTCATAAGCTATCCAAGTCCATTTAACCATAATTTAACAATTTATTCTAAATTCTTCATTCCTAGTATATAATACTATAGATTTCATCAAACTCTCCTTGATAGGGAGTAAATACAAGCACTTATATGGAAAACACATCAAACACAATCTTTCCTCTTTTATAAGAAAATAGACTTTTCTCTATTATAAGAAAACTAGTACCTTTCCCTAGTAATAATCAAGGCTTGATCAAATTTCAAATTATAAAGAAAAAATAGAAAATAATAGAGTTTTATTCCCAACAATCGCTTAATCCAATTGACTCTAGAATTTTATAGCTTGGACTCCTCTTTCTATCAACTTAGATGTCAACCTTCCTTCACTAAACCTTACTAAAAATCTCTCACCTAAAGCTCTCAGCAAAATAACAGCCACACAATGAAAACTACAACAAAAATGGTCATGTAATGTTGCATATGAAAAGTGTAAGAAATGAGGTAAGATCAACCCATATACACAAGAATCAGATTCACAAGGCTACAATTAAGGTTCATAGTTTGCCACTTATCAGTCATTTAAAAACAAAACAACTTAGAAGAATAAAGGTGGTGAATTATCAAGAATATAGTTATCAATTCACCACAACAAATTGATCCAATGCTCAACACAACAGGTTTGACACATTCATAAAGCACATGTTTTAACATAGCTAATCGGTTTCAAGCTTGTTAGACTTCTAAAGCATTCAAATAATTCATATAATGGCGCTAAGTTTGCAACTTGCTCCCTATTCACAAGGCCCATGGTTTAGCATTTGAAATGGTCTAACACAGGTTTGTTGCACATATACAGTCGACTAAGTCAATGCCAAGTTGTTGACACATAGTATGATTCGACCCTTTTGTATTTATATTAGCATTTGACTTGGAACTTTGTAATACGTTGCACTATATTTAGTTTATTAACTCACATAGTAGTCTAAAGTCTCATGTATTCCATTATCATTTAATCTGAAATGATTTATATGCCTTTAAATTTGCTTGAGCACTATTATCTAGTGTGTTATATCTTCCATTCATTGACCAAAGCATAAACTTGCATGTATCAACCTTTATACTTTGTATAAATCAACCTTTACTCTTTGCATCGATATATATACAAATCGACCTTTATTAATTTCTATATATACATATAAATATATATATATATATATTTACATGTACACACACACACACATATATTGATGAATAGCCTCAATGCTATATGTATGTGTGTGTGTGTGTGTATTCTAATATATATATATATATATATCCATTTATATATATTTCATGTCACTAAATATGTATATATTTGATGTTCAAATGAATAAGATCAAGTTAATATTCATATATCATATCATTTGTCTTATATATATATCATTATGCATGTATATGTATGTATACATATGTCGACGTATCCATATGGGCATTTCCATTTGTCATTACATACGTTTATATCGATACATGTATTCATACACTCATACACTCAGCCACTCCATTTTCTTGTGGAGTCCTTGGAACCATTTTGTGCCTACGAATACCATTAAAAGAACAATAATCTTCAAACTCTTTACTGCAATACTCACCACCATTATCAGATCTGAGACATTTAACCTTTTACCCGTCTCATTCTCAACCAAGCTTCTCCATTTTTTAAAAGTTTCAAATACATCAGATTTCTGCCTAATGAAATAAATTCATACCTTCCTAGTTGCATCATCAATGAATGTGACATAATAATGAGAGCCACCGAGAGAAGATACCTGAGCTAGTCCCCATACATCCGTATGCACAAGCTCCAATTTTTCATTTTTCTTTTGTTTCCCATCCTTGAGAAAACTAACTCTCTTTTGTTTTTCATAAACACAACTTTCACAAAAATCCATATTAACACATTTTAGACCTGGTAAAATATTCTTTGAATGAAGTAATTTCATACCTTTTGCACTCATATGCCCAAGTCTGTTATGCCATAGTGCTGATTCAGAATTCGCAACAACTATCTGATTTTCTTCCTGCTGAACTGCAGCAACTGTTCCTAAACATTGATTTTTATCTGCAATAGCTAAAGTAGAAGGAACAGTATGACCTGTACAAAGATATAAGGTGCCTACTTTCACACCTTTTTCTACTACTAAGGCACCTTTTGTAACCTTCCAATTTTTATCACTAAATGTAACAACACAACCTTCATCATCTAGTTGCCCTGCTGAAATTAAATTTCTTTTTAGCTTTGGAACGTGCCTTACCTCATGTAGTAGCCAATGATTCCCATCCTGCAACTTAATCTTGATTCTTCCCTTTCCAACAACCTGACAGGGTTCATTATCTCCCAAATAAACTAGCCCAAAATCCCCTTGGACATAATCAAGAAAATAATTTCTATGGGGCATAGCATGAAATGAAGCCCCTGAATCTAACACCTAAGAATCATCAGCATTGTCAAGAGAAAGAATCAAAGCATCCTCATCAAAATTATTACTTACCACATTTGCCTCTTTATTTCCTTCTTGTTTGTCTCCTTCTTTATTTTTTCGAGACCAACAATTTTTCTTTACATGACCTGGCTTACCACAGTACCAACAATCCCTCTTGTCTCTAGATTGGGACCTTATGTCCCTTGATTTTCCTCGTGGTTTCCCATGACTCCCAAAATTGTTTCATCTCTCGTTTGTTCTACCCCTGCTTTCTACATTTAAAACACTGCCTGATGTGGATGTTCCACCTGAGCTTTTCCTACAATTTTCCTCGCTCAAAATAACACTAACAACATCATCAAATTTTAGTGTATTTGAACCAGAAATAGAATTGCTAACAACCATTACCAATCTATTCCATCTTTCAGGCAAAGAACACAGAATCAAAAGAGCCCTAAATTCTTCATCAAAGTTAACTTTTACAGAAGTTAATTGACTAGTAACCGTATTAAACTCATTCAAATGATCAATAACTAATCCACCTTCTACCATTTTCATATTAAATAAACGCTTCATAAGAAATACCTTATTCGAAGCGGAAGGCTTTTCATATAACTTTGCTAGGGTTTCCATCAACTCTAGAATTGTCTTTGCTATTGTAATATTGAACGCCACCGATTGTGCCAGGCATAAGCGAATACTGCCAAGTGCCTTTCTGTCCAAAATATCCCAATCCTCAAATTGTTGTAGGTTTCTTGGTTTTCCCTTGCAATGGCCACCATAAATCCTTTTGATAGAGATAGTCCTCCATCTGCATCTTCCATAACTGATAGTTCTGCCCATTGAACTTATCAACATTCAACTTACCCTCGTCTGCCATTGCTCCCACTTAACTGTGAGACTCCCACTCAACCGTGAGACTTTCCTGCATATGATAATCGAGAAACAACCCACTCTGATACCACTTGTTAGGATTTGAAGGCAGATATCTAAAAGCTAAATGCAGATTTTGTCAAATAAAATAGGAAATAAAAACACACAAAAAAATAACACAGAGAATTTAATGCGGTTCACCCAATGTGGGCTACATCCACCAAATTGCAGCCATCCAATGATTTCATTAACCAGTGTAAAAACCTATTACAATATCACGAATAATCGTATTTTCTTGTTCTACTATAACTCCATTACAAAACCCTTATAACCAACTTTTTAGAAGCTTCCGGATTAGGGTTATACAAAGTTGGGGTTTTTCCCTTTTCGGTGATTTTTCCCTTTTTCGTTAGAATTTTCTTCCAAAAGACATAATTCTTCAAATTTCCTTCATCCCTTAACTAATATTTGAGAGGAATTGTTTAGAATAAAATTTAATTATTCTATATTTAACTTTACTTGAAGCCCTCTTTATTATAATTTTTATCCCATTCCTTACCACAAAATTCCTAAAACCCATGGAAAATGTGTGATGGGCATTTTGGTTTCAACTTGGCATAGTTTTTAAAATAGGGACATTAGTCTACCCTTCCCATGATTGCTTATACTCAAGAACTAGGATGTTCTAGGATTTCTTCTCCACTTGATTGAGTTTATCTAAAGATATCAAAATCTCGAATCAATGTTGGAAATACAATAAATATATCTAATGATATAACATATTTTGTTAATTATCTATGTATTGTTAAGTGGGTAAAAGCACAAACTTGTGTCACACTTTATAAAGGAATCAACCAACAAAAAAAATTATGATCATATATACAAAATATTCCTCCAAGTACACACATGTGTATACATCATAACACATAAGTTAAATAAAATTAGAAATTATATATGCATGTCATTAAAATCATGCCCCTGACAAGAAAACCTGCGTAAAGGATCACATAGAGAGCCAACATAGAAAGTAGGAATGTTGGATTCATAAAAATCTAAGAAAAAATAATTTATCTTACATAATTTTGTAGGGTAAATCAACTAATTATTATTAATAAAAAAATCACCCTAAGAACAAGAGTTGGGGTTAGCAATTATATGTAATATGTACTAAAATAATACATAATTAAAACAAAGAATAAATTATCCTAAGTTGTTGGATTGACAGTGATTTGTCTTTGCTAGTTGTTCCTTATTGACTTACCCCTCCCTCAAAAAATTAGGGTCTACCAATTGAATGCATCAAAATTAGAAAAAGAAATGTTTAACAATGAGGGTCACTTCCACAATTATGGAAGTGATTCATGCAACTATAGATTTGATCCAAGCTCTTGGATCTTAATTATGACTACAAATATGGATTTTTCCAAATCTCGAACCTAAAAACTACTCTCCTTGATTCTTGTAACCTATGCCACATTAAAACTTTGGTGTTTACATGAGAATTTATAAATGACCAAAATATTTCACATTTTTTCAAACACCCAGGTATTGATTTAACGATTTGGGATAATTATTGAAGACAAAGATCAACCATGTAGTATGTGCCTAAGATGCTAGGTAATTATCAATGCTTTAAAGATAATGTAGTGAATAGCGAAAGTTTAGGTGCTAAACGATGCATTTAATGTTCTCTAGATAGTCTAAATGAAAATTAGAGTTTGTCTTCAAATACAAAGCATATGATTCAAAATATTTTGCACTTCAAATAGGTTCATAATAGTTAAATGGAAGAAAATATTTGGTCCCACGATCTATTAAATTTGAATTTGAAAGTTTAGGGGTCATTTCCACAAATCATGCAATTGATTTGGATCATTTGCACAAATTGTGGATATAAACCTAGATGAGGTATGGATAAAATGGCAATTAGGTGTAGACCTCGAGAGTGAGTGTAAATGGAATCAAGCCAAGTTCATGTTATTTGTCAACTTCCACACCAAATACATTGTTTTGCATGACAATCATTACATTAAAAACATAAGGCTCAAAGTGAGTCTAAAGCAAATGAAAAAATACAAGATATATTTTTTACGATTACAAATAATTGTCCAATATGCTTATGATGTTTATACCATTGTATTTTTTTTATTGAAATGATGTTGAAAATGACATCAAACCTATAATATCAATTATTTTTTAAAATCTCATTTTATCACTTTTCTTATGCTTTGTAATAAAATAATAATACTTAAAAAAACCAATAACAATTAAAATAAAACATATTCTCATCATTTATAATTAAAAAATAAACATTTTAACTCTTTCAACCATATTAAAAAGATAAAATTAAATAATAAATAATTTTACTTGGTTGAAAGATTAATTTTCACGTAAACAATCATGATTGCTCTAGTTATTTTTCGTACTGAGAAATGAATAATAAGACCCTACCTATCTGCTCGTCCCTTCCTCTACTTCAATGCATTGACTAGTCAAACCCTAGATTTGGGAAATCACCCTCAACTTATTTTGTTCCATCCATAGCTGCTAGCAAACAGTACTAGGACTGTCCTAATATAAGTGTAGGCCCTAAGATTTGAAACGAGTACCTACAAGTCCTCCAATTCTGAAACCATAAGGAATTCAATCGAAGTTGGTTAAAAAAATCAGATAAAATAAAAATTCATTAAAAAAAATAAAAAAATATTGATTTTTTTTTTTAATATTGAACAAAGCAATGGGTAAGCTACCTAATACTGAAATTATTCTAGGCGCCCGACAATCCAACACACACTTTGCTCTCTGAATCAAAACATGATGTAAAATAAGATTAACTATTGGTCATTACAAATACAGAAAATAAAATAGAGATAGATGAGCAACACTGCTGGGCAAGCAAGCCCTTTCTCATCAACAAGAAGAATTTGAAGGCATTATGACACTGTAGAGACCATCGAAGCGTGCAACAGAATGGCAACCATTATTTGCACCGCCCTATTATGTCGTACGGTCCTGCAGGAGCTATAAGATGTCTGGCAACAGCTGCAGGAAACATCCTGCAGTAATTGCAGGGCAATCATATGATACCCAATTGAAATGTTCTTCTTCCCTCTATATGTAGCCCTTGAGTTATGAGCTCCCTCGTCAGCAAAATAGACCTGTTGAGCGTTTATTGGATCACAACCACCATGAGAGACTTTTCTGGAGCAGGCTGCGGGATGATAACGAAGAAGTCGGAGTCACCTAGTTAGCCACATACAGAAACATCCACAAAACAATTTCTGTTTCCTATCATTTCCTTTTCAAAATCAACTCAATCCTTTCATATTTCTAAGCAATTAGAAGATGAAATGGATGGATAGATTTTAATATAAAAAGGATGGAAAAAAGCCCTATCCAGTATTTTGGTTGTAGGTAGTTGTGTGAAGAAAGCAAATTTTTAGTCCACATCTTTTATCTTTTGTTTTCCAATAATTTCTTCTTGATTTTCAAATTCTGAGTTTTTTTTTTAATTGGAAAAAGCTAAAAAAAAATACAAATTACAGTGCAAGAGTACACAGCTGAAACAGAACAGCAGCTATAAGCTTACAAAGGCAAAGGCTGTAGCAACAACAAACCAGCTACAAAGACTCCAAACATAACAGCAACTTGAAGACACAGATTTCTTCAACCAGTAACTCTCAAGATAAGCCGCCCTTACAAATGAACGCACTCTTGGTATTTGTTTTCACTACTGTTGGCATCCATGTCATGGACATACTTTTAAAGGCATTCCTAGTTTGTGATTTTTCCTAGAGGTTCTTTATTACATACTTCAATTTCTTCCATAAAATGGACATGGACGATCTATGATCAAGGGTTCCTTCAGCACACCACAAAGGAATTAGGTGGTTGAGAGATTTGTTTTCAATTTGGATATTTATTCAAAAATGAAGGGAGTATTTGAGAAAAATATTTAATGGAGAATATCAAATCAAATGAGCATTGAGAAAAGTGTTTAATGAAGAATATTAAATCAAATGAGCTAATGATTAGAGCTCACACTTTCTAAAAACAAGTATTGAGAAAAATGTTAATGAAGAATATCAAATCAAATGAGCTAATGATTAGAGCTCACACCTTGTAGAAACAAGTATTGAGTCAAGTGATTCTATTGAAGACATAGATCATTTATTGAATCTAAGAAATCTAGACACTCCACTACATGGATTTGACCAAAATCCTTTACTATCCAAGTGATCTAATATTTTAATAAGATAGCATCAAAGACTTGTCAATGTTCATTTGTTTCTTCAAATGGTTTTGTTACATCAAGAAACTAAATTTCATGCTTCTTATCTCTCGAAAAGAAATAACTCTTTAATAAAATCCCACCAGTCACAATTTGTAATTCTCTTTGAGATAGTATTCAATTGTTTAGTTTTGTCTATTACATTTGTAGTAAGAAAAACAAGATCAAAAGCAAGATAGTATGCAAAGAATGACTTCTAAAGCAATAAAATGTTCAAATATAAAGTTTGTGTTAAACAATTTAAAGAAGAATGGTAATGATTTTTTTATGCGTTTAGAACACATGTTTATTATTTTTTATATAAAGATTAGCATTACACATTCAATAAAGGTGGATAGAAATGACCATACTCTAAAGTTTACATAAAGTTAGCTTTAATCAATAAATTTGAAAAAACAAGAGACAATAGATAAGACTACTAAATGACGAAAGCTAAACCACTAACAAGTAGTAAATCACATTTATCTTTCTCTAACTATCAACAAAATCTAAGTTATCATAAAAAAATCTTTAATTATATTTATATTTGAAAAAGTTTAATAATTGGATGATTAGTTTTTTTTTTTCTTAGATTTCAAAAACCAAATTTAAGTTTTATTAAACATAGTTTATAGATTTTTAAAATATCTATGTTACTCATAATTAAAGCTTTAAAATAATTATTTAGAAATGTAATATTGATTTAGAAAAAGTAAATCTACAAAATAATATTATAATAATAAAATTTATATATTTTGTTTTTTAATTTATTTTGAATATATTTTAATTTAATAGTTTCTTACGTAATAAAGTTATATAGGTTGTATGATTTTTGTTAAGAGTTGATACAAAATTTAAAATTTATCTAATTTCATTTACACTCATTCGTAGAAGTTGGTTTGAATCCTTAATTTATTCCATTATTCATTTAGGTTCGAATTGTGGTCTATGCAAGTGAGTAGTATAATTTATGGAAATAATTTCAAAGCTTTTAGCTTTAGTTTTTGATTTCAAATGTAGGTCTAACATAACCCTTCCAATTAGTCAAAATGTGCCAACTTAAAGTATGTAACATTTACTTTCCACCTTTTGAATTGTAATTGAGGACTAGCCCTAATTATTTTTGACAATTTGAATTCATAAAAGAATCTCATAGATATAATTGAATTTGAGATTTAAATTCATAGAATTCGTTACTACATTATTTGCTTGCATCATCATCTAGGATAATTCCTACATGCTTGCCTACTATATTTAATCATTTCTAAAAGTTGTTAACTCGATATTCTAGCAACTTGATCAAGGGGAGATATTCCTTGTCATTGGAAAACTCTTACACACAACTTAATTCTTACATATAAAAATATATAGAAATTGAGATGGATTAATAGTGAATTTTAGAAGACTTGTATATATCAAATCTACGCATCCAAATTATATTCACATTTACACTTCAAATCAATATGTGCATGATCAATCTCATGGTTATGGAAGTGACCCACGTGGGAAACAATAAGTTTATAGATTTGAAGACTCACCTGGTCTTTCCACTTCCAACCATGATTTGTCATGGCATACCTTCGTTAGATTTCTAGTTGAGTACCTTTGCTTATTTTATTTTATTTATAAATTAATTTAGCATTTTACTCTATGTACTTACTATCTAAGGCATTTAATACTAGGGTAATTATTTGATTATTATTTTTAATTATTTTACCTAGGACGTCCATCAAATGTAAAACGAGTTTTAGTTCCATTTCATTTTGTTGAATCCTTCACTTTTACACTCCCTTAGGGTTTCTCATTTATGTTTTTATCACCTACTTTCTATGATTGCCTTATTTGAGACTAATTACTTTTGAGATTCATATTCATCATTGCCGTTGATTTACTATTACTATATGAATAGAATCTATTCATGCCAAGAATTATCCAAAACCCTAATTTACCTATTAAAGAAGTGCTCACATAAACCCTCATACAAGTTCTTATTTTTCTAAAGACCTTTTATAACACTATAATGATTTAAATGAGGGAAAATTTTCTTGAATTTCACTAAACCATTTTTCATCATACTTGTCATTATAATAGATCATATTGAGTAACAACATATTCATTCATGATAAGAATCAACCAAATAATTTAAACAAATTATCATATCAATCAACATTAGGATAAAAAAAATGACAACTTATCAATGCATTCACCATGGAAGTGTATTACATTCAAATCATACATTACCATATCTGATGCAAGAGCATCCAGTGGTGTAAGGGCAATCCTACATCACCCAAAAATATATTTACTTTCATTTATATTTTTGTAGATGTTTTTGCATTTCTGGATACCCTTTTCGTCGAAGAAGAATTCCCAACTTTCAGAACTGCTTTTCTGCTTTTTCTGCTCAACTGCTATTTTTAGCAAGTATGAATTTGAAGGCGTGAGGAGACAGAAATTTAAGGGAAGCTTCGAGACATAATAATAAACACTTTGGTGAAAGAATCAGGCGAAGATCATTCCCGGTTCAAAAGTTATTCAAGTTTCAGTTTCTGCTTTTTGCCCTACAAAATCTTTGGAGCTAATTTTGAGGGACTTAAAGGCTCCATATATGTTACCCATCCACTCTCTCATGTTTCTAATTACCATATGTCATGGAAATGAACTAATATGAAGTTACAATATTTGAGATGGGTAAATATAAGGACATAACTATGGTTAATGGTTTATTTTATTAGATAATTATTATTAACTAGTCTTAACTACTCTTACTTTGATCCTCATTACAAGATTGAAAACTTAACCAATGTAGGGTTTCTAGAAAATTTTCCTTCCATTTTCAAGCAATACAATTACAAATCGAGTGGTGCAAGGTAATGAAACAAGTTACAACATTCATTATCTCTTTTGAGCTAATCATATTGGACAATAATGCTAGTTGAACTCAATATTTAATAAACTAAATGTAAGGAACAATTAAGCTTATGAGTGCAATGATACCTATACGATGTAAAGACTTTTGTTGTCACTTCAAAGCTTCTAGATGATCTAGGAGATAACGAAAATATATCTCCATCTAGTGCACCACATTCTCAATATCATCATGCATCAGATAAACCCCCTACATTACAAAGCATTGAGGAAAAACTTAGGGTTTGAGCAATATCAAATACATTCCACCTTCCCCATGTATGCCCTATATCCAATCGAAGGTTGGTAATTATAGATCCAATGCCAATAGAGGTACCTTCATCCAAGTACATTAATAGTTCCCAAATTTTAACAATCTAATGCCTTAACTCAAGATTTTTTATCTCCTTTACAAAGCCCATAAAATGTACTAGTATTTCCTCCCTCAACACCCTTATTTTTCTTAATTTCCTCCTCCTAACAACCTTTTGGGTCAGCATGTCAGAGACATAATTATCTCAATGCCTTGCATCATCCCCAAAAGGAAAACACAAGACAATAAAAATGTTTACGACATAAAAAAGAATGGAGATACAAATAGATGGATTTTATGAGAGGAAACTTGTTTTCCTCCTTGGCTTTGAGCATTTGTGAATGCTTGAGCATAACTACTTGTCATAGGGATATTAGCATCTATAATGTGAGCTAGACTACACTACACTTCTATTCCCTAAGAAACATTTATCAACTTCCTAAGTTTGTCTTAGATAATAGGCACCATTTCTCTCGCTAAGGATTTAGTACTTAAATAATCTTGAAGACCTTCCAAATCCTTGTCCAATTGGCTTATCTTCAGGAACATGGGAAAAAATGATCTATAGGTCCACATAAGTGTTAGGTTGTGAGGTGGTCATAGGTAATGTGTGGTGAGGAACGAAATCCAAAATGGGTTGGGTTGAAGCCATACCTTGTGTGAAAGAGTTAGAGGACTTAGGCTCCACAACAAATGTAGTTACAGTGCATGATGCCATAATTCTAGAACTTCATCTCATAGGAGTATTAACAGTAGGACACCAAGTTGTGAAGATCATATGAGTTTCACAATGCTTGATTAAGTCTACTATATAGGGAAAGGTACAAGACAGTTACAACAAACCACACAGAGTACAAAATCCAAAAGAAAAGCCACACAAAAGACACATAAACAGGTTTTTGATCCAAAATTGAGCTAAATCTAACTAGTCTAGGGTGTAGTACACCTTAGACTGGAAAGGTTCTTTTACTAAAATCAAAGTTTGGATGTGTTCTATAGTATTTAAGTGTTCTTTTATGTGATTGTGTAGGGCTGACAGTAAATAATTTTCTAGAATTCAACAAATTTTGTGATTTTGCAATATGAAGCATAGTTATGCAAGCAATTTTCAAAATCTTTAATGATGAATGCAATTTGGAAATAATTTTTTTAGAATGTAAATCACAAAATTTGATTGATCTTATGTTGACAAACCTGAAAATTGAAATCTTATATAAGAATGCACTTTTCCACTTTTTCACTATATGCAAATACCTAAATGAATGTTTTGAACACTTTCAAATTTGACTTCAAGCCTAATGCAAGTTATAAATGCAAACATGAACTAATCCTATTTTGCAATGACCTAATATAACGCTAGATGTAAAATGCAATGCATTTTTTTTCCTTTTTCAATGTTTTTTTGTGATGAATATGCAAGACTAGATGATGGATGCAAAACACCTTAAGATCTAATTCAGATTTGGAAATGATAGCTTCAAATTTTAGAGATGCTAAAGTATTTGAAATAGTTGGGTTCACCAAAATGTTTTATTGCGATAAGGATGAAGTCCCTCTTCCCAAATTAGATTAATTAGATTAAAGATTACCTCAAGAACCACTTGGCTACAAACCTATTAGGGAGAGCCAAAATGATGGATCAAAGATTTAATCCAATTGTTTAGGTGTGTGTGAGAGATTTATTGATGTGAATTTGAGTGAGTAATTTCTAAATACAATGACTAACTATGGAAACTATGCAAATACAATGATCTTTATATGGTTTATGACAAACAAATTTCAATTCCAAAAATGAGAAGAGCATACACAAATGCACTTGATATGTAAATTTAAGCTTGATCTTTCTAGTCTAGGGTGCAGTATGCCCTAGACTATCCTCCTTTTTCTCAGATTTGAAAATTTAGGCTTTAGGACGTGCTAGTCTCTAGCTTCTATCCTTTAAGTGTTGTCGAAACTTCGTAATTTGTTGATAAGAAAATGTAAATTTTGTGACTTGTCAACTTGTAGGGTTAGAGTGCATGAATGAACAAGTAGCCTTCAATAAATTTCTTCAACTCACTTCAAATTTGTAACCTTCACACATGAGAGGAGAGGAAGGGTTGTGCCATATATGGGCTTGCCTCAGTCAAACTCCGTGTTGGTATGTCTACCTCTACAATAGAAAAATATGATAAAAGAGAGCATATCCTTGGATGGATAGAGGATATAATTAAAAAATAAGTAATTAATTGATAACTTTCAGTAACCCACCACTCGGACTTGATCTCCTTGATGGATTGAAGTCACACTCATCACCTTCAAGGATCAATTGTTGTTTGATTTGATGACCTACAAGTGTTAGTACACATAAATAAAATGCATGCAAAACATATGAAAAACTTACATAACACATGCCATGATGCTTGAATGATTAAATGTTGCAATACTCTTGATAACTCTTCTCTTGGATGCTCTTGAATACTTTTAGGACACTTGAATTTCTCAATTGAATTCTTAATTATGCTCCTCCCTTTAAAATGGTGAAAATACTTTGTATAATTTATATGTAATTCTTCTAATTTCTCAAAAATTAAATGTTGATAGCCAACATTTGAAAATGGAAATTAAAATAATAAATTATTAACATTGACATATTCAAATTTGGGGCCAACTTAAGTGGTCTAGGGCGTAGTACGCCCCAGATTATATTCCTACTTTTTAGAAATCAAAAGTGTCAAGAAAAAAATATTAAATGCATAATTTGAATTCCCATGTTTGATTTTCCAATAATGTTTATAAAAATTGGCCATTAATGCATAATAGGTCCAAGCACATAGGGGGGAGAAAACCTAGTGTGAAATTGTCAAGGGTGAAAATTTTCGATACTACAATTCCATATGACAAAGGCATCCTCTTAACCTTGTGCTTTATGTGTTGGTTGTTGAAGGACTTAGCCACTTTTTGGCTTGTGTTGTTTTTAAAAACTTGGTTAAAGGAATTAATCTTCCCAATTACCCCCAAAAACTTGATAATGGTTTTTTTATGACTCTTTTCTTACTCTTTTGGAAGAAGATGATAATGCCAAACATGTTCTTCAATGGTTGGATAATTTTTTCTTAGCCTCTAGTTCTAGTATTCAATGGTAGAAAACCTAAAGTTATAGACAATCCTTTTTACCTAGCCTATTTGGATCAATTATTTTAATTGGAAATGGATGGATCATGGGGAGGTTTTCAAATTCTTTACCATATATTTTTATTCAATCTTCTCCCTCTTCATAATGGAAACTATCATTGCCTTTCTCAAGAAGTTGGCTTATTGGATCACCAAACCACTTTCTCTTGTAAGAAAATTTCAAGTTTTTGAACTTTTAGTGGCTACCTATGTTTATTATTATTATTCCTATTGGGTTTCCTCAAAGGCCTCCTATCAAAATATCGAGAAGCTTTTGGCAATTTTTTTGTGGGCCTCCTATGATCAAGATTTTTTTCCACAAGGTTGCTTGGGAGTTATTTTGTCACCCTCATGATTTGAGAAGTCTTGGCCTTATTAATATTCAAACATCAGGGTTTAACTTTGTGTGTTAAGGGGGTTATTAGAGCCTTAGAGGGGAACTAATCCTAGAAATTCCTACTTTGTCATTATATTTCTTCTAGTGTTTCTTATGATCACAAATGCTAAAGAAATTTAGGCTTTCAATCTATGCTTTTTATATAAAGACTTGTTTAGATCTAGGACATGTTTATGATAAAAAGCATATGGAAGCTTGGGAAGCTATCACACATGAATTTTACGGAAAGCAAGTGACTTGCAAAAAATATTAGCTATCAACCAACAATCTATTTGGTGGTCTCCTACAATCACTTTCTAGGATATACTTATTGCTAAAGTTACTTGGGTGCATGCCCTAAAGATTTTTCATAAGGGCATTAAGACTCTTGTAGGTCCTTTTCAAAGACCACTATATATATTTTTTATTGGCTTGAGGCCAAAATGAAATTCAAACTCTTTAATCATGATTTTAAATCTTTTAAACTATTTGTTATTCTATTCTTATAGAAATTCTTTTTTAAAATGGGGTTAGGTCTAATAAACCCTAGCGAAAAGATTGGAAATGGTATCCTCATACTCCATTCTGTAACCTCAAACATTGCAAAGGATATTAATGGCTCTCTTCACATATGCATGTGGTGTGAAAACTTAATGATAAATGAGATTTACAATCCTCAACTGGCTTATAACAATACAATTCCAAACTATTTGGACAACCATTCTTGAACCACAACTTACTCACTTTGTTTGATTCATTCTTTACTATGATTTTTCCACTATATCTAGATTGATCCACCTAGGGTCAACAATTTGTTGTCAATTTTGTAGACACCATGAAACTCTCAAGCATCCCTTTTGGCTTTGCATTAGAGTCTAGTTTGCTTGGAATTGTATGCACGACTTATTTAAGCCTTTTCATACTAGAGTCTTTTTCTTCTAATATGATTCTTTTATAGGATTGGCCTATAATTCTTGCTAAATTGACCTATCTATGCACACTTTTAGAGTGGAAATTTTACTCTAACATTTATAAAGATAAATAGTTAACTCTCTTTTCAAGAACTTTTTTTAATATTCATTTCTATTGTATACTAAACCCATGATTTTCTCTAATGTTCTCATGTGAATATAAGGGAAAAATAATAATGTTGCTCACCTATAGGTTCTTCTTGACAATTGGAGTCTTTCTATGGTTGTCAAAGTCCCACCAATCCTTCCCTCTTATAGGGGCCAACCCCCCTTCTTGAGGGTGTTAGTGTAGACATAGTCACAATGCTCATAGATATGATTCTCATGTTTCCCATGGTTCTACATCACCTTAGCACAATGCTCTAGGTCACAAAACTCATGGTTGGTCTCAACAAGCTCACCTACGGTTTGTTTCCTTACAACACCATGATAGGGGTGTTCTTGGTTGGCTAGACAATAACAAAACTCCTTGCTTGACTTTAGCTATTTCTCCCACCAAGAATGAAGATCAACCACCATATGGAGAACAAGATAATGATGAAGGAACCATTACAAATTGAGAGTCAATTCTTGATTGCCATGAACTTCAGGATAATTGAAACAAGTCTAATTATTGTGATCCACATCTTCCATTTATTAAATTAGAACTCTCATTACTTAATGATGTAACCATTTATTTATTTTGTTCATGTTTAAATACTTCCATTTAAAATAAATAATATAATTATATATACAATGGTTCTAGCAATGTTTGATTAGGTAGTAGGGCGTTATTTTTTAAAGCATTTACTAAGTAGAAATAAACTTTAATAATACATTTGCCGGCCTGGCATTTAATCGTATCCGTTGGTTTTTCTTTTTAACAGACTGCAAATAAAATTGGAATGCAAACAACAGTCGTTTTAGCCTATTATTATACTGTCCGAAGTAACCAAGCATCTCTCAATTTTCCTTGTTTCTTTGCAAAATTTTCAAAACAAGAGGAACTTAAAAAGAAAGTCTTTCCCTATATGAATAAAAATGTAATGTTACAAAGGCAGATGAAAACAAAATTACACTGCGGCTTAAATCTTCAACTGAAGCGCAGAGTAAAGCTCCCATTACTTGTTCACAAAACCAAAATAAAAAGGGTGAATACAAAAGCCATCAAAGGCCTATAGAATAAGATTCTTATCAGAAGATTTGCTGGTCTTTGCAGAAATTCTGAACATCTAACACAATCACCTGATCCTGAAATCATATCTGCAAAATAATGATTATGTTAGTACTCTTAATTTGGTTAGCAGGATCAGTAATTGCAACTCATTAATAGGATTCTAAACATTATCCCATCTTTAAGAACTCAAATCAGCGCTCCTTATTCTTGACTACCACCTCACTTCATTATTAGGACCTTATACCAGTGCAAAAACTTCATAAAAAATTACTTGCCATGGTAATGCTGTGAATTAACTGGCATAAGGATGGAGATAAAAGAGTAATGAGCGGATTTTACATACCTAGTAAAGAACAGGGGATGTCAAGTATAGTATCCACTGGTACACCTTGTGTGAAGTTTATCTCTGGATTGGCTGATTGAATATCTTCTGCCATGGTTGCACATTTCACAGAAACAGACTGTAATGTCTCATTTTCATCTGTAAACAATATAGGATATCCCACAAGGCCCACATCCTGTGTGGGAACTATTACAAGGCAACATTAGAGTGTCTCCCACCCCAGGTTTATCAAGCACAATTCCCCGAGGATTGACTTCTGCGATGGCATCTCTAGTTGTGTTACACAGAACTGCAAGATCATCAAGTTTAACAAATGCTCTCAACTTGATGAATGCTCCACAGATTGTACAAGTTCTCTGTGTAATTGCAGGTACTGAAGCACATGGCACATACAGAGTCTTTCCTCTAGGTATAAGTTCATTTTCAGATCTGATGCTGTTGGCATATACAATCAGATCAGTGGAAACATTGCACATATTTGCAATACCATTGACATCAGTGTCATTCTTTACAGAAATGATTGGACTACATTCGCTGCATACAGAATTATCCGTATGATTTGTATTGCAGGGGATTTTCAGGTTTGTGTTAGTAAGTAATCGAGCAAAACACACCTTTATTCTCAAGCTGCAGGTCAATGGTACCTACATGACATTTGGCAGCCACTTCTCCGACCTGTTCATTGTCCATAGCGGTAAAGGAAAGCCCACAAGGTCCACAGTTATCCTGTCCATAAGGCAGCCTAAGCCTAGCCCCAATAGGAACCTTTGTAGTGTTTGGTTCTTGCAGTGAAGGATTGAGTCCAAGCAAATTATTTGTATTGACTGAACATCTCTTTGAAATGTTTTCTATATCCTCCTCTACCATTAGATTGTATTCAATCCCACAAGGTCCACAATGGTCAAGTGAGGTTATAAGATCTGGGTTCATACAAGGTATATTAATGTATTGATATGGGAGAAGGAGATTTGGCACTATATGCACGGATCACATTAATTTCAATTCAACTGATTCTTAAGATAGTCAGGTTGGCCACCTCAGTTGGGATCTGGGAATAAGAGATGGAGATTGAAGAAAAATAAATAGAGTAGATGAACATATTAGACACTCCAACTCTTAGAACAACCGACTATCTAAACCTTCTACTAGAATGATGAAAAAATCTTGAGCAGAGATTCTCCTTGAATTCCTTATTAGGCTGCAACGAGGGGAAGGAAGAATTAGTGATTGTTTCGAGGAAAACTGTAGAGGACAAACAACTAACAACCCAAGCAATCCAATCTATTTTGGATTGCTCTATTGAAGACAAAAACCTACCCTATGTCCTAATGGAATTCCCAATCGATTTGATCATGATGTAAGCTTTGGACATACCCAACTTAATCATCGTGGATTTCTCCCAAAATACATCATTATGTGTCATTGCTACACCATGCAAACTTTGTTTAATTTCAACAAAACCTCCTCGTTCTGCTAAAATCATATGGTTAGAATGGACAAAATTGATATTTTGGGCAATTAACTTCCAAGTGATCTTGTAGGCACTGTTACATCATCCAAATATGATGGATTTTACTTCTTCAAAATCAGACATGAAAGTATTGTTAAGACGAGGGAAGAGACACTCCCATCAGTTATATCATGTCCCCACTCATTACTACTAAGAATTATTGGAAGAATTCATTTAGGAAACATACAAACCTGGAGCACTTCCATTAGCCAGAACAAATAAAATCTATTTCAACACAAGTTCCAAGAGGGATTTGTCATGAGCAAACAAAATAATAATGGATGGAGTAACCCCTCTCTTGTTTGTTGATAATATTGTTTGGATTAAACTCTCTACCAAACAAAGGATGCAATTTTGTAACCATGTGATGGCAAAATATATGTTGAAAGTTAAATGTTGGACCAAGTGAACAGTAAATGGATGCAGTCCTGGTAGAAAAAAGAGAGGCTAGAAGAATGATTAAAAACAGAAAGATACCTACAGCTAAAAGAGGGAATGCTGGAAATCAACTACTCTAGATACTTCAAAAATATTGGAAAAGGGGGAAAGCTACCCAATACTGAGATTATTCTAGGCGCCCCACAATCCAACACACACTTGCTCTCTGAATCAAAACATGACGTGAAATAAGATTAACCATTGGTCATTACAAATACAGAAAATAACATTCACACACATACAGAAAATAAAATAGAGATACCTATATGAGCAACACTGTTGGGCAAGCAAGCCCTTTCTCATCAACAACAAGAATTTGAAGGCATTATGACACTGTAGAGACCATCGAAGTGTGCTAGAGGTCGTTGCAACAGAATGGCAACCATTATTTTTTACCGCCCTATTCTGTCGTACGGTCCTGCGGGAGCTGTAGATGTCGGGCAACAGCTGCAGGAAGCATCTTGCAGTATCTGCAGGGCAATCATATGATACCCAATTGAAATGTTCTTCCCTCTATATGTGAACCTTGAGTTCTGAGCTCCCTCGTCAGCAAAATAGGCCTGTTGAGCGTTTATTGGATCACAACCACCAAGAGAGACTTTCCTGGAGCAGGCTGCGGGATGATAACGAAGAAGTTATAGTCACCTAGTTAGCTACATACAGAAACATCCAAGGAAAAAATTCTGTTTCCTATCATTTTCTTTTCAAAATCAACTCAATCCTTTCATATTTCTAACAAATTAGAAGATGAAATGGATGGAAAGAATTTAATATAAAAGGATGGAAAAAAGCCCTATCCAGTATTTTGGATGTAGGTACTTGTATGAAGAAAGCAAACTTTTAGTCCACATCTTTTATCTTGTTTTCGAATAATTTCTTCTTGATTTTCAAGTTCTGAGTTACTTGGAAGACACAGATTTCTTAATCCAGTAACTCTCAAGATAAGCCGCCCTTACAAATGAATGGACTCTTGGTATTTGTTTTCACTACTGTTGGCATCCATGGCATGGACATACTTTTAAAGGCATTCCTACTTTGTGATTTTTCCTAAAGGTTCTTTATGACATACTTCAACTTCTTCCATCTATGATCAAGGGTTCCTTCAGCATATCACAAGGGAATTAGGTGGTCCAATTGGATATCAACTAAAAAATGAAGGGAATATTTGAGAAAAATGTCTTATGGAGAATATCAAATCGAATGAGCTAATGATTAGAGCTTACACTTTCTAGAAATTAGTATTAAAAAGATGTTTAATGGAGAATATCAAATCAAATGAGCTAATGATTAGAGCTCACCCCTTCTAAAAACAAGTATTGAGAAAAATGTTTAATGGAGAATATCAAATCAAATGAGCTAATGATTAGAGCTCATACTTTCTAGAAATAAGTATTGAGAAAAATATTTAATGGAGAATATCAAATCAAATGAGCTACGGATTAGAGTTCACACCTTCTAGAAACAAGTATTGAGAAAAATGTTAATGAAGAATATCAAATCAAATGAGCTAATGATTAGAGCTCACACCTTCTAGAAACAAGTATTGAGTCAAACAATTCTATTGAAGACATAGATCATTTGTTGAATCTAAGAAATCTAGACATTCCACTACATGGATTTGACCAAAATCCTTTACCATCCAAGTGATTTAATATTTTAATGAGATAGCATCAAAGACTTGTCAATGTTCATTTGTTTCTTCAAATGGTTTTGTTGCATCAAGACAATAAATGTCATGCATTCAGAACATGTTTTTATCATTTTTTTATATTATTTTATATATAAAGATTAACATTACACATATTCAAAAAAGGTGGATAGAAATGATCATTCTCCAAAGTTTATATAAAGTTAACTTTAATGAATAAATTTGAAGAAACAAGAGACAATAGAAAAGACTACTAAATGACAAAAGCTAAACCACTAACAAGTAGTAAATCACAATTATCTTTCTCTAACTATCAACAAAATCTAAGTTATCACAAAAAAAATCTTTAATTATATTTATATTTGAAAAAGTTTAATAATTGGATGATTAGTTTTTTTTTTTTCTTAGATTTCAAAAACAAAATTTTAAGTTTTATTAATAGTTTGTAGTTTTTTAAAATATCTATGTTACTCATAATTAAAGCTTTAAAATAATTATTTAAAAACTGTAATACTGATTTAGAAAAAATAAATCTACAAAATAATATTATAATGATAAAAAGTATATATTTTATATTTTATTTATTTTGAATATATATTTTAATTTAATAATGTCTTATGTAATAAAATTATATAGGTTGTATGATTTTTGTTAAGAGTTGATACAAAATTTAAAATTTATCTAATTTCATTTACACTTATTCCTAGAAATTGGTTTAATCCTTAATTTTATCCATTGTCCATTTAGGTTTGAATTGTGGTCTATGCAAGTGAGTAGTATAATTTATGGAAATAATCTCAAAGTTTTTAGCTTTAGTTTTTGAATTCGAATGTAGGTCTAACATAACCCTTCCAATTAGCCATTATGTGCCAACTTAAAGTATGTAACATTTACTTTCCACCTTTTGAGTTGTAATTAAGGACTAGCCCTAATTATTTTTTGACAATTTGAATTCATAAAAGAATATCATAGATATAATTGAATTTGAGATTTGATTCATAGAATTTGTTACTACATTATTTGCTTGCATCATCATCTAGGATATTTCCTACATGCTTGTCTACTATCTTTAATCATTTCCAAAAGTTGTTAACTCGATATTCTAACAACTTGATCAAGGGGGGATATTCCTTGTCATTGAAAAAATCTCACACAACTAAATTTTGACATATAAAAAGATATAGAAATTGAGATGGATTGATAGTGAATTTTAGAAGACTTGTATATATCAAATCCACACATCCAAATTATATTCACATAATTTACGTGCTTCAAATCAATATGTGCATGATCAATCACATGGTTATGGAAGTGACCCATGTGAGAAACAATAAGTTTATAGGTTTGAAGACTCTCACCTGATCTTTATACTTCCAACCATGATTTATCATGGCATGTCTTCGTTAGATTTCTAGTTGAGTACCCTTACTTATTTTATTTTATTTATAAATTAATTTAGCATTTTACACTATGTACTTACTATCTAAGCCATTTAATCCTAGGGTAATTGTTGATTATTATTTTTAATTATTTTACCTAGGACCTTTGTCAAATGTAAAAACGGGTTTTAGTCCCAATTCATTTTGTTGAATCCTTCACTTTTACACTCCCTTAGGGTTTCTCATTTATGTTTTTATCACCTACTTTTTATTATTGCCTCATTTGAGACTAATTACTTTCGAGATTCATATTCATCATTGCCCTTGATTTGATATTAACTATATTAATAGTGTCTATTTATACAAAGAATTATCCAAAACCCTAATTTACCTATTAAATAAGTGCTTACCTAAACCTTCATATGAATTCTCATTTTTCTAAAGACCTTTTATAACAACATAATGATTTAAATGAGGGAAAATTTTCTTGAATTTCACTAAACCATTATTCATCATACTTATCATTATAATATATCATACTAAGTAACAACGTATTCATACATGATAAGAATCAACCAAATAATTTAAACAAATTATCATATCAATCAACATTAGGATAAATAGATAAAATTGACAACTTATCAATGCATTCACCATGGAAGAGTATTACATACATTACCATATCTTAAACGTAATTTACAACATTAATATCTTATAATAGAATTTATTACATTTCAATTACAAGAATTACACTACTCAAATCCTAAAAGGTTGGAGAGGAATGAAATGCATGATATCTAAGTAACAATAGAGAAAGAACATCATTAGTGTATTTTTCCACCAAACTACAAAGATAAATGCTCCTCTAATCTTCTTCCAACTAGAGAAACTTGACCCTTCACAGAGGATCTAACAATTTGAAATTGAAGAACACAAATGAATCTGGTGCAACATGTATATCTAGACATCCAAGAATTCATATACTAATTCTCATGCAAGTGTAAATAGATGCATATATCCATATAATAACATGATATGGTAGAGAATACAAATAATCCAATTAACACACATTGATTAATCTTTGGCCCAAATATTTATATGTTGTAGGCTAATTTACCTATTATTTTCTAGTCTCCATGTCTGGCACCCATCCACTCTCTCATGTTCCTAATTACCATATGTCATGAAAATAAATTAATATGAAGTTACAATATTTGAGATGGGTGAATCTAATGACATAACTATGGTTACTTAGTTTATTTCATTAGCTAATTAGTATTAACTATTCTTAACTACTCTTACTCTGATCCTCATTAAGAAGTTGAAAACTTAACCAACATAGAGTTTCTAGAAAAAAAATCCTTTTACTTTTCAAGGAATACAACTACAAATCAAGTGATGCAAGGTAATGAAACTTGAAACATTCATTATCTCTTTTGAGCTAATCATATTGGTCAAGAATGTTGGCTTCTAAATATTTAATAAATCAAATGTAAATAACAATTAAGCTTTTAAGTGCAATGATACCTATATGATGTAAATACTTTTGTTGTCACTTCAAAGCTTTTAGATGATCTACGAGATAACTAAAATATATCTCCAACTAGTGCATCACATTCTCAATATCATTACATGCATTAGATAAAACCCCCTACATTACAAAACATTGAGGCAAAACTTAGGGCTTGAGCAATATCAAATACATTCTACCTTCCCCATGTATGCCCTATATCCAAATGAAGTTTGGTCATTACAAATCCAATGCCAACAGAGGGGCCTTCATCCATGTACTTCACTAGTTCCCAAATTTTAACCATCCAATGCCTCAACTCAAGATTTTTTATCTCCTTCTTTATAACTTAGGCCATAAAATGTACTAGCATTTCCTCCCTCAACACCCTTCTTTTTCTTAATTTCCTCCTCCTAACATTAATGGGACACACAATCTCTCTCTAACCATATACACCATATATCTCACAACACATGCAACAAATAATAACTATTGATAGCCCCTCAAACAATATACTCTATAGCCCTCACCACCACCTTTTGCAGTGAATTAATGCATCTATCCTTTTATAATGTCATTTGTCCTATCAATTATCCTTTATCATCCGATTAACAAATATCATCATCGCCTCACCAACCATTATCAAATTGCATTAATTTATTAGTTTAATTATCTTAGTAATTATATATATTTTTCTTACTTTATTAATTTCTTCATTTTATTATTTTATAATCTTTTATCTATGTATATGTATTTTAACTTTATATTTTAATTTATATATCTATTTATATCTTATTATTATTATTACTTTCTTAATTTTTATAATTTTATAAATGTAGTGTAGGAAAAAGTATCCATTTTTCACACTTAATTTGGGAATAATTAATAATAAAAGGACTAAATCATGCCTTAATTTAGTGTTGTAATATGTATTTTACATATTCACATTAAGTTTAGGGCACTATTAAATAAAATGGACTTAATGGTACCTTATTTGTGGTGTTGTAAAGTGTATCTTTACACTTTCACACTCATCTAGGGCTTTATTAATTAATTGAGGTTAATTTGCCTTAATTGGCCCCTTTAATTCAAATCCAAGCCTCATTAATTGCAATTTCTGAAGGCTAAAACCCGACATTCATCAATGCCATGACATAACATTTAACTATGGAGAATGTGTGTCCTAGGTAAGTGACCTAGGACCCATTCACCCACTTGGGCCCTCACTTAGACCTAGGCCCTAAATCTAAAATATATTTTTGGTGGTATTTCAATGATTTCAAATGTGTATTCACATGTCGGCTTGTGTTATTTTAATTTCGAGAATTAATGTTAACATATGTATAAATAAGAGGTCATTTCACTATGTTTCACCTAGCAAATTGAAGTTATCATAAGAGTACTTTCACAAGAGCAGATCAAGAGCATCTTCAAGGCATTCAAGGGAAGATTTGTAGAAGAATTATTGCAACAATCAAGATCCATTATCATGTTAAAGTCTCCTTGCATCATGCATGTAATTTGAGCTAATATGTTGATGTAGTGTTCAAGATCCATTCAAGCATTCAAAGGCATTGTTTCAAGTCAAGTTTCATGATCAAGATCCACATCCATTGAATCCATTTCATGCAAGTTGCAGATCCATATTCCAAGGTTCAAACAAGGGTTTGGTGAGTTGTGACATTGCTTGTTCATTTATCATTCCTTCATGCTATTTCATTCCATTACGTGGTTTGATTACCAAAATGGGGTTTGACCAAGGAAAACCCCCATTCATCTAACAAAACAACATTTTTCCTTCTTGATGTGTGTTTGTAGATTTTAGGTGGAAGATCTTTTGAAAATCAAAATTGCAAAGTTGTCAAAGTTACATTTGTTGTCTTCATTCTTTCAATTTCACAGAAATTAACCTACAAGTTTTATTTCCAACTTTCCAACTGTGAGATGCAGGAATCTGGGAGTGCAGACATAGGAGAATAGAACCCATAAACCATTTTTCAGGAGCCCTAGCGAGGACCCATTCACCATAGGGAGAATGAGTCCTCAGTAAGCTTTGAAAAAACTTTTGGTGACTAGTACACATCACTTTTCCATTCTCAGATCTGCAATTTAACTTCTAGTTCCATCAAAATTGAGCTTAATCTTCTAGATGCACTTTGTAGATTGCAATTTGGAGTTGTTTTGCTATTTTTAATCTCTCCCTAAAGTGTTATTTAATTAGGACCCCTGTCCTTGCATAAAAGGGAAATTTGCAAATTCACACTTTGATTTGACTCACCTTTCTAGTTGACAATCATTTCATTGTTTAGATCTCATTTCCTGAATGAAATTAGAGAAATGGGTCCACCACACCCCCATTTTTCATCATTTCATTTTGGTGCACCTATTTTTCAATATTTCATTACGGTGAACCTGACCTTTTGATCATTGCAATTTTCTGATTTTGGAGTCCATTTACACCCTAGATTTAGATCTTGCATTCATTTACATTTCATTGCATTGAATTGAGTCTTATTTAGGGTTGTTTAACTTGCACTAACTTTTCATTTCATTTAAGGGTTTTAGGATTACATCTTTGCATTCTTTAAATCTGAAAAAATACAAAAAAAAAAAGTTATTTTGCAAACCATTTACATAGCATTGCATCATCATTAACTTGCATTTTAAAATTGAAACAAGATTGCATATCAAATTAGGTCTCCTATTTTATCACATTTTGGACTTGCATTCAACATTAAATTCAAACTGTAACTTGTTGTTTCTAATCAGAATCTAGAAACCACTAAAATCATCTTAGAAATCTATAAAAACATTTTTAAAAACCCTAACCTAGGACCCATTTGCCCTAGGGCGAATGAGTCCCTGATCAGGGTCATTTCCTGATTTTATGGGCATTAAAACATTTGTTTCTGCATTTCATTTTTTTATTTTTTAGTTTTATGTTTTAGTTTATAGATTTTCTATTAGGTGGAATTCATCATATTTAGCTTAATTAGATAAAATTAGTGCATTGTGTGATTTCAAAATTGCATTTACAAGACATCATTTTCAGGTTTTTGCATTGTGTAATTAAAAATTACCTTGTTTAGAATCTAAAAATTGCATTTACATATTGCATTTCACCCTCTTTCCATTTTGGGTTTACATTAAGTTTGTGAATCTTGTACGAGCTTTACAACTTGGTGTCCCATTAGCAATATTATTGTGAGACGTAGTTTGAGACTCATGGCATCCCGCGATACACCATTCATCGTGGATCTTGGGTTTTCCAACTCTTTCACTTATAGTGTTGATAATCAACCCTCTATCGATCATAGCCTTCACATCTCATTTCCAATGACTTCCCTACCTAAAAACAATGTTCATTATGTTGATAATATCCCACAAGAAAACATAAGAAGAATGGATGAAGACATAGAAAAATTACAAAACTTTGTGAGTACTGAAAACATTGATACTAGCATCATTCCTACTTTAGATAATGTGAGGAAAATGCTTGAAACTAAACATGGAATAGAGATTGTGTGAAGTCTAGGTCATCTTGTTAATAAGAAAATCCCCACCATGACTAGTGATCAAGATTTGGGGTACACTCAAAGTCGAGGTGGAAATTCCATTCTTCCTTCCACAATCCTCACCTCTATTCTTGGATACACTAGTACTCATGTTACCACAACTATTCAACCTACTAGTAATGTCAACACTTCCTTAGGTATTTCCACTGAGAATCCTTCTAGCTTTGTGAATTCAAATCTCATATCTCCTCAACCATTCCCCCTCCCAAATCTGCAAGTCACTTTCCCTCCACATACATACACCACTCCACCTTATTCCCCTCCATCTCATAATACCAACAATGATCCCATCCTTAACACACTTTTTCAAAACATGTCATCTCTCCAACAATAAAACACCACCTTAAATCAAAACAACAATGGTCAACCTTTACAATACATCAAAACCAATCCCTTATCCTTGGAGATATTGAGAACACAAATACCACAAGGTATAGAGGTTCCTAGGTTTGAGAAATATGGTGGGAAAGGAGATCCCATTGGTCATGTTTCTGCTTACATAGCCTTATGTAGTGACTTCATTTTTGAAGATAAACTCTTGGCTAAGCTATTCCCTAGATCCTTGAAAGATGTTGCTTTAGAGTGGTTTTTCTCCTTACTAAATAATTCAATTGGTTCATTCAATGAACTTATTGATGCCTTTTACAACCATTTCCAAATTCACATGGGTCCCAAGATGACCTTAGTTGATTTAATGACATGTAAACAAAAGATTGATGAAAAGGTCATGGATTTCATAGTGCAATAACAAATTCTTTATTCACAAATAAACATTAAGGTTCCTGATGTTGATATTCAAAGAATGTTTATTTCCAGCTTGTAAGATAAGATTCAAACTAAGCTTGAGATGTTGAGATTCCCTTCATTCACACAGTTATGTACATCTCTTCGTGATTACCAAAACTCGGTTAGTAGTTGTGAAGTGAAAACTCCCTCTAACCATCCTGAAAATTCTGAATCTACACCTTAAAACAACTACCAACCTTTCAAGAAACAAAATAAGGGATTTCTACAACTTAACCCCCATCCATCCAATCAAAATGTTAACACCCAAGTGGCTTCTATAAAGATGAAAAAACCATATGCCTTTGTAGATAGAAATAGATAATTCACACCTCTACCTAATATCCTTCATAATACCATGTTGCAGCTCTTAGAAAAGAATTTGAACTCCTTGCCTCCTGTTAGAGATCCTGATCCTACTAAGACTTTACATTCAAACTATAGACCAAATTCCTATTGTCATTTCCATCGATAAAATGGACATGATATGGAACATTGCAAGCATCTTAAACATCTTGTGTAAGACCTCATTGATTCTAATCATATCCTAATTGGAGGTGTGAATGATCAAGGTAATAAGTCTATAGCCCCTCCTAATCAAAATCTGTTAATCTATATTGATCCCATGCCTAATCATAATATATCCTTTATCAAGCTAGTGAACAAAGAATGATGTGATGAATGTTGATACAGATGATGAAAATATAAAAGACAATGAGAACAACCTTATGGATGATTTAGTTTCATTTATTGATGCTAAACTTCATAAGGGCCCAACTAAAATTCCAATTGATATTTCTTTCTCACAACAAGATATATTTAAACATGCACCCAATGGTCTTCTTTACATAGCTGAAAGAATCAATGACAAGCCTACTAATGGGATATCAATTGATCTCGTCTATGTAGAGAATGTGACCACTGAAGAATTCCTATTTGTGCATGAACTCTATCAAGATACATATGAAAGACCAAAAGAATGGATCAAAACACATAATGGTTTTGTGTGCCCTATGATTGGCTTGATAAATATCCCTCTAAAGGTTGTACCAAAAACATTAAATGTATCATTCACATCATCCCATTATCAGACAGATTTCATGTGAAGTTAGGCTATCCATGGCTTCTCTCCATGAATGTCGTCTCGTCGATTGTGCATAAATGTTTGAAGTTTCCATTTGGCAATGAGATATTTACAATGCATCATAGTATCTTTAATCATGTGTCTTCCCATGGGAACTTTTCGTTGGATTTCTTTTGGCTCGATCCTATTGAACTTATTAGACCCCGTGAATACTTCTTTTTCAAATCCTATCAAAATTTTAAGGCAAAGCATATAGCAAAATTATCCCTTAACAATATGCCTCGACCCATGATTGAGCCACCTATCCTTGACGAAACCATGATTGAACCTAAAGTCCTTCCAAGTATCCAAGAGCAACCTATTACAAATCCTTCACCCATTTCATATAAGAGACCACGAGACAATCAAATAAATCTTTTTGCACCTCCTCAAGTCAAACAAGTTTACAAAGCTAAAGATAAAGTGGTTGAACAACCTCCTATGGTTCCTTTCGTTCCTCCCTTAAGGGAAGAAAATAAACCTATGGTTGATAAATCCACTCCTACATAAATACAACTTAAAAATTGAATGAAAAGAAATTGAAATGCTAGAGAGCGTAGGTGTAGACATTGTTCTATTGCTTATTCATTACAAACAAAAGAAGAACAAAATAACAAATAAAATCTAAATCTAAACTTATCTCCACTAATGCATGATGTCTCTCCACCCCCACCACAACATAAACAACAAAAAAAATTTATGGATATTATCATTAGACCTCCTATTATGATTAATCTAGATGATGACATTGAAATTGCTAAGATTGATGAGGAAGTGCATAATGAGCTATATCTTATGTTTTCCTCTTCTATGAGCTTAAATGGTGTTACTACTAATAAGAGTGTTGAACTTAGTGTGTGTCCTAGTTTGACACTTTATGTTGTCCCTTTGGCTAGTTGTCCTCCTTCCACATATACTGAACAAGATTGGGATGTAGATGACCTACTATAGGTTGACTCACATGTGCCTTACTAGTATTTTTATTTGTTTTGCATGTTTCTTTGTGTGATTGCATGTGCGTAATGTGATTCCCCATAATATTTGGTTTGATGTATCTCTCTCTTCATGTGCATTTTTCTATATGTATCTACATTCTTCTCTATGTTGTAAACATTTTATCTTTCCTCTTGTCTTGTGTTTTCCTTTTGGGGATGACACAAGGCACAAGACATTTAGGTCTCTTCCATGTTGACCTGAAAGATTTTTTTCTTTGTTTTCACCCCCTATGATTCATTCTTCCTATTCTACGAGTATTTGGGGAATGATGACATGTTTGCGCTCGATAACAACATTGTAGCAAAGATATATTGACCTCGAATTTATGGATTCCTTTTGTGTTTTGGGATTTCATTTTGGGGGCAACCCCTTTACATGATGTAGCTTCATTTGGAAACATATGACTTGGCATAGGGATTTTCGAGTAAGCTCTCATGTCTTATGCTACTTTAAAGTTATTGCTCACAACAATGGTGTTAGCAATTCCTTTAAAGTGGGGGCATACATCGATGTCCTCGTGTTTTTTTTGTGATTTTCTTACTTTTTGCGATGCGTCCTTTTCTTAGTGGTGTCATTGGGTTTTACATCCTCTAAGAGTGTGACATTTCTTAGCATACGACTTTCCTCTTAGTGGTGATGCTACACGTTGCATTCCCTAAGTTGTGAAACTTTTATCTTGGAGTTGTCCTCTCTTAGATACATTAAGCACGATGATCCCTAAGAAGAATACCTTACATGAACTAAGCAAGATCCCTTTGAACAAAACCATATATAATGTTCAGAAGTGTTTAGCATAATATAAATTGTTAACCTTGTGAAGCTCGAAACCAAAATGTGTGTGGCGCCCTATCGAAGTTGTTAGAAGGATAGCTTCGGTATGGTAAGTATAGTGAGAGCCAAGATAGAGGCATGACTTTCTCACTAAGCCACTTTCTTGGGGGCTCACCTAGTGGACGGCCTGAGGTTCCATTAACCCACGTGAGCGTACATGTCATTTGTATAGTGGACATCAAGTTCTACTTGTGAACAAGAAGGACAAACAATCATGTTCCACATCGCGTCGGGACAGTCGAAGCTTGATTTGCCTCCCTTTTCCTCTCCTAGGCTTTGATGTTGGATGATTTATTATCTTTATCATTGTTGCATACATATGTGTATTGAATGTCTAATTTAGTGTGAGTTTGACATGGGGTCATACTCTCACTAAAGTGGGGGCTAAATGTAGTGTAGGAAAAAGTATCCCTTTTTCACACTTAATTTGGGAATAATTAATAATAAAAAGGACTAAATCGTGCCTTAATTTAGTGTTGTAATATGTATTTTACATATTAACATTAAGTTTAGGGACCTATTAATTAATAAAATGGAATTAATGGTGCCTTATTTGTGGTGTTGTAAAGTGTATCTTTACACTTTCACACTCATCTAGGGATTTATTAATTAATTAAGGTTAACTTGCCTTAATTGGCCCCTTTAATTCAAATTCGAGCCTCATTAATTACAATTTCCGAAGGGTAAAACCCAACATTCATCAATTTCATGACATAACATTTAACATTGGATAATTTGTGTCTTAGGTAAGTGACCTAGGACCCATTCTCCCAAGGGCGAATGGGTCCTCACTTAGACCTAGGACCTAAATTTCAAATATGTTTTTGGCAGTATTTCAATAATTTCAAATGTGTATTCACATGTCGGCTTGTGTTATTTGAATTTTGGAAATTAATGTTCATATGTATAAATAAGAGGTCATTTCAGTATGTTTTGACTAACAAATTGAAGTTATCATAAGAGTAATTTCTCAAGAGGAGATCAAGAAAATATTCAAGGCATACAAGGGTAGATTTGTAGAAGAAGAATTGAAACAATCAAGATCCATTATCATTTCAAATTCCTCTTGCATCATGCATGTTATTTGAGATAATATGTTGATGTAGTGTTCAAGATCCATTCAAGAATTCAAATGCAGTTTCAAGTCAAGTTTCATGATCAAGATCCACATCTATTGAATCCATTTCATGCAAGTTGTAGATCCATATTCCAAGGTTTAAACAAGGGTTTGGTGAGTTGTGACATTGCTTGTTCATCCATAATTCCTTCATGCTATTTCATTCCATTACAAGGTTTAATTACCAAAATGGGGTTTGACCAAGGCAAACCCCCATTCACCTAACAAAACAACATTTTTCCTTCTTAACATGTGTTTGTAGATTTTAGGTGGAAGATCTTTTGAAGAGAAAAATTACAAAGTTGTCAAAGTTGCATTTGTTGTCATCATTCTTGCAATTTCACAGAAACTAACCTATAGGATTTATTTCTAACTTTTCGACCATGAAATTTGGGAATCTGGGAGTGCAGACATAGGAGAACAGAATCTAGAAACCATTTTTTAGGAGCCTTAGCCAGGACCCATTCGCCATAGGGAAAATGAGTCCTTAGTAAGCTTTGAAAAAGCACTTTTAGTGACTGGTACATGTCACTTTCCCATTCTCAAATCTTCAATTTAACTTCTTGTTCCATCAGAATTGAGCTTAATCTTCTAAATGCACTTTGTAGATTATGATTTGGAGTTGTTTTTCTATTTTTAATCTTTCTCCCCAAAGTGTTGTTTAAATTGGACCCATATCCTTGCATAAAAGGGAAATTTGCAGATTCACACCTTGACTTGACTCACCTTTTTGGAATAGTCATTTCATTGTTTGGATCTCATTTCTTAAATGAAATTAGAGAAATAGGTCCACCACACTCCTATTTTTCATCATTTTATTTTGGTGCATCTATTTTTCAATATTTCAATAAATTTATGCTTCTTTTTAATTTTTTAAATTTAAGAGCTACAAAAATTATTTAAATAATATAAATAAAAAATTTACCAAAAAATAAATTAAATAATGGCATTTTGAAATTTATGTCTTCTATATTTTTTATGAATAGTGTTTATATTACCATTTATAAAATAGTGCTACACATATTAAAAAGGTGGGTGGCAGAGGTCACACCTTGAGAGTCCAAAAAGGGCCAAGCCTAGAATAGAACAAAAAAACACAATTACAATCAATTGTTAAGCGGTGAGAGCAAGAGAAACAAGAGGAGGAGGTGGCTCTCGATCAACCAATTTGCCTCATACATTATTAAGTTTTGAAGTGTCCATGGGAGGGTCCCATCCATCATTTCCATCTTTATCATTATCATATTTTTTTATCTTTAGTAACACAATTAAGAAATAACAAGAGCCAATTGAGGGAACTTGTCAAAATCTAGCCAACCAATAGTCCCATCGCCAAAAGGTGGTGGAGACACTAAGTGATGGCTAGGAGGCTATTATCATCCTCACTTAGCAATATATTTTCTCATATAAAGATAAGAGGCTTGAGAATGAGCATCTTGGTTACCACAAGCTAGCTAGTTGTGTCCTTGACAATTCCCATGAGGTGGAGGATGACCTCTATTGGAAGTGGGGGTTAGAAGGACCATGACAATAGCACACGAAGCATTACCCTAGTGATATAGCAACACTTTTTCATAATGCTATGTATTCAATCCACGTATATCAAATCCTAGCCCTCCATTCAATATTGCATCTTGGCCCTCCATTTCATATTAAAGAAAATATATTTAATGGAGGCTTTCCACCCCATTTCATCACTTATTTTCATACTAATTTTATGTTATTTTCTTGATCAATCTACACACTTGCATTCTCATGCTATTTGTTTAAGTAACAAAGTGAAAAGATCATCCACATTTATCCATTGGAGTGTATCAATAATGAAGGTATAAAATATTATTTTATTTCTTTGTATCTTGCATTCTACTTATTATCTTCATTATTTAAGCTTTATCCAAGTGTGAGCTTGGGTCATCCCACAATATTGTGTGCCACTTTTTGGAAAAAGTAGGACATTGAAATCAACATTTTTCACCAAATTTTTACTTTCGAACACCTATAGAAACTAAACCATTAAGAATTTTTTTTTATGAATAGGCAGATATCTATATTAATATAAAGATAAAATTACAAATTCACAAAAAAGGGGCGGGTGGTGAAAAGGCACACCCCGAATGTCACATGGGCAGAGCCCAGAAAAGCCAAAATATCAATCACATGGGCCTAGCCCAGAAGTCCAATAACAAAGAATAAAATTAAGCGGCCAAAGCAGTGCCAGTAGAGCTTGGGGGATCCCTGTCATCCATATTTTTCCCCCATACATCAGCGGGGTTTGGAGTGACGTCAGGAGGTGCACCCCAACCATCATCCTCTTTATCTTTATCTTTTTCTTCTTCCTCACGTCGAGGCGAGATTGCAAGAGCCAGCCATGGAAAAATTTTGCCACTGGTAGGCCAGCCAAAGCCGGAAGCAGGCGGAGCATTAGAGGGCCACTCAGAACCACCACCATCACTCCCCGTAGCACCACTATAGTGCCAACCCTGACCAGGACGCGGTGGAGGAGAACGAGCCCGCCTGGGAGGCCGGGAATCCCATTGAGCAGGAGGCTGGGAGCGGGAACGCACAGAGTCACTCCGCTTCCGGCCCCGAGAAGGCGACCGACCACGAGAGGAGGAGGTCGAATTAGGTATCCGAGCCACAATACAAGGGGCATTCCCCCAATGGTCCAGGAGGACCTGCAGGTGAGCCACTTCCAGTGCAACCTTGTGTGGCTTGCACTTGAATCTATAGGAGAACATTAGAACAAATAACTACTTTAGCATAAAGAGACACATTAACATCTAAATGAGAATGAGAAAATATACAAGCATTTCTGTCTTTCCAAATAGTGAAGAGGATTTCCACCCTGAAAGTGTGCCAAAGCTGGGTGAACTTAGTCGAGGTTCCAGGCGGGTCCCCCAGCAGAACCATATGCCAAGAGAAGGGTTATGGCCGAAAAGGCAGAAAGAAATCATGAATCCAAGTCCAAAGCTATTGAGCTCTGGGAAAAAACCAAAAAAGATGCTTAAAGCTTTCAAACTGCCCACAAAAAGGGCAGTGAGGGTCAGGAACCCCCATATGAACAAGTCGAGAACCCACAGGAAAGCCTTAGAAAAGAATACACCAAGCAAAGTGGGCCAGCTTCGAATTAACAATTGCATACCAAGTGGCATCAAACCTCTTACGCCAAGTATGGGCTGAGGAATTAAAGAGGCACCTCTGGTTCAAGGAACTGATCATAGGAAAATGGGGTGAAAGCCACCTGTACCCGAGCCACGGCTTGTAGCTCCTGAGAGGAGTGTCTGGAAACCATTTCCAGTCTTTCCACCAAGGTTTGTGCCCACGAATGCCAACTTTGTGAAGCATGTCTGCCGGAATGGCGCTCACCAGCCCGTCGAAAGTAGGACGGTCCTGGTTTTGAAGACTATACTGGGCTTTAAAAGAATCCCACTACAAGAGACGCATGGTAGGCCGGTGAAAGAGATGATGCAGTGTTTGAATGCCCTTCTTATGAAATCTGAGGGCCTTGAGCCAAGGAGACTTGGCCAGGGGTTGACCATTCTGAGCCAGAAGGGGAGACCACCATAAGTTATGCTAGTTGATGGAAAGCCCATCACAAAATCCAGCCCCGGCCCAACGAAGCCATGGCTTAACAGTTTCCCAAGAGCGTTAGATGCTCTTGGCCATAAAGGAGCCAACAATTTGAACCGACTCCCTCATAACTAGGAGGTTTTGGAGACCGATTCCTTTCCAGGCGGGCCTATGAACGAGAAAACCAGCCTGTATACAATGCCTGAGGAGAATCTTCCAGGCTTCATCCCCAGTGAGAGCTTGAATAATCCATTTGAAACGGAGAGCAGTCCCTTGTCGTTGAGTGGAGAGCAATCCAAGCCCTCCAAAGTCCTTGGGGAGACAGCAAAACTCCCAAGCGACCCGATGAAAACCCTTGTGGGTTTCAGAAGAGGCCCATAAAAAATCGTGAAGCAAATTTTCAACCCTATTATAGGCAGCTTTAGAAGGAGCCCAACAGGAAGAATAGTAGACGTGAGTGGTAGCCAAAATTTTAGAGCACACCTGGAATTTGCTGGCCAACCAAAGAGGCTTAGTAATCCAATAGGTCAGCTTCTGCTCAACCCTGGAAAGCACGGCTTGCCAAAGCTCCCGAGGGGAAGCTTGAAAGGCGAAGGGGATGCCTAGAAACTGAAAGATTTCTCCCTACCCAATCCATTTCCAGTTATAGGTTTGGAGGCACGCAGAAGTGGGGAGCACCGATTTTCTATAGCATAAGGTCTTGTGCCATTGAATTGCAGAACCGAAGGCAAGACAAAAGGTATTAAGGAAATCAAGGCAGCAGTGATGGAAACTTCATCCTCCAAGAGAGTGAGAAAAGAATCATCCACGAAGTGGCCATTGACAAGTTGTTCCTGGGAGTCCAGGAGAGAGATCCCTTTAACACGTTGCTGGGAGACAACATGGGCCAAGAGATATCCAAAGCCCTCAGCAACCAGAACATACAAAGCAGGGGCAAGAGGACACCCCTGGCGAATGGAACGAAAAAAACCAAAAGCAGAAGACTGGCGACTATTAATGGAAATGCAAGTTGAGGCATCAAAAAATAGCATACGAACAGACTGTATAAAATTGGGCCCAAAACCCAAGGCTTGCAACATCGCAAGAATGAAAGGCCATTCAATGCGGTCATAAGCTTTGGCAAAATCAATTGAGAATTTGAAGATGATGTGAACTAGCGATTTTTGAGATTTTGTCTATAGATTATAAATACATATTTTTAAAAAAATAAGAAATAATTTATGAGTTTTATAATGTAAATTTTAATAAATTATTTATTTATAGTTAACAATATTTTAAAAAAGTGACATTTATTTGATATACAATAATTTTATTTGTAGGAAGGATAAAATTATAAATTTTTAAACATATATTTGTAACACAAATATCTAGGGTATGAATTATTCAATTATATTTATGGAAAAATAGGAGGTTGGTGTAGAGTAGAGGTTGGTGTAGGGTAGAAGACGAATCAGAGTAGAAGATGGCTTAACACCAAGGATGATTTTATAGTAGATATTTTCTTAAATCTTAGGATTGTAACATCTCCATGCAATATTGAAGTGTCCCTGGTAGTAGACAAGGTTGCTAGTGCATTTGAGAAGACTGCAATAGTAGGGAAGATCATAGGGTGTAACAAGAGCAGAGAGGAAATTAGAACTTGGGTGGATGGGAAGTCGATTAAATCAATGACTAATTTCCTTCCCAAATAATTCATCTTATTATATTTTGAATCAGAAAAAGAGAGACGAATTCTTGGCCATGGCCCTATGGTCGTGTGGAGAGTCCCTTGTGTATGTACAAAAATGGACTAAAAACTTTAATCCAAGGTTGATGGCCCCTTGCAAAAGAGCATATTGGATCGTATTATACAACTTACCATTAAAATATTGGTCAAGAGAATTCCTTAGGATGATTGGGTCTAACATCAATTAGGTTCTTGGTATTGATATGGGAGAAGGAGATTTGGCACTATATGCATGGATCACATTAATTTCAATTCAGTTGATTCTTAAGATGGTCAGGTTGGCCACCTCAGTTGGGATATGGGAACGAGAGATAAAGATTGAAGAAAAAGATTTTATTGTCTGAGATATGAGAGTAGAAGTCATAGTGAAGTAGGGTGTCGTAGGCCTCAAACCAAAAGAATAAATAGAAAAGAGAGATCTAAAATGGTACCTCCTAATTCTGCCACAAACAGAGTTCAATCCTCACCTCCCTTAATTAAGGCTCAAGGTATGACTTTTGGCTCTTCTGACTCTTATGAAGCTCACCAGGGGTGTGAATGGGATGATCAAATTAGATGTGGAGTTGAATTGGACACAAAAGGTGAGGAGAATGAGAAGGAATCAAGTGAGGAAATGGCACTTGAGTAGTTAGGAAAGATGAAAGGAAAAGAAGATCAAATAGAGAAGAAAGTTGTGGAAGTAGAAAATAAGGATTTGGAGGGTTGAATGAATAAGGGATATTTTGATTCAAACAATGGGGGCCTAGAAGGATATTATGATCCAAATGACCTAGGAATTATAGAACAAAGGTGGATTTTCCAATCTACTTCTCAGACTCTTGATAAATTAAAAAAGGTAATGGCAGAGTCGGGAAGAAAAGCAAACAAAAGAGGGAGGAGGAAGTGGTTGAGAAGGGATTCACAAGTATCAAGGATAACATGACAAGTTCCAAGGAAGGAAACACCTCCCTTGGAGGGAAATGTGGATTTTGTCATGGAATATTAGGGGCTTAAATGCCCCTAAAAAATGATGCTTGATAAAGCATCATCTTCAAAAGTTGGTAGTAGATATTGTTATTATTCAAGAATCTAAGTTAAGTACTGGGGAGACTAAGAAGTTTACTAAATATTTCAAGTCATAGTTGGGTTTGTTTCATAGTGCTAATGGAATGATTGGGTGGACTTGGTATTATGTGGAAAGCAAGCAACATCTCAATAAAGCTAATATATTCTCAACAAACTTGGATGGTCTGGCTGGTATGTAGTTTAAATTCAAATTTGGAGTTTATTTTGTTCAATATTTATGGGTCAATTAAAATAGAGGAAGAATAAGAAACTTGGGTCACTATCAGTGTAAAGATCAAGACACTGAGTAGTCAACATTACATTCTTGGTGGAGACTTTAATGCAATTCTAGATTTGAGAGAAAAAAGTGGAGGCTTGCTTAGGGTTAACATATCCATCCAAGACTTCAGGAGCCTTGTGGATGAAGTGGGGGCTATTGATTATGTTACAAAAATGGAGTCTACACATTGACCAAAAACCAAATAGGTTTCACTAACATATCAAAACCTGACTCAATCGTTTCCTACTATCATAGGATTGGCATGTTGGAGGGATCTTTGTTGAAGCAAAGATTCTTCCAATCTTTGTTTTCAATCATTTCTCAATCCAATTGGAGTTTTAAAATGAAAGAAATATCAGCTAATAGATTTTCAAATTCGAGAGCATGTGGTGGCGAGAGGAAAGTTTGGTCATAACATTGGAAGCATGGTGGAAGGATTGCTAGGTAAATGGTACGGTTAGTTACACTTAAAAAGCTTGATTTTCTAAATTCAAAGCTAAAGGTTTGGAACAAAGAAAAATTCAAGAACATATTTCAAGAAAAAGAACTAGAAGTTTTAAGTGAAAAATTCATTAAATTGGGAATGTTTAAAGTCAACTATGAAAAGGAACTGCAACTTAGGCAAGACCACAAGGAAGTTTTAGCTCGTGAAGAACTCTTTTGGAGGGATAAGGCAAGGGAGATTTGGCTCAAGTCAAGTGACTTGAACATAACAAAATCCATATGTCCACAAAGGCAAGGAGGGCTTGGAACATAATTAAGGAGATATTAAAGGAGGATGGATTTTTGGTCAAAGAAAGAGAGGAGATAGAAATGGAAGAAGTCAATTTATTTATATCACTACTTGGTGCAAAATCAGCTTTATTTTTTACCATGGACAACCCTTTTTCTTCTTGCATTCCTGAAAGATTCATGGAAGCAGATAATAGAATGCTTAATTCCCCCTTCACAATGAAAGAAGTGAGATTGGTGACCTTCCAACTTCATCCAGACAAATTACCCGACTTGAATGGTTTCCCTACTCTCTTCTTTCAAATTTTTTGGATAGATGTTTGGAAGTTGGTGGAGGATTTCAGGGTGAAGAAGAAGTTTATGTGATATATCAATAACATAGTGATTGTCCTCATCCCCAAAAATCCTATGTGTACTTACTTTGGGGAGTATAGACCAATATCATTTTGTAACATGGTATACAAAATTTTGGAAAAGGTGTTCACAAACCAATTAAAGAAGATCCTTGGTTTGATAATCTTAGAAGAACATAATAGGTTCACACCAGGAAAAGAGAATATTGATAGCATAATTGTAATAAAGGAAACTATTCACACCATGGTATCAGATAGATTGAAATGAATGATATTAAAAGTGGACATTAGCAAGGCATACAACAAGGTGGATTGGGTATTTTTGAAGGAAGTAATGAAAAAGTTTGGTTTCAATGATTCTTGGTTGGATGCGATGCATTATTGCATTTCCTCCACTAGATACTTAGTGATAGTGAATGACTCTTTGTGCGGTTTTTTTGAAGCCACAAATGAATTACGTCAGGTTGACCTACTCTCGCCATTTATTTTTATTATAATGGTTGAAGCGATGGGTAGGTATTTTAAGCAATGAAGTGATAGGAAAATATGGAAAGGGATCAATGTGGCTGAGGATGTGAGACCTGTCATGCATGTCCAGTTTGTGGATGATACATATTATTTGAGGAATCCAGCATGAAGGAGGTCGAAGGAATACAAGGGTTGCTAGATAAATACTCGAGTTTATTAGGATAAATTTTGAATAGAGATAAATCAGAGAATTTTTTTATATGAATAACGCATTCCAAAAAAGAATTGTGAATTATCTCAATTTTCATTTTGCTTCTCTTCCATCAAAGTACCTAGGAGATCCACTTTTCTTGAAGGTTGTTAATCTAGGCATTGTGAAGAAATAATTAATAACTGCATAACTAAAGCTTCTACCTGGAAGAGAAAATGTCTCTCCTTGGCAAGGAGATTGACAATGATAAGATTCATGTTATTGACGGTTCATGTCATGTTTCCAAATCACACATAAGATGGATTCAAATTTGGAAAGTTTCCATAAAAAAAATTACGCTAATCCATTGGAAAAAATTATGTTTACCCAAGAATGTTGGTGGAGCAAGATTGATAAGAATGAGGGCACAAAATATCGCTCTGGGAGCAAATATTTTATGGAAGATGTATAGAGAACCAAATCAGTCGTGGTGTAGGATATTTCAAAGTAAGTATCTAGATAATAAAGACCCCAATAGGATTTTGACCATAGGCAATTCAAAGGGTGGTTTGTCAATCTAGAGGTTCCTTTGGGATAATAGGAGGTTAATTATGAAGCATCTCACATGGAAAATTAATAATGGAAGAAGGGAAGACTTTTAGGTAGACTTATGGAATGGGAAAAAGGCTCTAAAATACTTTGGTGGTATCGAGATTTATGTTGACAGAATTTAGGAGCTATGCAAAAGGAAGGTGGTCGATTATGTTATTAGGGTGGATAAGGAGTTGGGGAGCTATATGAATGGATAGATTTATCCATATTTTCAATTATAGATGATGTGATATAGGCCTTGAATACTGAATTGGGATAGAGGAAGATTCATATAATGCACCAGGAAGAGGAGATGATTTGGTGTGGTTCTAGAAAAGAGAATATTTTGTTGACATGACACACAATATAAAATGCAATGTATTTGAACCCAGAATGGACATCGATGTTATGTTGGCATTCTTCAATGCTTCCCAAATCTAGGGTCTTCCTCTAGATGACAATCCATAAATCAATTTTGATAATAGATTGACTCATGAAAATTGATATTTACAGCCCCAGTCAATGTCCATTATGTTGTGAAAAATGTGAGTTAGTTAATCACCTTCTCCTCAGATAACCCTTTTCGATTAAGTGTTGGGAATGGATCCAACAATATTTGGGATGGATAGGCCCATGACAAGAAGATCTCCTAGAATTTATGACAAGTTGACCAAAACTACAACATAAAGCTTTGTGGGCAGATGTATGGAGAGAAGCTCCATCTATGTTGGTTTGGAAGATATGGAAGGAAAGGAACAAAAGGATTTTTAATGACTCTCATATGCAAGTGGAAGAAGTAATTAGGAAAATTAAGGAAGGAATATGTGAAGAGGTGAATTTGAATTAATTTGCAAAAGCCTACACTCAATTCACAAGATGGGATGATGGAATTCAAAAAATATGGCAAGAGCTAAAAATTCCTAAGGTAGTTCTCAATGATAAAAATTTGGGCAGACCGGAGGCAAAGTGGTCGAACCTCAACGTGGAAGACTAAAGCTAAACTTTGATAGGGAAAAAAAAGATAACCTAGGGTTGGTTGTGGTTGGATGTATAATGAAAAATGGTAGTGGGTGATGTGTATGGGCCTTATCATATAAGCTTGGTATTGTGACCAATAACAAGGCTGAGATGGAGGTGTTGGCATTGAGATTATGGTTATGCAAAGAGAAAATTTTGATCAACATTGATATAGAGGGGGATTTGTTGCTATGTGTTCAAGTGATAACAAAGAGATATACACCTAACTCAAAAATTAAGAGCTAGGTACTAAAAATATGGGAGTGTCTAGACAGTATGAGAGATTTTTCTATTTCACACATTTTAAGAGAGGCTAATGGGGTCATAAATCTATTACCAAATTGAGGGGTATCTCAAGATCTAATCGAGGTGGTGGACACTAATATAAGGAGGTTGTCAGGGTTAGAGTTGTTTGTGACTAGAGAGGACCAAAATTCCAATATCAGATAACGGTTAGACAAGCACGAGTGGATGAATTATCTATGATGGAATAATGAGAATTTCTATCTATATCATCAAATGATTGGATTCAATGTTGTTTCATGAGACTATCAAGAGAAGATAATATGTCGAATTCTTAGATGTGGTCACAAGGGAAAAAAGGAATAGGAAAAAAATAATGCAGATACAATTCGGGGATATTTTGGTTTGATCGACCTCACAAAGAAGGAGGTAATTTTTTCTCTATTGATATCGGGATTGTGCATATAGATGATAGTCAAGTGAATTTTATGTGTCATGGTTGGGGGGAAAAGGTTGTCAATGTGACCTTGGTTGGAAAAGAATGTAGAGATTCTTGATGCATATACCAAGGCCACAATTAGGTAGATAAGTTTGTTCAATCTCAGGATTTTATGCGTTTGATATGGGTATAGAAGAGATATATATGTGATGGGATTGGGATGACTTGTCTCATGCAACTAAGTAGAGATCGACACGATGGTGAAGGAGAAGATTATGGGAGTCCAATGTGAGTTCCTAGAAGTGATTGAACAGACTTTCTTGCAAAGCTGAAAGGGGAGTAGAGTTCAACACCATTGGAAGGGGGGCCTGGGTTGAAAATCTCTTTCTTAATGGTGATACCTTGTATTCCATCACGGTGAGATCGTTTGCCAGCTCCATTGTTGGTATCTTTGATGCAAGTGTTATGAATAGTGGTAAAGAAGTTGATTGAGCCTTGATATTTTTTAGGAAGGGGTCAAACTTGGAAAACCTTGAGGAATTTGTAGCTCATTTGAACCTCATTGGGGATCTATTCTCCTCATCCCAGATAGATAGAATGTATGATTGTACTGATGGTATGATGTACATTATGCATAAAGTGGTGTATCCTTTCTTCTAATTTTAATATAGAGGGATCTACCCCCATTGGTAGCACTTACCCATTAAAAGAAAGATATCTAGGGTATGGATATTTTTCCATAATTTGTTGATGCATAATTCAATATTTATTATGTTTTGAAGTGAGGGGTGAAGTACAAAGTTTTGTCACACTTTATAAAGGAAACGGTTCATGGGTTTAGTTATTAGCCTATTTTTTGTTGCTTTTATGCATAGTTTCAGACATTATTAGACCATCCTTTCAGATAATACTCCTATGTTATGCTATCTTTTCATGCTTATTATACAACCTTGGACCTAAATTATAGTAATGGAAATATACTTATGATATAGTAGCATTGCATGGTTTATATGTGAGTGTGTATGAAATGTGGATGAAATTTTGCGTTTAATGCCAATAGTTAGCGTTGTGTATATGTATTGTGGATTGATTTCTTGCAGCTTGAAAAGATACTACAGCCTACAACAACTGGAAGTTGTAGCCCGCAACAAAAGGAAGACTTGGATAGCGAAATAGGGGAAGTGCCAGATCAAGTTGAATGCAATAATTACTGTGTGGAGACACCTGATGGAGTTGGTTGTGCATCATTATGAAAAGTTAATAAAGCATTGGTGAAGAAGAATTCTTTTGTTGATGGGATTCTAGATGATTGTTTGTGTGTTTTACATGAAGATCTATTTTATAGAGTTTTAATTATATTAGAACTCTTCTTTCTTTTCAGTTGTAGTTTGAACAATTCAATCTTAACTATATACCCTAATAATATCTTAGAGGAGTGGTAGTTAATGATTGTAGTTAGGAGTCATATTTAGAATAAACTCCCCCATGCTTGTATATAGCCAAAGGTTGAATTCTTAGATTAGTTAGTTGATTTTCAATATTTTGTTATCAATTACTTTTTAGTTTCAGTTACCATCTAAAGACATGTTGATTATTCAGAATGATTTCATTGAATACAATCTATGAAGAATATTTTATGTAATATTTTGTGATGTGTAATGAATGAATTTCAATTTTACATGGATGCATAGAATATGATATTTAGATTTGGTTCTAGTTAAGTGAAGACAACCACTTGAGCACGCCACTCAAGGTAACTATTATTCACTCCATTTATAGCTATTTTATTTCTATTTAGTAGTTATTTTCATCTATCATCAATTCATAAATTATATGCAAGTTAAAATAGGTTCTCATACTTTGATTATTAGTAATGAATGTTCATGAGCATGCATGCATTTGGTTAATCTGTAGTACTCCATAGGTTAGAATAAGTTTAGTTACTAGTCTTGATCAGTTTTGAGTTAGTACAATAATTCTTTATTAGCAATAGTTTGGTTATAGGTTAAGCTATAGGCCTCTGTAGCCATTAGTGCTAGTTTGTTTCTTTCATTGTTATGCAATTTGGTAAATTTCCAGCAAGTAGAACACCTTGAATAGGATAACCTAGGTAACCTCGAGTCTTTGAAGGCACATACAATGTAGCACCATCACAAGTTTACAAACCTTGGTTGACTTTAATGTAGTCTTTACAATGTTGAGTGGATTGTTTAGCTAGTCATACCTCTAAATTGTGTAGCTTTTACCAAGTTTACAAGACACTAGTTTAGACACGGTAATTATTCTAGGACCTTCACTAAGAGGCCAAGAGGAGAGAGGACATCGACTATTGGAAAATCATCTACTAGGGTTTTGAAGATAAAATTAAGTAATTTATTATCCAAAATGAAGGAGGACACTAGTAGTCACCTGGAAACTCAGTTGGACACTCTCCACATCAAGAAGAAGCAAGAGGAATTTGAAGCAATTCTCATTGAATACTTCCCAAGTTGTAGGCAAAGGAAAGAAAACTGTAAATGTAAGAGGGTGGCTAGTATTCAATAAGACAAATCTAAGAGACTTGATATTCAGCCACTTGAAGGAGAGGATGGACACCTATTTTACATATTTCAAAGAAGGCCATGGAAACAAAGATAAGGTATGCCACAAGACCCTCTTAACTTCAATTCATCCTTTCCTATTGGAAATCAAAAAAAAAATTGCTTGGAATTATCATCCCTGGCCAACTAATCAAAATCAATGGAAAAACCCTCAACAATGGCTACAACCTCAGCAAACTTGGAACCAGTAGCAATTGAATCCTTGGTCACAACAAATTTTTTAGGGTTTTAATTACAATCCCCAATGGCCAACACAACATAACCAATGGCAATAGCAAAACATGAATTATCAACAGCTTATACTTCCTCCTCACCCCAATAACAAGCCATTATGCCTCCATCAAATCCTGGATCTTAGCCACCCAGACCACTACAAATACTTTCCAAACCTACACCTAACCCTAACAACAAGCCTTTCCAATAGGCTTATACTAACAAAGTTATGCAATACCCCACTTATGGGGTAGAGGTGAGTGATGTCCACCTCAGGTCAGGAAAACAACTAGTTGGACCTTCATCCCCTCAAATCACTGAGATGGAGGATGAGGAACTTGCAATTGAAGCTTCAAACAAAACACCTTTGGAACCTAAGTCAAATCAGGTACACCAAACTACCTCAATTCCAAAGCCTCCTTTCCTTGAATGCTTACCCATTCAAAAGCATCACACAACAGTTGAGATAGACCTATTGGGTCAACTTAGGGATGTAAATATCAAGATCCATCTCATCCAAGCTTTTAAGGACATTCCAATCTATACCAAGGCGATTTGGGACCTATGTCTTAAGAAACCAAGGAGAAAAAGGAAGGATCCTCAAACAGTTCATGTTCTAGGGAACCTTGCAGATATCATGTTAGGGAACATAACTGTCCCTAAATATACAAACCCTGGTAGTCAAATAGTGAATGTTAAGATTAATGTGACCCTTATCAAGAACACCTTAATAGACCTAAGGGTAGAAATCAATGTCATGACTAAAGAAACAACACAATTACTTAGGTTAGCCAACCTTGGGCCTACACAAATTGTTCTACAATTGACTAATAGGTCAACAATCAAGCCCGAAGGAATCATTGAATATTTAGTTATTGCATTAGATTCTTGGAAATATCCTACTGATTTCATAGTTTTATAGCCAAAGGTTAACCTTGCATGATATCCACTCATCTTAGGCAAACCACGGTTATCTACAATAGATGCATTTGTAGGTTGTAGGTCTGGCAATATGATAATATCTAATGGGAGCTGTGACCAAGAAATTGGTCCTCTATCCTCCAACCCAACCTTATGTTGATCTTGAGCAAACTATTTGGCCCACTTTGGATGAGAAAGATAATTATTCCCTACAAAATTTGATGACAATAGAACACAACCCTTTATTGGATTATCAGGATGAAGATGAGCTAATTGCTCACATAATACAAAATGACTATGGTAGGAGCCCGTAGCAACAGGACTACCTCTCATGCCTACAAGACCCCTTGCAAAGTATTATACCCACTAATTCCTCATAATTAATATTTCAGATCTTTCATTCCTTACTGCCACAATAGTGTGTACAAATCATTCCAAGCCTTGACCTCTCATTTGTGCAAGAATCAACAAAAGAATTATAATTTATGCTAGGAAAAATGTTGAACATAAACAATGCATTGGCCAAAGAGTAGCAGAATTCCCTGCAAACAGTGTTGCAGGCACACATAGCAGCATATGCTTGGGACTACCATGATATGAAAGGCATAGATCTTGACTTATGTATGCATAGGATCTATATCAATGATGGTTATAGACCCATTAGACAGCCTCAAAGACAAATATGCCCTACCTTGAGAGAAATAGTCAAAGTTGAACTTCAAAAACTCCTTGATGCAGGCTTTATTTATCCTATATTTGACAATGAATGGGTCTCACCTTTAGTCATTATTCCCGAGAAAGGAGGGAAATGGAGAGTATGTGTATATTATAGGGAATTGAACACAGCTACTAGGTAGAACCACTTTCCATTGCCCTTTATAGATCAAGTGCTTGACTCTTTAGCAGGGAAGAAGTACTTTTCATTTCTAGATGGTTTCAGTGGCTACAATCAGATAAAAATTGCTCTAGAGTATCAGGACAAGACAATGTTCACATGTCCTTGGGATACTTATGCCTACTTTGTTATGCCCTTTGGTTTATGCAATGCTCCATCTAATTTTCAGAGGGCGGTGCTTAGTATTTTTTTTATTATGCTCATTAGTGTATGGAGATATATATGGATGACTTCACCACATATGTGGAAACTTATGAGGAATCCCTTAGCAATCTAGAAAAGGTATTAAAGATATGTAAAGAACACAACTTGTCCCTTGGTAATTAAAAGTTCTTTATGATGATGACTCAGGGAATTGTTTTAGGGCACTTCATATCCAGTGTAGGGATTCAAGTTGATCCACAAAAGATAGAAATCATTTCTACATTACCTATTCCACAGAAGCAAAGAGATATCAAAAATTTCCTTGGCCATGCATGATACTACATGAGGTTTATTAAAGACTTTGGTAAGATTGTTGCACCATTATTTGTTTTTTTGATTAAAGCTATTGAATTTAATTGGAGAACAGAGTGCCAACATTCCTTTGAAGACTTGAAGAAATCCTTAACACAATCACCTATGTTGAGGGGGCCAAATTGGACCTTACCCTTTCATATACATATCGATGCTTCAAATTTTTCTATTGGAGTAGTTTTGGGTCAAAAAGAAGGTAACAAAGAATATGTAGTCTATTACATTAGCAAGAATCTTCAGAGAGCAAAGCTGAATTATACTGTTACAGAAAAGGAGATGCTAGTAGTAGTATATGCCATCAATAATTTTAGGCATTACATCACTGGTTATTCAATTTTTGTCCACATAGAACATACAGTTCTATTAGATATTTGATGAACAGGCCTGTAGTAGGGGGGTAGACTAGCTAGATGGTTGCTCATTCTACAAGATTTTGATATTACAATAGTGGACAAGTCTAGTAAAGCTAATGTAGTGGAAATTTCCTATCAAGGTTACCAACAGAATCAACATAAAGGGTAGTGAATGATTCATTTCCAGATGAACACTTATTTTCTCTTAATGTTCATGTACTCTAGTATGTTTATATTGCAAATTATTTAGTGATAGGGTAGATTCCACCACACTTTTCTCCAAGGGAAAAGAGATAGTTGATACATAAATGTTTTTCATACTCTTGGATATCTAGTTATCTATTCTATGCTAGCCTTGACAACATCATGACAAGGTGCATAAGGGAAGATGAAATCTTTGATATCATGAAGGCTTGCCATGATGAACCATGTGGGGGTAATTTTGCAACAAAAAGAACAACCTTAAAAATCCTCACAACTAGTTATTACTGGCCTACTTTATACAAGGATTCTGCCAAATACACAAGGAGCTATGATAGGTGTCAAAGAATGGATAAGCCAACAAGGAGTAATGAAATTCCATTACAACCTTAGTTAACACTATCTCCCTTTGACAAATGGGGTCTAGACTTTATTGGACCAATCTCACCTACTTCTAACAAGGAGTATATTCTAGTTTGCATTGATTATCTCACTAAGTGGGTAGAAGTAAAGGCATTATAGTTTTCCAGAGATGGAAATGTGGCTAAATTCTTGTATGGGGACATTTTTACTAGGTATGGAGTACTTAGGAAAATTGTGACTGATCAGGGTCCATAATTTACTTCAGACCTTATCACTAAATTGGTTGAAGAATATCAAATTAGACACAAAAATTCAACACCTTATCACCCTCAGGCTAATGGCCAAGTGGAGGTTACTAATAGAGAAATTGAAAGTATTCAAACCAAGATAGTGTAGTTACATAGAAAGGATTGGGTTGCTACGTTACGAAAAGCAGTATGTGTTGAAGTACAATGAACACTGAGAGGGGGGTGAATCAGTGTCCAGACACAAATTTTCACTTTATAAATGCTTTTTTTAAATTTGTTTTAACTGAACAATATGAAGCAATAGAATAAACAACAATATAAACAAAGCATACACAAGAATATGACACAATGATATGTCCTGAGTGGAAACCCTCCTAGGGAATAAAACTACTCAAAAAATGCCTCACTGGCTTATCTGAAATATTCTATTTTACAATGCCTCACTGGTTGTTTGTATGTCTCACTGACAGTGCTATCTCATTGATAGACTTTTCAAATGCCTCACTGGCAACACAAGCCTCACTGGCTACAAAATGATTAGATTGCCTCGTTGACATGATCATATACAACTTCATATAACATTTCTAAGACAATCAATTACAAAGGATCTCTCTGTTTCACTACAAAGCATCTTCATTTCCCAAAACTAACACATTTCATATCCTAAAGATTCATTTACTTGGAATCTTTAAAATACAAAATATATCAGTTCATACAATTTGTTTTGCAATTGCTTGCAAAACTTCTTTACATAATTCTGATTACACACTCAGCATGATAACTCTGTGAAAGCATTGAACCAAAACTAGATGATTGAATTGCCTTTTTATAACAATTCAATATATCAATTTCCATCAACTGCCCTTTGAATAAACTGCCAAGTGTATAACTATTTTCCATAACTGCCCTTTTGCATTCACCATGAATTGTTGTTTTTGTGTGAACAATATTTTAAACAAATGTGGCACCTTCCTATACATGGTCAAATTAGAGTATAAACTTGATTATACAAGTCACACAAATACCCTACAACAAATGTGCACAACAAACCCTTTTTGGTTTATACATTATAAACAACAATGTATTCGAACCAATAATCTTGTGCTTATGTGACCTTTGAAACAACACACACACATGCATGAACAATAGTTTTGACAAAACAATCCACAAAAACTCGACTCCCCTTTAACCATTTGTTGTTAGAAAACCACAGAACAATAGTGTATAAAAAATGCAAACCCTTATGAAACATTTTGAAACTAAACAGTAATAAAACTTGTGATAAAATATTTTCTCTTGACACAAAACATTATTGGTATGCCCTAGTATAGGGTTTGAAAACATGAGACAATAACCCGTATGAAAGGGGTAAGCAACTCTTTGTAAAACCATGATGAATAAGGAAAGCAAGGTCGATAGCATATACATCATGGAACAAAAAAAACTGACTGCCCAAAGACTTAATCAACAAGTCATCCTAGAAATGAATGAAGAACTTCAACTACAAACAAAAGGAATGACCACATACACTCAACAATTCTTAGACAATACATAAATGAAAAATGGACTAGGGCTTCATAAAACAATACTACCACTTTGAAGACTTTCAATCCTGCTAGGGTGAAGTCGATACACCTTGAAATCTTTGAAAACCAACTACCTGAAGAATATAGAAACCACTTTTTGAACATCCAAATAGTCATACAACCATTTTCATCAAGCTCTCCAAGCCCTAAATCGGTTGTAGTTAACAATGCCTCGTTTTTGCTAAATGATGACATTTAGGGCACAATAATATCGATTAGTTTTTGCCACTTTTTGTTTCACAAAACCACAAATGATTATGTCGGCCTTTTCTCATATGTGTTTTTCTTCAAAAACATAAAAACCATATATATGTCAGTGTTGAATGAGATATTATTATCCCAAATAATGTGTGTCAAATATCACATGACTTTGCATGATCACCTTAAATTAATCAACCTTCATGATGCGTAAACCACTTAATCAAGCACAATAGTGCCTTATGCTGAAATGATAAAACATATTCTTTCAAGTCAAAATAAATTCCAAAACTTATACCAAGGTGTCAATGTAGTATCAACCATTGCTCAATGATGGATGAATATAATCCAAAGTACAAAATGCAGAACCATCAACTATACATATAAATACCAAATATGTTGTTCCTAAATGCTACCCCAATAACCACTATTAAAACCACTCAAAAACTCATAAAATATGTGTTGTTATAGAACAAACCAATAGAATTGAGTCTTCAATAAACTTGCACAAATGTATGCAAGAATCATGTCACTTGAATACATGCATCACCTGAATGAGTGGCAAACAAATCTGACCATGTCTTCCATATGTAGTGAAAGTGATAATGTTGTCTCATAATCCCTTCAATGACTACCAATATTGTAAATTCCATAACAACCCTTGACATCAATGTCAAAACCAATGTCAAAGGGGTCAACAGTATGGGCATATAGAACAACTTGGAAAAAAGCAACTGGTTTCGCACCCTATGAGCTAGTATATGGAAAAACAACAGTCCTCCTAATTGAGTTTGAATATAAGAAATTAAGAGCAGCAGTAGAGCTAGAAATGGATCTAATAGCAATTAAAAAGGAGAGGTTACACCATTTAAATGGACTGGATGAAATCAGGATGGAGGTAATCCATCACACTGAGATAGTACAAAAGCAAAGGATAAAGTGGCATGACCAATATATCAAAACAAAGGAGTTTAATGTATGGGACTGGGCCTTATTATATGATTCAAGGTACAAGTATTTCAAATGGAAACTCCAATCTAGGTGGTTGGGACCTTATGAGATCAACCGAGTCTTTTCTAATGGAGCAGTGAAGTTGCATGCCATAGATGAAGTAAGGTTTTCACTTCTAGTCAATGACCATAGGCTGAAGCTTTATCAGAAACCAGTACAGAGGGAAGATTTCATACTCTCTCTTATTTAGCAGTATGGTGCTCTTAGTGATCCAAATACAAGTTTAGAAACACAAAGTGATGCCTCATCAACACATGATATACTGAGTACTTCAATTGACCCTGTGATTGAGCTACACAGCTCAATCCCTGAGATCACTTAAGATTAATTTCTTTTTCTACCTCACACACACACAACATAGTTATAATGATGTTCATACTTTTCTAGAGGGACCTATCTTTTATATACAACTATCAACATTCTGAAAGGGTTTTGTTATAGTAGGGACTTGTAGCATAATAGTTATTAACATTCAAAAGGGACCTGATGTTGAAGGAACCCGTAGCGTTGTCTAGTAGGAAAACTTTCCAATCACTTGGTGCCACATTAATTACAGTTTATGCATTTTCACCTTGAAACATAGAAAAATAGGTTCACCAAAATGAATTGATAACAAAGGAGGTATGATGCAACTATTTCTCTAGTTTCATTCAAAATGCAAGCTATAGAGGATAGATCTGAAAACTAACAGAACTAATTATCAAAATGCAGATCTAGAAAGGTGAGAATGATGTGTACCTTCCATCAAAGATGTTTTTTAGACCTCATTAAGGACTCATTTTCCCTATGGTGAATAGGTCCTGGGTAGGGCTCCTAGAAAATGCTTTTTGGGTTCCGTTCTGCTCATTTTGCACCTCAAGATTCCAAGTGTTCACTATCAAAAAGCTGAAAATAAATCTTGTAGAAGAGTTTCTATGATTTGACAACTTTTCTTGCAACTTTGACAACTTTGCAACTTTCTTCAATTTTGCTCTTCAAATGATCTTCAACCTAAAATCTGCAATCACGCATCAAAGAGAGAAAGATGTTGTTTGTTAGGAAATGGGGGTTTTCCTTGGTCAAACCTCATTTTGGTAATTAAACCTTGAAATGAAATCAAAAATGAAAGAAGGAATGATGAATGAACAACCCTATATAACAACTCACCAAACCTTATTTGAACTTTGGATAACAAATATGTAAACTAGCATGAAATGGCCTCAATGAATGTAGATCTTGATCGTGAAACTTGATCAAAGATAATTCCTTTGATATGCTTGAATTGATCTCGAACACTACATCACCATATTAGCTCAAACAACATGCATGATGCAAGACATCTTTTACATGACAATGGAATCTTGATTGCTGCAATAATATTCTATAAATCTTCCCTTGAATGCTCTTGATAATGCTCACTTGAATGCTTTAGATGCTCTCTTGAAAATTCTTCTAGGTGAAACTAAGTGAAATAACCTCTTATTTATATGTATCTTAAGATTAATTCCCATAATTCAAATATCACAAGCCGACATTGCATTGTAGATTAGAAATCATTAATATATCTCCAAAAACTTATTTCAAAGAGGAGTCTTAGGTCTAAGTGAGGACCCATTCACCATAGGGAAAATGGATCTTAGGCCACTTACCTAGGACACACATTATTTAAAAATAGGGTCATAGGTCTAAGTGAGGACCCATTCGCCCTATGGCGAATGGGTCCTAGGTCACTTACCTAGGACACACATCTTCCAAAGTTAAGTGTTGTGTAATAGAATTAATGAATGTTGGGTTTTATCCCTTAGAATTTATATTTAATTAGGCTTGGATTTGAATTAAAGGGGCCAATTAAGGAAAATTAACTTCAATCAATTAATAAAGATCTACATTAATGTGAAGGTGTAAAGGTACACCTTCCAACATAAAAAACAAGGCACAATTAAGTCCATTTTATTAAAAAGGGCCCTAAACTTAATGTGAATATGAAAAACATTTTACAACACTAAATCAAGGCATAATTAAGCTCATTTTATCATTAACTATTTCCTAATTAAGTGTGAAAAAAGGGATACTTTTTCCTACACTATACTCCTCAAAATTCTCCCATGTAATATCCATCTTTTCATAACAAGTACTCGCAACATTCTTTTATTTCATGCTACCAATTCAAATTTTAAATGTTTGAACTATCACATCACCAACTATTATCCATCTATTTTATTTCATTACCTTATATCCACCACCTCACCATTCATTTACTTGCAATTATTTCCAGTCACATCAAATTAAATTTTGGATACATGCTATTCAGCTCACACGTGCGACATTTAGTTAGTCACCTTTGACACGTACGCAAAGTGTACTATCATAATTATCATAGATTTCTTAATAATTTCATTATGTCTTTCATAAGAAATTAAGCATGTGATATATTCATAACATTAATTTCCATAATTTTTAATCATAAGCTTGCCTATCATGAGTTGAAGTGAGGTCACTTCAAACCTTAAGTTGGGGGAGGGTACAATTCAACTAGTTTTTTTAATTTTTGCCACCTAAAACCAAATGCAACATATAGATATGACATGCAAAACCCTCCTAAAATTACACCTACTTTTTTTTTATACTTATTATCACAGGGATTTGCACCCGTATGCAAGGTTGTAAAGCTCTGCAATCCCGTGTAACATTGGAATACTTTCAGGTCGTGGGTACCCTATACAAAAGTAAACCTCTAGATTATAGGCCAGCTTCCTTTTTTATTTTCTAATTATTTAAAGTAACTGGATGGAAAAGGGAAGAAAGTTTGAAATGAATGCATAAACTAAACTTAAATCTGGGTGATGCATCTAATAGATACTTGATGAACAGATTGATTCACAACTGATTATTACGAAATCTATTTTCACAACTCAAATTGGGCAATCTAATCACATAAGTGTTTCATTAGAAGGCTTGGCAATCCATTCTTTATGAAGGAAAATGATGTTTTCACAACCTACGGGAGAGGATAAATTAATAGCACAGCTTATGACTTGTAATTAAAATTTCTTTTTTTGTGTACATGCATTCATGAGTGTGATAGGAATTTAAAGGCTTTGAAATCAAACACATTAAATTCGCATCTAAAACATTCAATAAATACAAAACTCCTGAATCTGAGAAGGATAATATTGAATTGCAATAATGAAAAGAAGGAAACTCTATGAACTTGTAAAATTTGTTGTCTATATTAATCAAAAATGAAAGTTGAGTTATAAGATATTTCTCTTTGTAGAAATTCAAAGACTGAAAAACAAGAACTGAGGAAAAAGAAAGACTTTTTCTAATATATACAAAGATTGCAACTCCAAGGTGCTAAGAGGTGGAATTTAAAGTGAACTGAAAGAGAAAAATATCCTCTCACGAGCAAAGGAGAAAATCCTTAAAAAAAAGGCCCACAACTGAAGCAATGACTCAAAACTCCGTCTCACGCTGTGTATAACTAAATTGTGACTCGAAATGACTTCTGAGTCCATGGAGGTGGCACTGAAAGTGAACTGGAAGTAAAAATATCCTCCTCACGAGTAGAGAATAAAAGCATGAAAAATGGGCCCACCACTGAAGCAAACTAAACACTGAATGTTGTGAACTCCAACCCATAATATGCATGATCAGTAGGAACTCAAAACCCACTCCAGTTTGTCTAAAATTCAAAGAAAAGTTGAATTGAACCTCCTTAGTCACATGCATGTGATCTTCGGTTTAGCTCCAAGAAAAAATCAAGCTAATTCTTGTCCTCAATACTCCTGCATGTCTTAAGTGAAGGTGAACGATGAGTGATATTAAAGTAATCAATAAACAATTACTTTAATATTGATGGTTTATTTGCCCTCATTATTTGTATTGACATTATGAATATTAAAGCAATTATAATTTATTGCTTTAATATCATTTACAATATAAATATTTCACTTGACATGCGAGACAAGAAAAATTGCCAAGTTTATAGCATAGACACAATATAAAGGTCTAAAACCCGGCAAAGATATATTGTGTGGATATTGATTTTTCTATAAAAAAAAAAATCATAAAATTCCAGATATCAAGGCTTAACAAATTTTGAATTGTGTTTCACAAGAGTCATGAAATGTTCTAAGGCACAAACCTAGGCATATAATATATGCAAAAACCTTGAACGTATTTGCAGAGGCTGAAAAATTAAAAAAATGTGATAAAAAACCCAAAATATGGGTCAGACAAAGTTTAGGGTAAATGAAAACCCTAAATCAAAACTAAACCATCTACGGCCATGTCATTTCACACTCATTTCATATTTAGAAATTTATTATTGCTTGAGTTTCGCCACCATGCTAAGGTTTCTCTATGAGCTCATACATCTTCTTGGCCGCCATGATGAACTTGGTCTGAGTTTCGAATCTCCTCCTTGCTACTTCTGAGAGACTTTTAGAGAGATCTCTTGAAGGAAGCTATATGGTAAGTTTTCCTTGTTATGAATTTGAGCCATAACCTCCATTTTGAAATCATTCTTGTAGCTCATTGGCCACGGTTGTAGCATAATATCTAATGTATCTTTCATTTCCCACTCTGAGGCTGCCATCTAGATGAGCTTTGAAGCTTGAAAATGGGATTGTGAGAGGAAAATCTGAAGAAATCCCACGGCCTTTCATGCATCTATTGATAATGGAAAGCTTAAAGCTTGGAATGCTTTATTTTCTTCAAATGTCTTTCTTCCTTTTCTGTATTTTTTCCCTTATGTCGAGGGTTTGCTCATTATTTAGCAGAAAAGAAACTCATGCTTTCTATATTTATCTTTACTTTGTTGTATGTGGCTCTTTCTCATTTTGACAAACCCTAGTAGGGTTATATGAAACTTAGTGTACATTGCAATTTGAAGGCTTCCATCGTGCCTTCTAAGTGTTCATATATTTCTATGGCCACAACTTTTTTTAATTTTTGGGTATTATTTCTCTGTAGCTCTGATTTTTCTTACGAAGTCTCTGCTAGAAACTCTGTTGTATGGGTCTTTGCTAGAATCTCTGTTAATATCCTTCATGGGTTCAACCATTAACTATAGACAATGGAAGGTCAAAACTCATGGAATGATACCTTGACAAACATAATTAGAAGTTTCTTTTCTTTTGTTGAGATAATGAATTTGGATCCTCTATAAATTGCAATGTCAATGGATTGTTATGTCTTTGTGAATGACTGTCAAAAAATGTAATGAAGACAACCCATTATGATGTGAACTTTACTAGATTGGTTTAGAAAGCAAACCTTGCCCATATTCATTACTTTTTGTCCTTTAATGACTAACACAATCTTAGTTGTTGCTTCTTAATCATGAATACTTCCTGATACTCTGTTGAAATATGCATTCATGACTATTTGTCACCTCTATAAAAATGTGACCTAGACTGTCATATTGTCATCTTTATGCAAGGAAGCTTCATATGTGATCCTTTGGACTATGGTCATGAAACTCTATTTGCTGATCATTACTATACTTTGTTTGCATCATATTTCATTGTTGACTATAGTGTCTATGGGACTCTCACTTAAGCAATTATTAAATCATAACTCTAGCTTGTTCATAGTCATCAATCCATTGGTTCCCAGGCACTCTAATTTAGCTATTGTCACTGAAACATGACCTACTATATTTTGGAATGGACTATCATAGTACAATAGCTTTGTCCTCCATAATTTTCATAATCCTCTGTGCCTTTTCACAGGCTCACAAAACTGTCATTTATGTTGCCTTATCACAATGAATCTAGCCATCCTTGATGCCTTGATACCTGTCTTATCCAACTTGTAGATTACTATCTCCTCTTGCAAGCCTCTGGTTAGTGTCTCATATGCATTGTTTCCCCACTGTGAGTAAAGTCACTATACAGGATTTGCATGCTTGAATTAATTTTGCATTTGCTATTGTACATGAGTATATGATTTCATTATTTTCCCTCATGTCATTAGCAAAATAAAAGGCATTCTTTGATAGCAGAGAGTCAAGATGATGAATGCTTATTGAATGGAAAAGGTTTTCATGAATTGTATTCACATTTAAATAATGATGAAGACATACCTTCATAGTTGTTGGGCTCAACCCTCATGGGAGCCACATTTTTCTCCACAATTATAATGAAAAGAGATTGATTATAAAATAAGAGATGGACCTACTCCTGCATAATGAGAAAAACATATTAGAAAAAAAATAGTTCAATATTCCTTTTCTTAATGATTTCACTTTCCTTTTGATGATCTGGTCTGACACCTTTGCATTCATATATCTAATATGGCTGAATTATTGAACCTAACTCAATGTGACATAAGAAATGTATTCTATTTTTGTTGATGGAGCATGTAGGGAGAATCATAACCAGAGCTCTAACAAACCCTTTCTCAATCATCTGCAGGTTCACTTGGAGTTCGAGAGCAAGGAAAATCAAACAACGACGAAGACCAACTTGAAGAATTTTCAAGCAATGATGGCTATGCTTCTATTTATATACTTTTCTACTTCTATATCTTCAGTTGCATGATATATTCCTTGTGTCATGTTGATGTACTGATTCAATTCCTCACATGGCTTGTGTGGGATTTTTTAAACTCTTTTTTTTTTCTAAGCATGAAACAACAATGTTTATGCAATCTTGTATGTTTGTTCATTTCAAAATGAATAAAATACAACATTATGCAATTTTGATGACTCTTTTGTGTTGTGTGAATTTTGCATAATAAACTGAATCTTATTTGAAATCTCTCATTTACAAATAAACTATCAGCATAAAATTAATGTACCTTTCACCTTAAATGTAATCAACTATTCCAGCTATACCAAATTGAGCTGAGGTGAAATTTTGGTAACATTTCTAGCGAGCTTTGTTGAATGCTTGCCTACTAAGCATATGAGATCAGTTGCCTTGATAATTTGTTGGGCATTGAGTCAATTATGCCCCTTAATTCTAAAAAACTTATGTAACTCAGCAGCAAACCAAACTGAAAGAAACTAGGATAACTTTGCTTAAGACAGAGTCAAAAAACTGTGTAGCATGTGCACTTATGAAAACAAAAAGATACTAGAAGGAAACTACTATGTAATGAGCACTTATTAGCTTGAAAACTATCCTACCCTACACTAACCAACAACGTTAGTGCTTAAACATAACCATTCACTGGTTGGTTGAAAAACCTCCCTTTTCTCATCAACTTAGGTTGTGCTACTTGCTTGTAAATTGTCCAATAGTGATGGAAGAAAAGTAAATATTGTGTGCTCAAAAGAAACACTTGTGCAATCATGAAAACCACCTCCCTCTCTGCATTATATAAGAGATGCACATATTTTTTTTGAATAGGTTGAGCAACCTTCATTGATGCCTTTTGATGCTCAATCTTGTGCTCCCAAGCAGATACTTCAACTAAGTAACTCTTCTTGATTGCCCGCCAACCATGCCAGGTGTCTGATAAGACATCCCCTTGTGCTGACATTCAATTTATAATTTTCAGCCTCATGTTGATGCTCTAATTTCTCAACCTTTTTTTCATGATTTTTAAGAACATTAAATGAAGTTGAGTTGCCCCTTTGTTGATCTCTGAAAACTTTAGCCTTTCCTTGAAAAGGTGTTGATTGGAGGTGATATGCAGGTTGTTGATCTTCTTGAATGATTTGCCTATTATTGTTTATAGGAGGATTAGTTGTCCTTTCTTTCAACTACTCAATGAAAAGGGAATCTTGTTTCTTTGCATCATCTATAATAGTCTCTAAAAAGAAACCATTAATGTGTTCAATGATCGAATCTTCCTCATCAAGGAGCTGATATCCCTGTTGGATTACTGAAAACAAGTCCTCAAATTGTTGTTCCTTATGTTCCTCGCCCATGATAGAATACAACTCCTCCTCTACAAAGTGGGGAAGTTCATCAAATAAGTTCATATTGTACTCTTTCATAGGATGAAAAGCATTTTCCTCTTCTTTTTTAATAGCCTCTTTGACTTGAATAGGTTGATCACATGTTGTTGGTTCACATGGCACCAAATTGTCATCAATGTTAGAGCAAAAATATTCTATGATATTTGAGAAAATGTTCTCATCTAATTCATAATCTTGAATTGGATTCAGATGAGTCTCATCACCTTGCTACTCAAAGGTAGGCACTGATGTTAGTGAACATGTGTTATCCTCATTCTCATCAACAAATTCGGGTAATTCATCAAAAAAATCATCTAGATAAACATGTTCAACTTTCTCTTGTCTATTATCTTTTTGTTGGTCTTTTGATAAAAGAGGAGTGATTTTTACCTCATGAACTACCCTTTCCCGATGTTCCTTCTCATCCTTCAGCTGCTCCAAGACTTGATTATGACATTGATAGTCTTCAATCAACAACTCATCAGATTGTTTAATCTTTTCCTCAGCATCCTGCTCAATAAAGGAAGGTAGTTCACCGAATAAGAACATGAAATCATTGCATTTGATACCTTTTTCAAGCTTCTCCACCTATTGTCTTGATTGATCATGTTCATTCACCTCCTATTGCAAGTCTACCTTGTCATCTTTTTCATCAGGTGTAAGTATATCAACATCAAAAAAAATTGCTTGCTTCTCTTGAGATGACTGCTCACGAAGATTCATAGCTTGATTTATTACATGCTCTTGAATTTGTAATAGAAGAGGATATCTGAAACTTGGAATTGGAAGAGTTGCTTTTATATTCTGCTTATACTCTGAAACCTCATCTTTTCCTTGATTTTGGACTACTGTTATACCAAGAGCTTCTCAAAATAGATTTGGCATTTTGAAGTCTGGATGCTTGGTCCAAGAATGTTTCCATAACTTTTCAATACTTTGATGACTTAGTTCAGGCTCTTGATATGACTGAAACTGAGGATTAGTGGACTGGTTTGACTGATTTTGTTCATTCATGGGCTTTTGTAGGGGTTGATCTTTAACATTGGCAGGACTATTACCCCTAAAACATGAAATGTCAAATCTAGAAGACTTACTTGGGGATTGTGTAGAAACCTTGGAAATCTCATGTTTGGAAAGTTTTAGCCTCATTTCTTTATCTTTTTCAGCAAGTTGTTGAGCAATATTCTCTTCAAACTAACTCTTTTACAACTCCCTTTTATGTTCTTCTTTTTCGTTAACTTGCCTAGCAAGACACTCTTCTTCATATCTTTTATGTATTTTTGCCTCTTGCTCATCGTGAAAGGACTGATCTGGAATAAAAAGAGTTGTTTGGATCACATGCTTTTGCATTTGAGCGAGTAACATCTTCATTTGTTCCTCTTTTATAGATAACTCGCTCTTGAGCTTTTCTTCAAACAATATTCTTTGCATCTCCAACTCTTCCTCATGAAGATAGGCCTGATAATCTAACTCCTGTTGTTACATATCAAACTCTTATTACCTCCTAAACTCTTCTATCTGCTTTGTGATGTCTGACAATATGTCCTTGGTGTCATTCACGCTATTCTTCATATCATCAACCTCTTGGAGTTGAATTTGAGCATATGTAGATTGATATGGAGGTTGAGCAGGGGTGGGTGGGTGGTAAGCATAATAAGCATGTTGGTTATTCATTTTTGCATGGTTTTTTAGGATAAAAACAACAGCATAACTGGCCTGATATGGTTGATAAGGATGTGGATAGGCAAGACTTTCATGAAACGGAAGTGGGTATACATGTTGACTATGAAAACCTAATATCTTTACTCATATAATTAGTTAGAAATCAGAAATAAACCTTGTGTTTGAAACATACCAGCATTAGGTCTTGTTGAAACCAGTAAATGTGCTCAGAGTCACCATGTATAAATAACCTTTGGAAGGTAAAAAAACCATTGTCGTATATACCAAAACAATAGCCTGCAACTTTTGAATTCTTCTTTCTCTGAGGTGTGCTTCAGACTCCCACTGGGCATGCCAAAAACTGTTATCACGGGGATTTGCAACTGTATGCAAGGTTGTAAAGCTCTTCAATCCCGTGTAACATTAGAATACTTTCACATTGTGGGTACCCTATACAAAAGTAAACCTCCAGATTATAGGTCGGCTTCCTTTTTTATTTTCTAATTATTTAAAGTAACTGGATGGAAAAGGGAAGAAAGTTTGAAATGAATGCATAAACTAAACTTAAATCTAGGTGATGCACCTAATAGATACTTGATGAATAGATTGATTCACAACTGATTATTAAGAAATCTATTTTCACAACTCAAATTGGGCAATCTAATCACATAAGTGTTTCATCAAAAGGCTTGGCAATCCATTCTTTATGAAGGAAAATGATGTTTTCACAACCTAAGGTAGAGGATTAATTAACAACACAACTTATGACCTATAACTAAAATTTCTTTTTTGTGTACATGCATTCATGAATGTGATAGGAATTTAAAGGCTTTGAAATCAAACACATTAAATTCAGATCTAAAACATTCAATAAATACAAAACTCCTAAATCTGAGAAGGCTAATACTGAATTGCAATAATGAAAAGAAGGAAACTCTGTGAATGAAAAACTGTATGAACCTTTAAAAGTTGTTGTCTATATTAATCAAAAATGAAAGTTGAGTTACAAGATATTTCTCTTTGCAAAATGCAAAGGCTGAAAAACAAGAACTGAGGAAAAAGAAAGACTTTTTCCAATATATACAAAGATGGCAACTCCAAGGTGCCAAGAGGTGGAACTAAAAGTGAACTAAAAGATTAAAATATCTCCAAAATATCCTCTCACAGGCAAAGGAGAAAATCCTCAAAAAAAAGGCTTACAACTGAAGCAAACTGAACTCGAACAACTCAAAACTCCATCTCACACTGTGTATAACTGAATTGTGACTCAAAATGACTCTTGATTCCATGGAGGTGACACTGAAAATGAATTAGAAGTAAAACTATTCTCCTCACGAGCAGAGAATAAAATCATGAAAAATGGTCCCACCACTGAAGCAAACTAAACACTAAATGCTACAAACTCCAACCCATAATATGCATGATCAATAGGACCTCAAAACTCACTCCAGTTTGACTAAAAGTCAAAGAAAAACTTAATTGAACCTCCTTAGTCGCATGCATGTTATCTCCAGTTTAGCTCCAATAGAAACTCAAGTATATTCTTATCCTCAATACTCTTGCATGTCTTAAGTGAAGGTGAACAATGAATGATATTAAAGTAATTAATAAACAATTACTTTAATATTGATGGTTTCTTTTCCCTCATTATTTGTATTGACATTATGAATATTAAAGTAATTTATAATTTATTGCTTTAATATCATTTACAATATAAATCTTTCACTTGACATGCGAGACAAGAAAAATTGCCAAGTTTATAGCATAGACACAATATAAAGGTCTAAAAACATGGCAAAGATATATTGTGTGGACATTGATTTTTCTATAAAAAAAATCATAAAATTTCAGATATCAAGGCTTAACAAATGTATGAATTGTGTTTCACAAGAGTCATGAAATTTTCCAAGGCACAACCCTAGGCATACAATATATGAAGGGAAAACAGGCATGGATCTAGAGACCCAACAGTGCGGAATACATTCCCTTAACACTAATACAACAGAGGAGAAGAGCATAGACAGGTTTCAATAGCTTCTAAAACTTCTTAAGATGAATACATGCAAGTAAAATAAACATTACACAAAGATGAGCATCCACAGTTGACACAAGATATACGTGGGAAAACCTTTTCAGGTAAAAAACCCACCACAAAAAGTCAAGACTATTTTGTATTACACTAACAAAAGCAGTTACATACAAATCACAGACTTCTCTGTTCAACTCACAGCAGCACAATCAGAAATAAATTCTTACTGTTACAATGTTGTCTCTCTTCACATACAGTTCAAACTCTCTTCTACACTAAGTCATCCACTTCATTAAGTCTCACGTTGCAATTAATTCTCTCAGTCAACCGCCGATCACAAGGTACATCCTTGTCAGATTCAATCACGCCCATGATCTGCCCATATTGAATTTCCCGCATCGATCCACCCAAGCCATAACTGCATTACCCAAATCGGGCTTTGTTTCACCACCCTGAGTTGACCTGCACATGCTGCAATTACTGCATTGGCCTCTAGCCAATAATTGCACGACACTAAGCCACGTGTCCTCATTCTATTCGCTATCGGCCTCTAACACTGAGTCCAACTCGATCAACCTAGTCGCCGAGCTCACCACAACCATTACCGCGCTACCGTCGAGCTCAAATGACCAGCTCGCGGTATGGCGATAAGCATACCGAGCTCGCCTGAGCTCTTACCGCACTACCGCAGCCCTCACGAGCCCACCCTGCAGTATGGCGGTAACTGGTCAGAGGGACTGCTGACGGTCTTACCGTGCTACCGCGAGGGCCGAGAGGCCACCCCACGGTAGAGTGGTAACCATCAGCCTGATCGTTGGCGGCTTTATCGCGGCCACCGCGGTCAGCCCTTTGGCTGGCCGCAGTAAAAGGGTTGATTGCGGTATGGCAGTAATTGCCAACCAGTCGCTGGCGGTCTTACCATGGCCACCACGGTCATCCCTTTGGTTGGTTGCAGTATGGCGATAATCGCCAGGCCAAGCCGCAGGTCGCTTTACCATGGCCACCGCGGTCAGCCCTTTTGCTGGCCGCGGTATGGCGGTAACCACCAGCTAGTAGTTGGCAGTCTTACCGCGGCCACTGCGGTCAGCCCTTTGGCTGGCCATGGTATGGCGGTAACCGCCAGGCCAACCCGCAGGCGGCTTTACCGCGGCCACCGCAGTCAACCCTTTGGCTAACCGCGGTAAGGTGGTAACCACTAGACAGAGGGGAGGCCTGATACCATGGCCACCACTATGAGAAAGATAACAGTGTGCGGTATGGCGGTAATCGCCAAACCCTTCACCGCAATACCGCCAGGATAGAAAAATGACCGCCGCGGTATGGCGGTAAAGGCAGAGAACAAGAATTTTTTTGCCAAGCCTATTCTGACAGAGGTTCATGCTGGTAATTAAGGCATCGTTTCTCAACAATATATGCAAAAACCTTGAATGTATTTGCAGATATCGAAAAAATTTAAAAAATGTGATGAAAAACCCAAAATATGGGTCGGCCAAAGTTTAGGGTAAATGAAAACAGTAAATCAAAACTAAACCATCTGCGGCCATACCATTTCACACTCATTTCATATTTAGTAATTTCTTGCTGCTTGAGCAGCGCCACCATGCTAGTGTTTCTCTGTGAGCTCATACATCTTCCTGGCCGCCATGATGAACTTGGTTTGAGTTTCGAATCTCCGCCTTGTTGCGTCTGAGAGACTTTTGGAGAGATCTCTTGAAGGAAGCTATATGGTAAGTTTTCCTTGTTATGAGTTTGAGCCATAACCTCCATTTCGAAAGCATTCTTGTAGCTTATTGGCCACGACTCTAGCATAATATCTAATGTATCTTTGTTTTCCCACTTTGAGGCCGCCATCTGGATAAGCTCTGAAGATTGAAATTGGGATTGTGAGAGGGAAATATGAAGAAAGCTCATGGCCTTTCATGCATATATTGATAATGGAAAGCTTAAAGCTTGGTATGCTTTATTTTATTTGAATCTCTCTCTTCGCTTTCTGTATTCTTTCCCTTATGTCAAGGGTTTTCTCATTATTTAGCAAAAAATAAACTCATGCTTTATGTATTTCTCTTTACTTTGTTGTATGTGGAGATTTCTCATTCTAACAAACCCTAGTAGGGTTATATGAAACTTAGTGTACATTGAAATCTAAAGGTTGCCATCGTGCGTTCTGGGTGTTCATATATTTCTATGGTCGTGACTTCTTTTAAGTTCTGGGTATTATTTCTCTGTATCTTAGATTTTTCTTGTGAAGTCTTTGCTGGAAACTTTGTTGTATGGGTCTTTGCTAGAATCTATGTTAATATCATTCATGGGTTTGGTGATTGACTATAGATAATGGAAGGTCAAAACTCGTGGAATGACACCTTGAAAAACATAATTAGAAGCTTCTTTTCTTGTGTTGAGATAATGAATTTGGATCCTCTATAAATTGCAATGTCATTGGGTTGTTATGTCTTTGTGAATGACTGTCAAAAGTTTATAACAAAGATAGCCCATTATGATCTGAACTTTATTGGATTGGGTTAGAAAGAAAATCTTGCCCATATTTATTACTTGATGTCCTTTAATGACTGGCATGATCTTAGTTGTTTCTGATACTTTGTTGAAATATGCATTCATGACTATTTGTCACCTCTATGAACATGTGACCTGGACTGTCATATTGTCATGTTTATGCAAGGAAGCTTCAGATGTGATCCTTTTACTATGGTCATGAAACTCTATCTGTTGATCATTACTATACTCTATTTGCATCATATTTCATTGTTGTCTATAGTGTCTATGGGACTCTCACTTAAGCAATTATGAAATCATAACTCTAGCTTGTTCATAGTCATCAATCCATTGGTTCCCAGGCACTCTAATTCAAATCTTGTCACTGAAACATGACCTACCATCTTTTGGAATGGACTATCATAGTACAGTAGCTTTGTCCTCCATATTTTCCATAATCCTCCATGCCTTTTCATAGGCTCACAAAACTTTCATTTATGTTGCCTTATTACAATGACTATGGACATCCTTGATGCCTTTATACCTATCTTATCCAACTTGTAGATTACTATCTCCTCTTGTAAGCCTTTGGTTAGTGTCTCATATGCATTGTTTCCCCACTATGAGTAAAGTCACTATACAGGCTCTGCATGCTTGAATTAATTTTGCATTTTCTATTGTACATGAGTATATGATTTCATTATTTTCCCTCATGTCATTAGCAAAATAAAAGGCATTCTTTGCAGCAAAGATTCAAGATGATGAATGCTTATTGAATGGAAAATATTGTCTTGAATTGCATTCACATTTAAATAATGATGAAGACATACCTTCATAGTTGTTGGGCTCAACCCTCATGGGAGCCACATTTTTCTCCACGACTATAATGAAAAGAGATTGATTATAAAATAAGAGATGGACATGTTCTTGCACAATGAGCAAACATGTTAGAAAAAAAAATAGTTCAATATTCCTTCTATTGATGATTTCACTTTCACTTTGATGATCTGATCTGACACCTTTGCATTCATATATCTGATATGGCTAAATTGTTGAGCCTAACTCAATGTGGCATAAGCAATGTATTTTATTTATGTTGATGGAGCATGTAGGGAGAATCATAACCGAAGCTCTAACAAACCCATTCTCAATTATTTGTAGTTTCACTTGGAGGTGGAGAGCAAGGAAAAGAAAACAACGACTAAGACCAACTTGAAGAATTTTTAGGCAATGATGGCTATGCTTTTGTTTATATGCTTTTCTACTTCTATATCTTTAGTTGTATGATATATTCCTTGTGTCACGTTGATGCACTGATTCATTTACTCCCACGACTTATATGGGATTTTTTAAACACTCTTTTTTTTTCTAAGCATGAAACAATAATGTTTATGCAATCTTGTATGTTCGTTCATTTCAAAATGAATAAAATACAACACTATGCAATTTTGATGACTCTTCTGTGTTGTGTGAATTTTGCATAATAAATTGAATCTTATTTGACATCTCTCATTTGCAAATAAAATATCAGCATAAAATGAATGTACCTTTCACCTTAAATGTAATCAGTTGTTCCAGCTCTACCAAATTAAGCTGAGGTGAAATTTTGGTAACAATACTTTCAATTGCCAATTCCCTAATATTGTGAACTTGAGCTAAGTCGAACCCATAACCCATTTTTGAGCTCAATTAAGCTGATATCAAGAAGGGGAGTTGTAGTTATAGTATAGTGGTAGTGGAAGGACATGAGGAAACAACATAATAAGAGAAGGGTTTGAAGGTGGTGAAGTGGAATTGAGATTAATTTTCAAGGTTAACTCATTGAGAATTAAAATATATTTATAATGGGAGGTGATGTTATAAGAAGAGAGTCGTCGACACACAAGCAAATACTGGAAGATGCAATGGTATTGCCTATCTTCACAAGAGTGGGTTGGCTCGATTATTTCTTAAAATTGACAGAATTTTACAATGATATAGCAGGAATATTTTCAACCACATTAGAGCACGATGAAGCAATGGTGAAAGGGTTGTTAGTAGATTCATCTGAAGTCACCATAACACAAGTTTCTAGTTTACCTAAAACTGGAACAGATGCAGTGGCTGCAAGAGATGAATTATTTGAGTGATGAGAGAATTTGGATTCGTCATCACAACTTACAAAGAGGCTCTCTCTTCCATGGTTTTTGGCTAATTATGCTTCCTATGTCATTAGATATCTTACTTGTGATAGTAGACAAAATCTTCTATATATTGTACATTTTAAATTGCTTAGTCACCTTCGCCATAATAGGCTAGTAAATGTGCCAAATTTTCTTTATAATATGTTGAAAAGAATGGCATCAGAGTATCAGAGGAAAAAAAGTGACACAGACTTACACCACTGTTTGATTGTCTTGTTAGTAAAAAGAAGCTTGAGAATTTAGTACCCACAGGTAGACTAGGAAGATTTTAAGAAATGTGAAGATATTAATAGTTTACTTGATGCACCTATAGTAGGTCTAAAACTTTAGAGCCATAAGTTGAATCTGTAAGAGAAAGTTCTCATGTCTCACCTACGACTGCACCTACTCATAGCCAAGGTAAGCATGAGGAGAAAAATGTGCTAGAGTTTAGTTCACCAGCAGTGGAAGAAATTCCATTTTCTTCAAAACCACCAAAACCCAAGAGTAGAAGAGGCAATACATCCACAACATCCACACCTTCTAAAATAGAAAATAAAAAGAAGTATGTTCAAAAGAAAAAGAAGGATGCTCAAAAGAAAAAGAAGGATATTGAGAAGGAGACACCTACACCTAGGCGTTCAGGAAGATTAAAGAAATAAGGTTTCATGAGGGGGAGTGTGGAAAAACCTGAAGAAGAGCAAAAGGACAAAGAACAATAGGAGGAAGATGTAATGTTAGTAGAGATGGACCCAAAGGGAAGGAAAATGTCCCTGGAAATGTACATACACCTATGAAGAGGAAGATATATGTTTCTATTACTTTTGATTCAAACTCAGAAGATGTGTTTGTTGCCAAGAAAACACAAAAGAGAACCCTATATAGTCCTACCTATGAAGACTATGTAGGGGGAGGTGATGAGTAGTTTATAGAAACAAAAGAAATGTATATAGAAGATAGAAATGTCAAGAAGGAGCTTCAAGAAGCCTTTGACAAAATTAAACATTTGGAAGAGTTAGTGCAAAGCTATGAAAAGAAGGACAAGGAAAGGCAGACCAAAATACAAGAATTAGAATAAAATTTGCAAACATATAGCCATGGTACAAAACTGGATTTATTAGCACAATTGGCTATTACTAAAATAGGGGATGGAGAACTTGCAGCATCAAATCAAAGACCTTCTCCCATAAGAACTCCAATTCACCATACCACATTGTCTCTTGGTTATCAGCCATGGAAGGTGACTAATGAGTTTGCACAAGAGAAAGAAAAGTGGAAGAAAGAAAAATAAACTTTGATTGGAGAACATGCTAAGGTGTTGGAAGGGAAAGAGATTGAGCTAAGAAAATCAGCAGTCAGATTGGAGGAAGTGGTAGATAAAGCTACTCAAATCATGAGATGAAGACCTCCAACAAGGACATATGCACTTATTTTACAAGAAAAATTTCTGATTTTTCAATTTAGTAGGCTAATCAACAATCAATCAATTAGGATGAGCAAGGAATTTGAGTTTCTTAATGTTTTTGTTGATTCTACACCAGAGGAGCATGATCAACTATGTGAATACTATTTGCACAACTATGTGGTGCCAGATGAAACAAAGTGGAATCCTTTGATGTTTTTGGTGGATCTCCAGGTAAGGGCACTAGCATCTTATTACATGAATGAATAATTCAAGGGAGAAATAATGGAAGAATATGAGCAGAGGGAGAAATCAGTTCCTCTCCCAATAAGGAAAGAGTCTAAAGACCCTGATGCAGTTATAGATGAATGGTTGAAACTCTTGGATCATAAATGTGTAGAAGAAAAAATATGAAACTAAGGATAGAGGATTACAAAAGAATGAAAACATTAGCTGTGGGATTGGGTCAGCAATTGCTACAGTTATATGTAGAGAAGATGGAACAACTTAACCCTAGAATTGCAGAGAAAGGAACCTCATTTCATGTACAATTTCACCACCATGCTTGAGAAGGTACACATATACATGAAAATTGGTGCTGACATAGGAATTCACTAGGTACCACTCACATTTCACCCACCTATGCTACTCTATCCAGTTCCACATTGGACCGGGGAAAAGGGGGAGGAGTGTGAGAAAGCTGGGATCATCAAAATGAGACAACTTGCAGATTATAGAGGTTTCTACTTAAAACAGATCAAGGGAGTTGATATTGTCATGGACCTCAGGGAGATCACCCTGTGATATAATTTGTACCCCTAATGTTTTGCTTGAGGAATGATGGGTTCAATTATTAGCCTATTTTATATTGCTTTTATGCATACTTTCAGACATTATTAGACCATCCTTTCATATAATACTCATATGTTATGTTATATTTTCATGCTTATTATACAACCTTGGACCTATATTATAGTAATGGAAATATAGTTATGATATAGTAGCATTGTATGGTTTATATGTGAGTGTGTATGAAATGTGGATGAAATTTTGTGTTTAATCATGGTAGTTAGCTTTGTGTATATGTCTTGTGGATTAACTTCTTGCAGCTTGAGAAGATACTGTGGCCCGCAGCAACTGGAAGTTATAGCCAACAACAAAAGGAAGACTTGGATAGAGAAACAGGGGAAGTGCCAAATCAAGTTGAATGAAATAATTACTGTGTGGAGACACCTAATGGAGTTGGTCATGCATCATTATGACAAGTTAATAAAGCACTGGAGAAGAAGAATTCTTTTGTTGATAGGATTCTTGATGACTATTTGTTTGTTTTACATGCAAATCTATTTTATAAAGTTTCAATTCTATTAGAACTCCTTTTTTTCAGTTATAGTTTGAACAATTCAATCTTAACTATATACCCTGATATCTAGGAGTTGTAGTAAATGATTGCAGTTAGGAGTCATGTTTAGAATAAACTCCCCCGTGCTTGTATATAGCTAGTGATTGAGTTCTTAGATTAGTTAGTTGATTTTGAGTATTTTGTTATCAATTACTTTTCAGTTGCAGTTATCATCTACAAACATGTTGATTATTCAGAATGATTTCATTGACTATAATCTATGAAGAAGATTTTGTGTAATATTTTGTGATGCATATTGAATGAAGTTCAATTTCACATGGATGCGTGTAATCTGATATTAAGATTTGGTTCTAGTTAAGTGAAGACAACCACTTGAGCAAGGCACTCAAGGTAGTACTTATTAGCTTGATCAGTTTTGAGTTAGTACAGTAACTCTTTATTAGCAACAATTTAGTTACAGGTTAAGTTGTAGGCACCCGTAGCCATTAGCGCTAGTTTCTTTCTTTCATTGTTATGCAATTCTATAAATTTCCAGCAAGTAGAACACCTTGAATAAGATAACCTAGGTAACCTCAAGTTTGCAAAGATAAATACAATGTAACACCATTACAAGTTTACAAACCTTGGTTGACACTTTAATGTAGTCTTTACAATGTTGAGTGGACTATTCAGCTAGTCATACCTCTGAATTGTGTAGCTTTTACAAAGTTTACAAGACACTAGTTTAGACTCTACAATGACCAACACTGATCCAACTTTATTGAATCACTAAAAAGTGGCATATATGTTTTGAATTTTGAAATGATGTAAACTAGTAAAATGTGTATCTTTTAGCATATTTTATGCTTGTATTTTAAAAATAAAAATAAAAAATGTTTTAAATTAGTTTTTAATAAATTAAAACCATAATTTAGTTGCTAATAAAATGTTGAAAAATGAAGTTACATGAGACGTCAAACTTTTTATAGTAAATTTTATTTTTTTTCTTTCAATTTTTTTGTGTGTATTTATAACTTGAAACTTTAGTGCATGGATGTATTTTTTTCCAATTTTGATAAATGTATATTTTTAAAAAATATTAAAATGTGTTTGTATCATAAAATAGTTGTTTTCATTCAACGTCAATTTTTATATTAAATATTGTTTTAAAATGGAAAAAAATTATACCATTTTGATATAGATTATTTTATCTAGTGTGTCATATTTTCTTCATTTTTTTAGTAAGTTTTAGTATTTTTCCTTGGCATGGTAATCAACCTAATATTTTGTGTTGATAGCCTACTTTTATTAAAAATAATAATTAAACTATTAAAATACATATATTTTTGAAAACTACACATATGGATCTACAAAAGAGTATTTTTTATATTTTAATAAAAATGTTTTTGATACGATAAGCAACATTTACAGGGTGTTGTACCCTTAACACAAAGAGCCACAAGGGCTAAAAATTTCAAGTCCAAAAAACATTAGAGACTAAGCCAAAAAAACATACACCACATACCAACAACAGACAGACAAAAAAACAGACACAACAAAGACTAACTGGCATTCTTCTAGTTCTTTGACAGGAGATTAACATCATCCCCAACCCATTCCTGGCCATCATCAACATTCTTCTCATCCATTTCATCCTTCATAACCATAGACAAGGTATTGGTAACATAGTGGACAAGCTTGACAGTGAAGCGAGTCAAGCCATAAAATTTCTTGTCCAACTTATCCATTCTTTCCTGCAACACATGGAACTCCTCCCCATGATCCATAGTCTTCATAGTATCAACATGCTCCATGCCCAGTGGGTCTAAAGACTGGGAAGTCGAGTTGTCCTTCTGCACTTTTCTAGTATTTGGAATGGTGTGGGGCCCTCTAGCATACTCCTCCTCCTCATCCCCAGACTCCTCCTCATCCCTGTAATCCTTGTTGTTAGACTGCTCCTCCTTTGAATCCAAGTCATAACCTGCTCTTTCTTGTTATGCTTAGAAAGTCTACCAGACCTTATGATAATGGTTTCACCACCAGTCACCACCATAGTCGCGACCACCGTGTCCCCCTTAGAATCCCTACCCACCACATTTTTACCTTTGTTGTCCCTGGTCAAAGCCTCCATCAAACCTTTCACCTCGACCTTACCTTTCTTCTTCTAGGTGGGTTTGCTAGTGGTCTTGGCAGGGGTCGACTTGAGTTCACAGAGACTAGTCGCAGCACTAGTTTGGGCATTTCCCACATTTCCCTTAAGCTTCTTAGCAGTAGGTTTAGGCTTGTGGATATCAACAGCAACCAGATGGGTTTTCTTGATAGGACCTTTCGACTCAGCCAGGGAAATGTTGGTCACAACAAGAGGTTCAATTTCCTCCACACGGATAGCGGATATGGATTTGGGTGGGCATAACGCAAGATTGAAGTGGTAGAGTCTCATAATGAGACCTTGGTGTGGCGGTAGAGGAGGGGTATCATCAGGGTTAAGGCCAATGACTTAAATATATTTTTCAACAGAGCTCTCTAAATCCTTAAGAAGGAAGAAAGGAAAGATTAACAAAATTTTATGCCTAAGGTGATTTAAAAGAGGGAAATGGTAGAAGTAGTAAGTTTTGTATCTACCTTCAAGAGTCGCGTACTTCATAATGGCTAGGAAGACTTGGTCCCATGGTTGTGGAATGGCCTCCCTCTCAAATCTTGATTGGTTACGAATCAGCTTCTCATTCCCCACAAAGAAAGCATTCATACTATCATTGTCTTGAGTCTTGGTATGCTTCGGGTACTTCTTACCAATACTCAGCAGCCCCATCACCTACGCGATCACTTCCTCATTCACTTCAAAGGAAATGTTGCCTAGAGTCACTCTTTGGTCTTTCCAAGAGTTAGCAAACTGTGCGGATAAATTAGGGTCATGACCCACCAAACTCTCCATCAGAGGAGCCAAACTACCCTCGACATATATATGCCACACAGGTGGATCTTTGTGGAATTCACCATAATTGTCGAGCTTAATTCGCACTTTATCACCACCCACAATGCCTCTCTACACATCGAAAAACCAGAAGTCTTGTGAGAGTAAAAGGTTAGAGAAAATGTTTAAGTGAAAGGTCACCCGCACACTTAAAATTTTAAGCCAAACAAAGTGGCCATGGTTAATCAAAGCAATGTACAAGACGCACGTGTGAGGAGGTAAATCTCTAAATGCAACCTTGGCAAAATCATAAATGAGAATCTCCAAGCACTTGCGGCTAGGTAAGCAGGATATGATGGGAAAGGGAGGTTTGTCAGCCACGTTGTTATTGAACAGAAAGCTAGACAGGATAGTTGTAGAGCCAAATTTAGAAACATCAATGAACTTGGCCTTTAGAAGAGGAGACAAATTGGCGGAAAGGATAGATCCAAGGAGGAGATTTTCCTCATAATGATTAGTCACATCAATATTAAAATCAAAAGACTTCATGAAAATTTCAAGGCTTAGTGTAATCCCCAGAAGGAGATAACGTAAGGGACGACCCTACCAAGCCTTGATCACAAAGTACCCGCCATAATTTTGCATGATGCCCTTTTTTCCAAAAATGGACTCCACCCCACTATTCAAATTATGCCACTTATAGGACACCTTAGCATTAACACCCGTCCTCATAGCCCAAATGACAAGCATGTGGACCCCCCAAACAGTATTCAAAACCTGCCACTTGTCGGACACCTTAGCATTTACACCTGTCCTCATAGCCCAATCGACAAGCATGTGGACTCCCCAAACAGCCCATAAAACACATGATTAGTTATTATCATTGATTAAGTAAGGGATTTGTTCTTTCAAGATAATACCTTGAATGTCAGGAGGTAGGTTACCCAAATTGTGTTAGCACTTAGAGAATTTCCAATGTGTGCCAAAGTTGTCTAAGGCATCAGCCACTTGATTGCCTTCATGGTAAATGTGGGTAGTGTTCTTTAAATTTAGTTTAGACATGAAGAGCCTTATGTCTAATAGGATGTCTTTAGTGTTCCACCCTAGTAATTTTCTATAGTTAACAACATCAATAATAGACTTAGAGTCACCTTTGATATGAAGGTTCTCAATCCCCATTGAAACAATAATTTGTAAGCCCTTTAGCAGCACACAGGCTTCCACAATTATAGAAGATTGGATACCTATCCCTCTGGAGTAACCAACCATAAAATTTCCTTTTCTATCTCTAATAACACTTCCTATGCTAGCTCTGCTCGGGTTGCCTTTTGCTGCCCCATCAAAATTAAGTTTAAACCAACCATTATCCGGCAGCTTCCAGATAGTGTTACCTCTAGCTAGGGATCTAGAGTTGTCATAGCAGCTTGCATCCAAGTTTTGATGCCAAGCATTGGCCATAATAATTTCCCTTTTTTTCGGTCTCTTATCCAGGATTTTCCCTTTGAAGAGAGAAATTTTTTCCTCAATGAGCCGAGGACCAATGCCAAAGACCTCCTTCAGACACATCTCAATGTTCCTGAAGATCTTGTTGTTTCTCTCTTTCCATAAGCACCAACAAATAATGGGAGGAACTTGGTTCCAAATTTCATGAGGTAAGGGGTGAATGAAGGGTCTAGTCCAGCTCAATATGAAGGATTTGATATCCTTACACATAGACCAATGAATGCCCAACCATTCTATAGCTAGCTCTCACACATCAACAACAAATGGTTAGTGGAACAACAAGTGGCCCACTAATTCTTCATTACATTAATACGAGTTATTGAAACATTAATTTTTTTAAAGAATTTTATTTTTTTGGTAAATTTGTCTCAAAGTGGTGCTCCGTATATTTTTAACTAACAATTTTAGTTGAAAAAGTTGTGGAATTATCTAACTTAGCTAGAATGAATCTTACTAGATCATATGTTTGACCAAAATTTATTTTTAGTTAGAAATACTTAAATTCAGTCATGTTGATAAGTTTGTCGAAAGTGTGACACAACTTGTACTTTTACCCTAAGATTATTTATAATTCAAATATAGGTTCATTTAGTATCACATAAATATTTTTGTATTCATCCAAATAAAATATAAAAAAAAAAATAAGAACATCAATACCTAGAGGATTTTAAATATAAATTTAATCTATTTTACTATTTTTTCATGTGTGTGGAACAAATACCTTCACAATTTCCAAAAACCTATGATAATCAATTTAAATATATTCAATATTATACTCATTGGAAATATTACCTCAAGTGCTACAAACTAAAAAATGTGTTGTTTGGTTGATTCCATATGAAGGTTCGACCAAAGCTTTAAAGGTGAAAATTTTGAACAAAATATCAAACATGAAAGGGAAAAGGTCATCCAAGCGCTTTCGTTTGAAGAACCTTTGAACAAAGGTACCTTTTAACAAAGGTTTTTTAACTTTGTTATACCTTTGAATGAAAGGTACCTTATAATGAACAATTTTACCTTTGTTCAAAACATATTCAAATGAAGATACCTTTTAATGAAGGTTTTTTCCTTCATTGAAAGGTCCCTCCTAACGAAGGACCTTAGATGAGCACAAGAAGGAACAAAATATTTCATAAAAAAATAATTTCGCTTTTTTTACCCTTTTAATCAATAAAACACATCTTCAAACGAAGGCATTGTTTTATTATTTTTTAACAATGACAAGGCATCTTCGCATGAAAGTAAGATTCATCTGAAGGTGTTGTATACACCACCTTCATTCGAAGAAAAACCTTTAAACAAAGGTGTTTGAAACTTTTGAGTGCCCAACACCTTCAAAAATGTGATGCCCCACAAGTGGGACTCACTATTGTGGATTCACCCTACTTTTGTTTAAGTTTTAGATTTGTGCTTGCAACTAACCCACATTTTGGTGAAGTTCATTCAAAAGGTTCACATTATCCTTGGAAAATCTAAAGAGAGTTTCCAACCTAAAAGTATGTCATATCTGAATTTATTTGAAAGGGATTCTAGGCCAATCTCCTAATAACACCATATGTCAAGAAAAATGCTTAAACCTAAACAACATAAAAATCATGAATCTAAGTTCAAGTAACTTGAGTTATGGGACAAAACCAATAAATATGCTTGAGAGATAAATGGTGCCCATAAAAATAGAAATGGGGATCAATAATCCCTAAATGAATTAACCTAGAGTCAACGTGAAGGCCTTGAAAAAGAATATACTAGGAAAAATGATCAATCTTGGGATCAAGAATAATTATCAAAATGGTGCAAAATGTTTGTTTCCAAACAAAAACTAGAGATCATATAAGCCATCTCTAGTTTAAAATAGGCACCATCAAAAGATAATGTGACAACCAAGACCTTTGTGAGGATTGTAATTTTGGAGTGGCGTATTTAGGTACCATTTCCAATCTTTCCACCAAGGCTTAAAAGATCTAAATCCAATTTTATAAATCATGTCTACAAGAATAAAATTAAAATCAATTTCAAAGGTTTCATGATCTTGAGTGGATAAGTAAAATTATGCTTTGGCCTTAGGCCATGTTAACAAATTTTTAGTAGCTTTGGAAAAATATGAATGATAGTCTTGATCCCCTTTTTGAAAAACCTTAATGCATGAACCCATGGAGTTATAGCAATTAGATCATTTTGGCATAAAAATATAGGAGACCACCAAATAGATTGTTGATTCATAGAGAGATCATTATGAAAACTAGTACCATTATAAAGAAGCTAGGTTTTGATAGCTTCCTAGGCTTTCCAAATACTTTTCACCAAAAATTTCCTTGGAATTAAATGGACTCTTTCATAATGAGAAGGGTATGAAAACCAGTCCCCTTCCATTTTGGTCTCCCAAAAGGAAAACTAAAAGAAATGCAATGCCATAGTAGAATTTTAATGCCCCATTTCCCTCTAAAGCTCCAATGATCCAATTGGAACACAATGCCAAACCTTGGCACTAGATATATATAAGTCCCAAGCCTCCAAGGTCATGTGAGAGACAATAAAATTCCCAAGCCACTTGATGAAAACATCTATAATTTTTGGAGGAGGCCTTTAAAGAAAGTATTTAAGATTTTCAATCTTCAAATAAGATTATTTAGGAGGGACTCAACATGAAGAGTAGTAAACACAAGTAGAAACAAGAATCTCTGAATAAATTTAGAACTTCCTTGTCAAGGATAAGAGTTTAATAACCCAATAAACCAAATTCTCATCAATTTTCAACAAAATAGCTTGCTAGAGAGTGATTGGAGATGCTTGAAAAGTAAAAAAGGATGCCTAGAAACCTAAATATTTCTCCATTCCCAATCCATTTACACCTGTACAAATCAATCTTGGGGAATAAGGTAAAAAAATATTGCCTATAACATTAACTCTTCTACCATTAAATACTAGAAGATGAGGCTTTGCAAAAAATTGTCAACAATTTGATAAATATATGTGAAATATAATGAGCTAGAAGGTATCCAAATCCTTCAACAATGAACACATACAAAGATAGAGCTAAGAGACATCCTTGTTGGATGGATAAAAAATTTCCAAAAATACTAGACTTCTAGACATTGATAGTGAGACATGGTAAGGCATTAGAAAAAATCATGTAGATAGATTGAATAAAATAAGGATCAAATCCTAGAGCTTGAAGCATGGTAAGGTTAAAAGGCCACTCAATGTAGTCATAAAATTTGGAAAAATCATTTTTGATGAACATAGCTTGATAGTGAGATCGTCAAGCCCATTCCATACCTTCCCATGTTGTAATGTTATTATCTAGAATATATATGGATTTAATGAAGCTTGTTTGCTTAGGTCACACAATTGAGAAAAAAGATGACATAAGTTTAGCATAAGAGCTACGGCTATGATCTTGTAGGATAATTAGCCTCCAATTGCGTATGTCTTTGGGATGACCAAATTTAGGTATGAATTTGATCATCTAATTTTTTAATAATTTTCCCTAAGCATTTGGAATGAAAATACTTGAGATATATTTTATGAAGGTCCTCACCACACAATCCCAAAGGGTCTTATTAAATTCATAAGGAAATCCATCGCAACTAGGGGCTTTGTCACTAGCCACGGTGAAAATAGCTTCTCAAAGATCAACAATAGAGATAAATTAATCATAAAATTATCATTAGAAAGAGGAAAGCTATCAATAAATAGCCTCGAGGAATCATTGTAAAACATGCTCACATTTAGAATAATTCTCTTTCACTTTGAAAGCCTATTTATGATGCCTAGCAAAGTCTTGAAGGATATTGGGGAGCTTATTAAGTAATCACTGGGAATTCTTAATTTGTTTGATACCCTAAGAAGTGTGGTGAGCATAAAGATCATGAAAAAAATAATTTATAAGCTTAATCCAGGCCCCTTTAGTAGTATGATTATCAAAAATTATTTATGTTGATGGAGCTTAGTCACCCACAACTACAAAGTGGGAGAAAAGGGGTTATCTTTGAGCATCACTATGGCTTGGTGGAGATTTTTATGTGGTGGCATTGTATGCACAATCGTGAAACTTGGCTAGTTAATGGCCACATATGTGAAGGAAATGAAAAGTGCACTTGATAGACCCATTACACTAATCAACCCATCTAGTATAATAAGTAGGCCTAGCTTCAAGATTCCACACCCAATTAATATGGGCTAGCATAGGTTGATGAGTTAGCATGCATTAAGGAAAAATTGTGTTACTTATCTTGGGAGGATTAATGTGTCATTCAATGCAAAACTAGAAGGGATAATGATTAAAAAGAGTAAACTCTAGTAAGGGCTCCATTGGAAGAGGGAAATAATTGGCAAAAGAAAAAAGGGATAAAAAAATCATGGAATAATCAAGCCCTTTTTATACTCCATCATACCTAACACAAAAAAATTTCCATGTATACCAATGAGAATGAGTGGTGGTGTCACATGTTGGGATAAAAAATGCCCAATTTATTGTACATAAAATTCCAAGCTTCCATTTCACCAACTATCTAGTGCATAGGAAGAGTGTCATCTTTATCATAAGACAACTCAACCGTATTAAAGTCTCCACACAAAACCCAAGTGGTGACAAGAACTAAATTGGTGATTCACCACCACAAAAGAGATATTTCAACAAAATCATTAGAAGCATAAACATTAATAATGCCAAAGTAATGATTCTCAATATTGAAGAGGGTCAAAAGTTACCTAGTTGGTGGGGTTACATCTATGATCAACTAAGTGCAAATGCCACTTAGGAGTGAGAAAGGTGACAAATCCTCAATGACCTACATCGTGATTTCTGTAGAAAAATGAGTTGGCTGGCCAAATAACATGGCACATAGTAGAGAGTAGAAAACTTGTAGCTTTAACCTCATACAAGCAAAGGATATCCAATGTTGCAAAGATTTTACGAGAATCCCTTAAAACATGCTTTCTAGGAAGTGTGTAAGATCTCAAACATTTTAGAAGATAAAAATAATTGATACAAATCAAGGGGCATGTCATCACCATCTAGTTCATCAAGACATGAATAACAATTCTACTAAAAATTGTCACAAGAAAAACTATCCAACTAAATATTGGGAATTTTTATCCTTTTTTATATAACAAATTATCCTTCTTCTAGCTACCACAATGGACCATGAGACCTATGCACAAGCACAAGGGAAGGAGAGAGAATACTAGTCTTTGACTAGGAATATAACAACAACATTGGTTGAGGTGTTTTTAAAAAAAATGATCGAGTCTATGGATCACTATTAGAAGTTGTCATCTCTTTCCCCTTTTTTTGAGGGTTTGAAACCACTCGAAATTTATTACCAACTTAGTTTCTAGCATGAGATAAATTTATAGTGTTAGCTAAGTTTCCACTTTTCTTGGCTCGAGATCCACCATTACTAGGGTTTCAATTAAATTCTTATTGTAGTCAAACCATCATCATTTTTGGAAGGGGGAGCCTTAGAAGGCTTATTGCAAAGTGAAATTAATGGACAATCTCTAATCTTAAGATCAAAGGATTTACATCCAAAACAAGTATCTAGGAGATTGAAATAAAGGATATGCTAGGTATTATGTAAGTGACCGATTTGAATATCCACATTGTTTTGGGGTAGTCAACCTCTACAAAGACACGATTTTGTGGGAAATCCAAGAAAAACCTATTAGGATCAACACAAATTACCTTACCTAATGAGCTAGGAATAGTGGTCAGGAAATTCCAACAAGGTAAAGGAAATCCTTAGAGTTTTATCTAGACCAACACATGAAAGGTCTTTCAATCAAAAACCAAAAAATCTCAAGTGAAAGATTAAAAAAAAACAAAATGGATGCATATACATACCAATGTCCATGTTTAAGAATGGAATTTGCATGACTAGCTTTATCAAAGCGAAGCAAGTAAAAATTCCTTGGTGGGGCTTTAGATGACATCAAGATGGACATGCTTTTAGGAGTTCTCCCAAAAAAATAGCATATTATACTAAAATGCTTAATCCATTTGCATGCATGATCAAGCTTTGGAATAGGTAACATCACATCTGAAGGATAATCATAATTCATACCTCGTGGGATATATTTGGAACATATTTTTGGGGGTGCTTATTTAGAGGATCCATTGTATAGAGCTACCAAACTATCAATACTAGTATAGACTACTACATTGATAAAGTTTTAGGACATAAAAAGGAAAAATAGGAAAAAAAAACAATAAATATAATAAATGTAACAAAACAAAGGAATCATTGTGTTAATGGAATGGTATGATATCAAGAAAATTATATAACTCAAGAAAAGCCGAAAAACCTAGTAGAAGGGTTGCTGTCTTCTATAATTTCATAAAAAATAGCATAGGGAAAATTTCCCACTCTAAACAGGAAAATTCAAATGCATTTTGAGCTTCTAAGTGTAAAACAACTTGGAACAAATCCTTCCTTCATGGTTACCACAAGGGTTAAGCAAGGTTGATGGTCTTTATATATATTTTTATCGTAGGTATTTATGTAACAATTTTGAGGCAATATTAAACAAATCATTTGAGGATGTTGTGGTAATATCTTTGAAATAAATTTATGTTAAAGGCCTAAATTATTCATGCTATTGCATTGGAAAGGATTCAACAATGCCCTTGAGTCCTATATTTGATGGTAGACATTCTTAAACACTATCCAACTATAATTGCACAACTAGGGTTCATGCATGTAGAATTAAGATGTCTCTACAAACTTCTAACCTTCTACTCATTCCTTGGATATAAAAATGGGTGATGATGTGTCTTAACACTAAAGACATCTAATAAATCATGTCACAATTTGTAAAAATTTGAGCTTATAGTTAAAATTATGTGACCTAGATATGCATGGAACTTGACATAGTTGAAATAACACCTAGAGTATAATTTTTTTATATTCCCATGTGCTTGGGTTTTTCTATTTTGGAATTTACTTCTTTAATTTAGACAAGACTTTTTTATTCTTCAAGATGGTTTGTGGCATTTTCTCACTATTAACTCATGGTTCCCTACCTTTGATTCACACATATGTTCCCTTTATTTAACTTATTTATGGGTAATTGCCTTACCTACTATAGCAATTCTAGGAAACCAAGAGTCTTGAGGCTATTGGTAATGGACTTGGAAATTTCACCATGCTTAAAATAAGACTTCTAGATATTTTTTCTTCATTTATACACACAAATGCATACAAATGGATATTACCAAGGGTTTTTTTGTGCATGATTCTTTGTTGGTAGGTGGTTGAATATTGCAAGAACTTGTGCATTATGATATTTTTTTAGGTGCCAAAAATATTTCTTTTGAACATCTCACTTTCTAATGTTCCAAAAATTCATTTCTTAATGATTGATGCACATGGGAGTTAGGTTCCCATTGATTCTCTAATGTCCACTTGGTGTGTGGGTGCTAAAAACTACAATCATACAATAGCTCTAAATGTGGACAATGCTTGGAGTTCTATAGAGTCTAATGTCACACAAGCTTTTGATTTAGCCTTGGCACCTCCAACCCTAATGACTAAAGGGAACTCAAGTGTACTTTTGAACACTACATTTATACTATGTTAAGGCCAAGTAAGGGAACTCAAGTATAATTTTTAATCATTTATAATAGCCAAGTTAGATGTTATTTTAAACACATACTCTTGAACATTGTAATTAGATTATGTTAAAGCCAAGTTAGATGTTATTTTAGATGCTTCTAAAGATGAGGTTGAGCAAACAAGTTTTGAAACGAAGGATATGATATTGTTTCCTATGGAGCAAGATTGGGTTGAGGTAAAAGTACGAAAAAAGTTCATTGTAAAAGTACATTTCCAATGACTTAGATTCCTCTATTCTCAAGTAATTTAGGTCTTGATAAAAAAATATATATTAAATCACAACAGCACAACATGAAATTAGTGCCTAAAATAGCATTAGATTTTTAGTGTATTTGATTCCACCAATTGGACATGTCTCTTAGCACAAAATTCGGAGCTAAATGGTATGTTCATTTCGGCGTCGAATTTTACGTTGAATTTGTCGCCGAATTTAGTGCCCACTTTATCGCTAGATTATGCGCCAGAAAAAATGGTGCCAGCAATAGTGTCTCCTTTAGCGTCAAGAATAGTGCTGGTAAATAACGTAAAAAATAGCACCTTAATTAGCGCCCAATTTGGCTTCCAATTTTTCTTCCATGTCTGCTCCAATTTTTTCTCCCAGGTTTGCTCCTAGGTTTACTTCTAGGTTTGCTTCCAGGTTTGCTTCTAATTTTGCTTCTAGGTTTGCTTTCAGTTTTGCTTCTAGTTATGCTTCAAATTTTGCTTATAGGTTTAATTCTAGGTTTGCTTCTAGGTTTGCTTCCCATTTCGCTTCTAGGTTTGCTTTCAGTTTTGCTTCTAGTTTTGCTTCTAGTTATGCTTCCAATTTTGCTTCCAGTTTTGCTTCCAGGTTTTTTTCCAGGTTTGCTTCTAGTTTTTCTTCCAGGTTTGCTTCCTTTTTTTCTTCTCATTTTACTTCCAGGTTTGCTTTTGGTTGTGCTTCCAATTTTGCTTCCAGTTTTCCTTCCAATTTAGCTTCCAATTTTGCTTCCAATCTTTCTTCCTAGTTTTGCTTCCAGGTTTTCTTCCTGTTTTGCTTTCGATTTTACTTCCAATTTTGCTTCCAATTTTTCTTTCAGTTTTGCTTCCAATTTTGCTTCCAATTTTGCTTCCAATTTTTCTTTCAGTTTTGCTTCCGATTTTGCTTCCGATTTTGCTTCCAATTTTGCTTCCAATTTTTCTTTTAGTTTTGCTTCCAATTTTGCTTCCGATTTTGCTTCCAATTTTACTTTCAGTTTTGCTTCCAATTTTGCTTCTAGTTTTGCTTCCAAGTTTGCTTCCAATTTTGATTCTGGTTTTTCTTCCAGGTTTGCTTCTTAGTTTTGCTTCTACTTTTGCTTCCGGTTTTGCTTCCAATTTTTCTTCCAATTTTGCTTCCAATTTTTCTTCTAGGTTTTCTTCCAATTTTGCTTCCAATTTTGCTTCCGATTTTGCTTCTAGGTTTGCTTCCAGTTTTGATTCTAGGTTTGCTTCCAGTTTTGCTTCTAGGTTTGCTTTCGGTTTTGCTTCCAAGATTGCTTTTGGTTTGCTTCCAGTTTTGCTTCTAGGTTTTCTTTCGGTTTTGCTTCCAAGATTGCTTTTGGTTTGCTTCTAGTTTGGCTTCCATTTTTGCTTCCTTTTTTGCTTCTAAAAATCTTCTTCTTTTGCTTCCATTTATTAATTTAATGTTTTATTTCAATTTAATTAGCTAAATATATCATGCATCTTAAATAACTCATATGATTATAGAGTAAGTAATTTAATTATTTAACTCAAATGATTAAATAACAAGATAATTATTATAACATGATCATAATCTATAATTAAAACAAGTGAGTCAAATATTTATAATTTAATTGAATTTGACAACATCCATCCTGAGCAGTAAATTAAAATCATCATACATAATAAATATCCATCCAAAAATCATCGACCACTTTTAATATATATAAATTGACAAGTCAATATTGATAAGATCATCATCATATATAACTAAAACAAGTGAAAGTCAAATATGCCAAGAGATCAATAACATGTCAAAATGATACATGTCCAACAATCAACATAAGTCAAAATGATACATGTACAAATGATATACATAAAAATGATAAATTATTTAACTCAAATTGATACAAGTCAAGATGATGCATGTCCAAATGATATAAGTGAAAATGATAAATGTCAATATCATACAACTCAATAATATGGTACTGTAGGCCATGAAAATGATACATATGATAGTAACCATGAAAAGAGGCATCATAACGATATATCAACAATGATCCATGATGCAGTCTATATGATCATGAATGTCATTGGGTACTACCAGCAACTGCCTCATCATCATCACCACCATCGTGATCATGATCATCATAACAATATATCAAAAATGATCCATGATGCAGTCTATATGATCATGAATGTTGTTGGGTACTACCAGCAACTGCCTCATCATCATCATCACCACCGTGATCATCATCATCATCATTGTCATCGACCTCGGTGTCTTCCGTATTTGCATTATCATCATCCTTTGCCATTTGATATGTACCAACATAACTGATATTTTTTGGATCTATATCATGATGAGGATCATCTTGATCTTCTGGAAGACCTATGTTCTGCAAAAAAAACACTTAAAATAAAAATTTATTATTTATTTCATGCAATAATTTATTTTTCTATTATATATCTAATATTACAACATATGAGACAAAACCATAATCATATTACATCATATCAAAGTGCACATACCATAATAAAATTTCAAAAAAGTTACAGCTAATATGCCATTCCAATGATGTAAAACATGCAACAATTCTAATAAACATTAGTAAAGATCATAAAAAAAATTGTTATACAATTTAAGTATCAACTATAAATTCTATTACATAACCTTAAGTGTCAACCCTCTGCAAAAGAATGAGGAGACTGCAAGAAGATTGGTTGCAGGGGGCATTGGTACAGGATATGGACATGGCTCTTCCAAGCCATCCCCTAAGATGGTTTCGTACAAAAATATGGATGATATCCTCATTTCTAGAGAGCTCATGATTCAGGTTGATACGAAAAATGATGTTGTTATGGTACCCATATATGGCATCATGGTTCCATTTCATGTATCCACCATCAAGAGTGTTACAAGCCAATAAGATGGAGGGAATTCTTATATAAGGATAATTTTCAATGTTCCAGGTACAGACTTTAATGCCAACATTGACATTCCCTAAATTTCCTTTAGATCCAAGGATTCAAAGCACATCAACCATGTGGTAAAAATTATTAAATCCCACAGACAATCTGTAGCAATGAAAGAGTCTGAAAAGGAAAAGAAAGCTACACTGGTGACTCAAGAGAAATTTCAGCTTTCAAAAACAAAGGCAATTAGGCTGGCAGACTTATGGATCAGGCCAACATTTGGTGGAAGAGGAAGAAAGATTATTGGAACTTTGGAGGCCCACCATAATGTATTTCGATATTCAACCATGAGAGCAGAAGAGAGCGTTGATATCATGTATCAAAACATTAAGCATGCATTCTTCTAGCTAGTAGAGAAGGAGATGATTACTTTGCTTCATTTTCATTTGCATAACCGTATCATGGAATGGGAACCAAGAAGACCAAGGATGTCCAATTTTATGTGGAGGTAATGGATGTGGTTCAAACTTTAGGAGGGGTAAGAAGTTCAATGTATGATCCTGATGAAATTGAGGAAGAACAGCAAGAGAGGGATAGGGAAAATGAAATCAATGTAGATTTTCAAGGATTTGTCAAGCGACTAAGAGAGCTATGGGAGCAGCCTCATCTAAAATATTTTGAACTAGAGTTTGATATACCATTTAGAGAGCTTGGTTTTCAGGGAGTTCCTTTCAAAGCCTCTGTTTTTATTGTTCCTATAGTAAATTGTTTGGTAGAGTTGGTGGAATTACCTTTCCTAGTAATCACTATTAGTGAGATTGAGATTGTTAATCAATTAGGTGCTAATTGCCTATAGCAATGAAAGATTCTAAAAAGGTGGAGAGAGCTACACTAGTGACTCGGGAGAAACTTCAACTTTCAAAAACAATTAGGCTGGAAAACTTGTGGATCAAACCAGCATTTGGTGGAAGAGGAAGAAAGATGACTGGAACTCTGAAGGCCCACCATAATGGATTTTAGTATTCAACCATGAGAGCAAAAGAGAGAGCTGATATCATGTATCAAAACATTAAGCATGCATTATTCCAACCAGTAGAGAAGGAGATGATTACTTTGCTTCATTTTCATTTGCATAAGCATGTCATGGTGTGGGAACCAAGAAGACTAAGGATGTCCATTTTTATGTGGAGGTGAATCACCAAAAATATGCATTAGGGAAAGAGGATTCCCCAATAGGTTCCTAAGGTTTTTCACCTAGGAGCTTGGTTGAGAAATGGATCTCTTTCATGCTAAGTATTCTTGGTGTTCATTCAAGATTAGGGGTTTGATGATGTGTGTGATTGATGTGTCTAAGTGCAATGATCTAAATGCTAGAAATTGATAAAAGATAATAAACACTTAGAAAATGCAACTTGCTTAAACACATCATGATATACAAAGAGATAGATTGAAATGCAATATGAAGGAAGATAAGAGGGAGAATAGAAGGAGTGCACCTGAAATCTAAAGAGGGATTAGATGGAGATCTAGAATGCTGATGAAATTATTACAAAAGCCGACTGGGACACTTGTGTCAATTTGGGTGACTTAGTCCCAGATCTGGAAAAACTGGTCTGAAGCCCGTTTCTACCAAATGGGTGTCTGAATATGCAAAAATCACTGAAAGGCAGGTTTAGTGGGACTAGGTTGCCACTATTGGTGACTTAATCCACTTCTGAATTTATAAAAATCAGAAAGTGGAAATGGAAGCCCTGGGTCTGCACTTCGGTTCTTCACAGATGTCCGCTTCTAAAACTCTGATTCTCGGACCTGAAAGTGACTTTTGGTGGATGTTTGGACTTTGTGAGCAAGGAGAGGTCTTCAACAAGTCCTCGAAGCCTTCAATATTCTTCAATGTACCTAAATCTACAAACACACAAGGAGAGAAAGAAAGAAATGTTGATTGTTAGGGCATGGGGGTTTGTCTTGGTCAAACCCCTTTTAGGTAACTAAACCAAAATGAATAGAAAATGTAATGAAGTATGAACATGAAATAATGGAGTTATTACCTTTCCACAATGAAAGATCTTGAGTTGCTACAACAATTTTCCCTTGAATGCTTCAGAAAAGATGTCTTGTTGACTTGGAATGCTCAAACCCTAGCTTGCTTGAGAAGAGTGGTGGGAGAGGAGAAGAAGACAATGGAAGGAGAGGACTAGAATTAGGGTGAAAAAGATGAGAAAAGATTAATAAATGAGGGGAAAACCCTTTATTTATACATGTTGTGCCCTAATTTCCCAAAAATAACACAACACGGGCTGACCTTAGGGTTTAGGAGACAAAATCCCGCAAGAATTTTAAGTTAAATTTATTTTTATGCCAAGTGGGACTAAGTCACCCAAGGTGGCGACTTATTCCACCTGGGCAATTTTGATTGGTTGTCGAGGATTAAGATGTGATCATTGATGTTTGTCAGGATTGTCTTCTGAAACACACTAAAGTAGGACCTATAAGTGCATTAAGGGGTAATTATGCCATAAGAAAGGGTTGATTTGGTGATGAAAAGCCTAGAAAAGTGTGAGGGTTAGTTACAACACCTTACAACACTTTGACATAAGGCTTGGAAAGGGGTTAATTAGGTGAATTATGATGAAAGGGTCCTGGAAAAGTGAGGAAATGTGTTACAACACTTCACAACACCTTGCAAGACACCATAGAATCTAGGCAAAACTAGGCCAAAAACCACAAGAAAGGGCCCAAATGAGTGAAAAGTGTCAAGGCTACACTTTTTGGTGACACAGGAGGTAATGGATGTGGTCCAAACTTTAGGAGGGGAAAGAAGGTCAATGTATGATCTTGATGAAATTAAGGAAGAACAACAAGAGAGGGATAGGAAAAATAAAATCAATGCAGAGTTTCAAGGATTTGTCAAGTGAGTAAGAGAGTTATGGGAGCAGCCTCATCTAAAATATTTTGAACTAGAGTTTAATATACCATTTAGAGAGCTTGGTTTTCATGGAGTTCCTTTCAAAGCCTCTGCTTTTATTGTTCCTATGATAAACTGTTTGGTAGAGTTGGTGGAATTACCTTTCTTAGTAATCACTATTAGTGAGATTGAGATTGTTAATAAATTAGGTGATAATTGCTTGTAGCAATGAAAGAGTCTGAAAAGGCAGAGAGAGCTACACTGGTGACTCAAGAGAAAGTTCAGCTTTCAAAAACAAAGCCAATTAGGCTGGCAGACTTGTGGATCTGGCCAACATTTGGTGGAAGAGGAAGAAAGATGACTGGAACTCTAGAGGCTCACCATAATGGATTTCAGTATTCAACCATGAGAGCAGAAGAGAGAGTTGATATCCTGTATCAAAACATTAAGCATGCATTATTCCAGCCAACAGAGAAGGAAATGATTACTTTACCAAGGATGTCCAGTTTTATGTGGAGGTATTGGACATGGTCCAAACTTTACGAGGGGCAAGAAGGTCAATGTATGATCCTAATGAAATTGAGGAAGAAAAAAAAGGGAGGGACATGAAAAATAAAATCAATGCAGAGTTTCAAGGATTTGTCAAGCGAGTAAGAGAGCTATGGGAGTAGCCTCATCTAAAATATTTTGAACTAGAGTTTGATATACCATTTAGAGAGCTTGGTTTTCATGGAGTTCCTTTCAAAGCCTCTACTTTTATTGTTCCTATAGTAAACTATTTGGTAGAGTTGGTGGAATTACCTTTCTTAGTAATCACTATTAGTGAGATTGAGATTGTTAACCTTGAGAGGGTAGGACTTGGGAAAAAGGCATTTGATACGGCTATTTTTTTCAAAGACTTCAAGCGAGATGTACTCCACATTGATGCCATTCCTCAATCTTCACTTGATGGCATCAAGGAATGGATGAACTCCATGGATATAAAGTATTATGAAAGTAAAATGAACTTGAACTAGCGACTAATTTTGAAGACTATTACAAATGATCCAGATAAATTTATTAAAGATGGTGGTTGGGAATTTTTGAATATGGAAGCTAGTGATTCTGATTCTGATAATTCAGAAGAGTCAGATCAAGGATATGAACCCTCTGATGTAGAAGAGGAATCAAAATCAGATGAGGAAGGTTCAAAAGATGAATCTCTTGTGGAGTCAGATGAGGACGAAGAAGAAGAAGAAGAAGATTTTGAAGAGGAGGAAGGTAAAACATGGGATGAATTAGAAGTCAAAGCCAGAAATGTAGATAAGGAAAAAGGAGGTGAGTCTGACAATGAAGAGGAAAGGCGGTGACGAAAGGTAAAAGCTACAAGGAAGTCTCAGACACCTGATATTAGAGATTCAAGAGGAATGCTTGCCAAGAGGCATAAATTTGGATGAATTGAGTTCATCTAAATCCTTCTACTATTTATTCATGCACATAAATGGTTTAGCTATTTATGCAAATAATGCATATATGTTAACTTGATCAGTGTTGTTACTTCAGTAGTTTGACTTCTATGACAACCATCCATTAGGCCATTGTTTGTGGGAGCATGTTTGTGCTTTTAGTTAGCTTTTTTGGATAGCTCTATTGGGTGTTAAGGAAATTTTATTTATCTTTTGAATGTTAAGAAGTCTAGCATTACACACTTCTCTATGTTGATCAAATTAGGTTGCAGGTTTTTTACTGCTAATTTCTTTATTTATGGAGTTTTTTTAACTTGGAAGATAGGAATTTATTGTCTTTTTAAAAATTAGATGGAAAAATTAAGTGGCTAGTTAGCTACGCCAAGTGATGTAGACTACAAGGATGTATTAGATCTATAGTATTCCTACCAAGATGCATCAAAACATTCTTAGATGTTAAAAGAATGGCAGCATCATAATGGAAAAGATGCATGTGGATCACTTAGTAGAATGGCAACATGAATTCCAGGAAGCACTCCTTGAGATACCATGTTTGAGAGAAAAGAAGATAAATCAAATCAATATGGGACTGAGTTACTCAAATGATACAACTCATAACTTAAATGAGGACACTTAAGAGATATTAAAAGATCATGGTCATTAATTAAAAGATGCATTGAAAATAAGGCATGAATGTCACCCACTACCCTTTAAGGAAAACAATATTTTTTTCCTCAACATGAAATAATGGGACAATTGTGGGATCTAGGGCCAACAGAGAAGCACTTTAGAACTCATCCTACGCATCAATAAACAACTCAACACAAGAAATGCAAATTGACATATTAACACAATAATATCTAACTAAGTTGTTGAAAGTCAACTATTGATACCTCGTTCTCCATCCAAATTACAAAATCGGCCCACTTTTTGCTTTGTAACTTTTCCTTTTAAAATTGATTTGGATGCCAACCATATTTCTCCTCCTGTCAAAACATGGCACATGGACTAGTTAAACTAATTAATATGAAATCATTTACTTTTTCCTAGGAAATAAAAAAAATATCATTTAACATATTAAATATACTTACAAATGTACAGATCAAGGCCTGCAAACCTTTCTGGCCACTGTGATGCTTGGAATGAGGTTTTTGAAGCCTAGCCTTGGAGGCCTTGTCTTGAAACATCTACAAATTCAATTTAACTATGCACAAATAAAATTTAAAAATCGTTTAATAAATTTGATATAATCTTATGAGCAAATTCAAATACCTACGTACTCTCCTCACCTGACTTCCTCCAGGCATCAGAATTCTCATATGCTTTTACAAGCTCTTTCCATACTTTCACACTTACATCAATTGACCTTTTTTTGAGCCTTAGCTCAGGAGGGATTTTTTTATCTTCTTTGTTTGGTTGCACCAGAATCTCTTGAAATTTTGATACATTCGTAGCTTTACCTTCTTCACAAACCAACCTATGCCAAATTCAGTCTCCATGTCATTGATAACTATTTTTTGCAGGTGTATGGGTTGTTGGAAACATAGTTGTTGTTGCACCAAAAGATCAACTTGTTAATGCCTGATACAACTATTAGAGTTAACGGATCCACGGGAGGTGGTTAAGCCATGTCACGATTCTTGAGGGGAGTGTTGACCATCTGTCAACAATCTCCCCCTCAGCGTTACCTGAGGGGATTCAAACCCGACACATTTGGCTCCGATACCAATTGTTGGAAACACAGTTGTTGTTGCACCAAAAGATCAACCTATTAATGCCCGATACAACTGTGAGAGTTAATGGATCCACAAGAGGTGGTTAAGCCATGTCAAAAATCCCGAGGGGAGCGCTGACCATCTATCAACATTGGTATCTTTAAGAATGGAAAATGTAGATGGTCTTTGAACCATTAAAGGCATGATTCCTTCAACCTATTCACAAACTCTTTTCTAGCATCTATCATTCAAACTTCCCTTGAAACCACATTGTATTCTATCTTGGTATTGTAGCTACCAATGCAAGATACAAAAATTGGCATGGTGGAAGAAGTTTGTGTCCCAAGAGTGGTTGGGACAGTGGAAGTCTCTGCTCTCTGTTCTACATTCCTAGAGTTTACTATTATTGATTTCCTCCTAGATCTTTTGCTTGATCCAGGACTGCTTAGAGAATCAATTGATTCCCTTTGACACGGTTGATTTGGTTGCAATGTTTGAGGGGCTTCACTAGATCATTTTTCTATGTATCTGGAAAACACTGTCCATTCCACAACATCCAATTTATTCACTGCCTCTACCCCAAATATGGAAGCCAATGCCTCTTTATCTTTGTTAGTCTCATGTCCCTATATATATAATAAAGTTCTTCTTTTAAATTTAAAAATAAAAAATGAAAAATGAAAAATGAAAGAAACAATGGAAACATTTACAAATCTATAAATTGACAATGAATTACCTCATGTGGCTAGAGTCCGCTCTCTTTGTTCTCTTCCCTCTATTGCTTGACATTTTGAGGCAACCTAGAACAATTTTTTTGAGTCCAGTCTGTGGAGGCAAACGAAGTACACACTGTCAGGTATGAAATTTTTCATCCAGTTTGTGGTATGAATTTTTTACCTTGAATGACTCTCTTTCTGAATTTAAATGCCTATGAATCAATTGCTTGCACAGCTATAGAATATAAATATATTTGAAAGGATATAAATATATGCAAAATGAAACAAATGTATTGTAAAAAAAATCAACACTTGTGTAGCTGTATAGAATGGTAATCTTTGGGGGATAAAAAGTGCACAGAGTGTGGTTTTATTGAGAGTTAACACATATAGGTCCCATGCTCAAGTCGAATTTGCTTATTAGAAAGAAAATGAATGTGTGCATACAATCAATTCGAAACCATGAGCTCATTCTTCTATAAAAGAATAAGTTAAAATTAGTAATAGCTAATTTAAGCTCGAAGGTCTCACAAATTTGAGGAAATGATCTATTATTCAGTTGTCATCTCAAAATCCCTATCTCCTCGTATTGTCTCGACCAACCTTTGTTCCCATGGGACCTGGCTGCAGTGAGGCAGATGCAGTTTAATGACTTGTCTTGAAAGCACTCAACTACTTTTTTAGGAAGGAAGTGAGAAATTTGTCTTCAAAGAAAGGTATGGAAGGAAGGTCCAAGAAATTGAACCAAAAACTGAAAGTTTGGGATGGGAATGATAAGAGAATCGAGGCATTGGGGTTCAAAAATGTGTTCACTGCTCTTAGATGCGAATGAAATAATACAATGTCTACAATTTTACCCTCCTTTGCAACCACATGAGACTTGAACGATTCACGTGTAAACAAAACAATATTCACAACCCTTTCTTCACAATCCTCTCCATTTAATCCAAACAAAAATATTTGTGGGAATGAAAAAATAAATTGTAACCTTACCTATGGTGTCACAAAATAAATTGAATTTTTGATCTACTTTCTTGTAGCCCTCCTTTGCGTTGTTTTTCCCTTTTTTCTCTCCTCTTCCTCCGTACGGAGTTTATCTCCTACCATCTCTTTCTTGACGTGGGAAGTTTTAAATTTTTGTTCTTGATTCAATAGTCGGCACTGTAGTCGTTAACGATGAATTTAGCATCGCCTTTCATCCCTAAATGTAATCTGTTTGGGGTGCAAAAGGCAATGCAAAGTGCGCCTCCTTTCAACCCTAAATGTAATGCAAAAGGTGACACAAAGTGTGCCTAATTTAGCGCCTAGCAGTGCAAAATGGTATATTTTTCTTGGAAGTTGATAAATAAATTGATCCTCAATTGACTTCATCTTCATATGTTCCAAGGGAGCAATCATGGTTCCCTATTTTATCTATTCCTTATCCCATGTCAATTTTGTGGGTGCAAAACTAATAGAGGTTAGATTTGTGAACTTAGAAATGATCCCTATACAACTAGATGAGTCATCTAAAGTGTGAAATATTTCAAATTGCATGTACAAATTTGTATAAAAGGACAAACCCTAATTCATTACTATCATCTTAGATATAGGGCTTATTGGGGAATTATAAAAAATCATCTATGAGAACTAAATCATTATCATGTGACATTGACATTGCATCAACAACCTATGTGTATTGCATGCTTCCTGGAGAGATTTGAGCTCTAGTTGTCAACATTTTGCTTGTAAGCTTTTTGTGAACAACAAAATGTTGCAATGTCCTATTTTGTTTTTCATAGTGTGTCTTAATAAAAAGCGAGCGTATTAACAAGATATTTTTGTGTGAATATTGTCATTGTTGTGTATTATAGGATCTAGAGGAGGCCATGGAGAGAGGACGTGGACGACGTAGATCTACTAAATCACAGAGGGGAAAGTGGGTGGAAATAGATATGACAATGGAATCTACAGATACAATAGAGGTGATAAGAGAAAGAAACCTCAACCAAAGGAGGAAGGTGTTTATGAATTCACAAATGCTACAACATAGAGGAGATAAAGTCATTTTTTTGTCCATGAGGCCTCTGAGCTCAAGGGAAAAGTTTGAAAAATAGGATGGCCAAAACATGATATCAATATGTCAAATATATGACTAAAGTGAGGTTTTGTGTTAGATAGCATATTCATTAAAATGATATAATTGGTGTACTAAACATTATTTACTATGTTGTGTATTATAGGGGTAAGACGAGGCCATGGCAATAGATCGTGTCATATCAAATGAGGACACAACGGATGAAGCGGGACATTAGGAACTCAAATTTTGACTTAACTTAGAAAAAAATGATCTGATGGCATTTTGTGATACATCCATCTTTTTTCACAGTATTATTGAAATTTATAATGTATTATCCAATCTTGACATAAATTAATGCATGTTGTTGATTATTTTAGATGAAGATTGGAGCAAATCCAAAGCCTAAGCGTTCAACTAGCAAAAGAAGAAGATATGTACATGGATGTGGACCTAAAACTATTAAATCACATAGACGACGGTGGGTGGAAGAGGATATGACAATGGATCTTGCAAACACAACAAATGATTGCATTGAACAAGAGGTTGGTCAAGAATATAGTACATGGGATGAATACTTTGAGAGAATTGTTGTTTGTGGATGTTTTGTATGTCGTGGAAAGAAACAATTCAAATGAGAAATTATACAAAGACATTACATATATGATGAGCTTTCAGGCGGTAGTATGCCTCCTACAATCGATTCAAATCCAATAGGAATTGTGGTAAGGAATTTTCTAATTTGATATAAATAACATGTATACTTCATTTAAACATTGTTTTATATTATTTAAATAACTAATTTTTTTCATAATGGATACGTGCAAGATAAATTTCTTGGTTTAAAGTTTTATGGATCACCAACTTCCATCCTAGAGGGCAATAATAATTTATCAGATGATACATCTAACACAAATATGTGCCAATATACTAGCTCGGAAGATGAGGAATTGATGAAAACAAGTCACATAACAAGAACCAGTTTAAAGATGTATAATTTTCTTAAAGACAAGGAGAAGGTGGACTACATACCCTATGAGAATGAATGTGATGGAGATGATCACTTTCCCTTGAGTTTTAGATCAATTTACAAAGAGACATTTGATCATCGACTATATTGTGCTTGGCCTAGTGATCAACAACTACCTAGAGTGTACGAGGTGTTTCAATTTTAGGGATACAACTACATGATATGAACCTTCAATATTCATGGAGCGACTCTAGGCCCTATATTTTCTAAAATATACATGTGGGATCTAAACATAGAAACAATTTCGAACAAACCACTAGGAGATTAATGCCATATTATGGTCCATCATTTTATAGTGGTAAATGGAGAAGGCTAGTAGAATATAAGCCTAGCATGTCAGCATATGGTCTAAATTCAAATATGTATACACATTGTTTCCAATTGGAAAGTGGAAAATAAATTAATAGAGGTCATCTTATGTATATAGATGGACATGCATACACACACAAAAATATTGCAGGATTTATAAATAGTAGTAAGGGAAGGGACCCTAATGTAAGACTGAATTGTCAATTTATTGAGGTTATAAATGATAAAGATGGAGATATGGAAAGAGAGGTTGATAGATTGATAATGGTTGAGGATATTAGGGACCTTACCATTGGAGATGAGTTATTGATTGATTACCCCTTCTTAAAACGTACTCCTGTATGAAAGAAAAGGGAAGAACAAGGTCTCACTAAGGATGTTCTTAAGGGCATAAAACTAAAGAATAATAAATGAGTGTGGACTGATGTTTTATAAACTACATTGTCAAAATTGTGTTTTATTTAAATTATTGTATAAAAAAGGTAGTCTATAAAATAATGTTCCATTATTCAATTGATGTATATATGTTCATACAATTTTTTATTTTTATTTTTTAAGCTATATTTGATTATATTTCTTTGAAATTGATATTATTATTTTTTCAATTATTGGAAAACATTAAATAATGCTTGCATTTGTTGATAGGTAGAAGATGTTGATGAAACATATACTAATACCCATGATCTAACTAGGTTATTAAGATTTGGACGAGATGATCCAAACCATCCTTTAAACAATACTAGGGCAAAAAGAGCAAGATTGAAGAGATTACTACCAATTGAGAAATTTGAATAGCTGATGAGATCCGCACACACTGATGACATGCCACCTAGCCTTAATGATGATGATCATGATAGTGAAAATGCAGTGCATGAAGAAGGATTGAATTAAATGCTTATAGGTTTCTTTTGGGATGGAAACAATGATGACAATAATGATCATATGATTGACAGTAATGATGATAGCAAGGGTAATTACCACCAATGTAGTGTTGATGATAACAACCTGAAAGACTCCATCAAGCAAGCAACGAAGACACCCGTGTTCAAATTGGGTGCAAGTAGAACCTCAAAACTGGCATGCACATTAATATTATTAGAAATCAAGTCACTATTTGGTTGGTTAGACAAAGGATTCACTACCCTACTAAAGTGAGTTGAAATCTATTTCTTACTTTGCATTGTCAATTGGTGTACACAATTTGTAAACATTCGTCGACTTTGTTTATATTTATTTAAGGGGATTTTAAAACCATATATTGTATATAAACAGTCCTAGTATAGATTGACATATCAAACATGTTCATCATAAGTCAAACATTCAATTGATTTAATCTTTGGCAATCTTACAGGGCATTAAAAACTAAAATATTTCTTGAAGAGAATGTGTTGACATCAACTTGCAGAGAGGCACATTTTTTGTTGGTTGAGTTGGGGATTGAATATAAGCAAATTGATTCATGTAAAAATGATTGCATTTTATATAGAGGTGAATATCAAAACAAGGTAGAATGCCTTGTATGCAAAGAGAAGAAATATCGTACAAATGTACAAGTTCCTACAGTTCCAAAGAAGGTTTTATGTCACATGCCAATTATACCTAGACTTTAACGAATTTTTTGTTGCAATTCACTTGCATGATTGATGGACTAGCATGCAAAGAATGGGAGTAAAGATGGATTCATGAGAATCCTAGTCGACTCCAAAGCAATGAAACACATAGAGGAAAAATGGCCAAGAAAATTCAAAGATGAACCCCGTAGTATCAAGTTTGGTCTTGCAATTGATGGAGTGTGCCCATTCTCTTTCCTGAGCTCAAATTATAATGTTTGGCCAGTTGGATTAATAGTATGCAATATTCCCCCATGGATGAGTGTTAGAAAGGAGCACCTTATTCTAACTCTCATTGTTCCAGGAAAACATCAAGTTAAAAACATGGATGTTTATCTTGTGACTTTTATTGATGAGATACAACTGTTATGGAAAGGCATAAGAATGTATGACATATCACTTCCTCCATCAAATAGGTCCTTCATGTTGTATGGTGTGCTATGTTGAACTATTCATGATTTCCCAGGACTTGGTGTTTGTTCTGGTAAGATAAAATATTTACGTATTTACACTCATAATTTCTTTTCATACTTAATTTTATACTATTTTTTTGATGTTATTAACATTACTTATTGAATTGAAAGGCTTCAAACAAAGGGGATATTTGCATGTCCAAGATGTGTAGACAATTTCAAGGGCAGTGTTCTAAAGATCTACATAAATTTATTTACGCAAACAATAGGGTTTTTCTACCACTAGATCATAAGTTTAGAAATTGCCTAAAGCATCAATTTGATGGAAAAGTTGAAAATAGAGGCCCTCACATGATTATGGGTCTAGGTGATTGGCTTAAGAAGTATGAAGATGCTGGATTGAAAGCTTGGGAGGATTTTTTGATCAGGGTGATTCAATTGAAGAACCAAAACAAGTTGTAGTTAATATGCCAGAAGGAATGAAAAGGAAATCCATATTTTATGAGCTCCCTTATTGAAAGGATCTATTAGTATCTCACCTATTAGATCCTATGCACATCTTCAAAAATGTCCCAAATTTTATATTTTGACATATATCAGGCAAAGAGAAGGACACCTTGTCTTTGAGGAGAGATATTGCTCTTTTGCATACCAAATTTGATAGAAAACATTTGTGGCCAAATAGAGAAAATGAAACATATGCAGAAGCTCCATGGATTTTGAAAAAAAAAGAACTAAACCAAATAAAAAATGTCATCCATTCAATAAGGACACCTACTGGCTATGGGTCATCATTGGCTATGGCTTTTATAGTTGATGGACATATCACAGGATTTAAAACACATGATTTTCATAATTTTATGAAGGTATTATATATCATCATTTAACATTTACTGGTAACATTGATTAAGTACTAAATATATTTTGATATTTTGTTGTGTGAGAAAAAATTACTAATGACCTTTTCACAAATGTGTTTGATAGCATATCATGCCATTGGCAATTAGGGGGGTTTCCTATCTTACGGTTGACTTAAGGAATACCATAAGTCAATTGTCAGCATTTACAAGGTATGTGGTTATATGAAATGTTCATGTGTGAGAGACATAGAGATATTATATTGTATTTTAATTTTTGACTAAAGGTTCATGCTAATTTACTATTCTTATATTAGGTGGGTGACCTCCAAGGAGATCCACGAATGTGAAGTGCCAAAGTGGAAGAAGGAAATTATAGAAATTGTATGTGTATTTGAGAAGGAGCTCCCTACAAGTTTCATGGACCTACAAGTCCATTTACCTATACACCTAGTCGATGACATTGAATTGGCGGGTGTCGTATCAACAAGGTGGATGTTTTTCTTTGAGAGGTATATGAAAACTCTAAAAATATATGTCCGATAAAAAGCACATCCAGAGGGTTGCATGGTTGAAGGGTATGTATTGAATGAAGCATTTTTCTTTTTGTGTAAATTCCTTGGTAAGGATTTTGAAGATGGGCCACGCGTCTAGGATGAAAATCAAGCATTAGATATTATTGATGGAGAAAAACCACAAACTAATGGTGTTCAACTAGAAATTGGTATGTAAATTCATGATCAGTGTGGTTGTTTTTCTTTCAATCATTAATTTACTTTGTAAATTGTTTGGAAAATTAACATGACATTTGGAGTTTGAAATAAACATGTTGACATGTAATAGGTGTAGACAAAAGTGCTATACTCGACAAGTTCATTTTGTACCACATGGACTTTATGAACAAATGGATTGATCTATATGATAAAAAGAGAAAAGTGTTAGAAGCAAGGAGACAATTTAAGATATCGAACCCAAGGAATACTCCACTTCCCACTGATCTACTTCGAGAATGGGGAAAATATTGCACACTAGAATAGGTTACTGAACAAATTCAAAATCAAATAGAAGATGCAGGTATAGATTCAAACATAACAGAAGATGAAATCAACATGTCTAGAGGATGTGAAAGAAAGGTACAGTTGGAATTTTACAAAATGTTGTTTCCTTACAGTTTTGACACTATTAACTATTTTAATATTTATCATTATATTTGTTTTCACTTAAATAAATGGTCTTTCATATGTGAGGAAATATCCAACAATGTGGGCATATGGTCGACATTATCGTGTAGAAAGTGTAGATGTAAAGAGATGATCCTTCGATTGTGGCATCATGATTGACTTCAAGTAATACGGTCAATCAAGCTTAAAAGATAAGAATATAATTGAAAGGAATCTACAATATGTTGGGAAAATACAAGAAATTATTAAGTTGCATTACCGCTCTTTAAAATGTTGTATTTTTAAGTGTAGATGGTATGAAGAATTTGAGAGGACACAAAGACATGATACCCATAGTGGATTGTTTTCTATAGATTCCTCATTCTTCCTATCGGAGGATAAGGAGCCTTATGTTCTACCAATTCATTATGAGCAGGTATTTCTTTAACTCAAACAAGAAGCGGTAGTGATCATTAATCTATTAAGTCATAGTTTATTGCGAATATATACATGTGTTTATTAATCAATAAATTTTTTATAACATACGTCTAATATATGTATGTCATTCATGTGCAGTATTTTTCTATGAAGATATTTTGGACCCGAAATGGATGCTTCTCATACATTATGATCCAAGATTAAGGCATGTATTTGATGAAACATTAGTGGATATTGAGCAAAACAATGATGGTGAACAAAATGAGAGAGAGGGATTAGAGAACATCGAAGAAATTGACATCCATGATGATGTTGAAGATGGTTATGTTCATGGACAAGAAGACAACAATCCAGAATTAGATGATGTTATGGAAGACAATAATATGGATGGTATAGAAAATGATGATCCAAATACATCCGGTAACAATATAGATGGTCTACAGTCAAATTTCAATGATGATGAAGATGATGTAGGTCAAGATGATGATGATGATAATATTAAATACTTGAAAGAACATATGAACATTGACAATGATACACTGGATGACATTGTAGCGGACAATAATGTTAATGACCAAGACTTCTAAATTTTTAGAATTTTTTGCAATCCATGTTTAAAAAAGGATGATTCTTATGGCCTAAACTTTGAAATGCTTCAGTAATATTAATTCAAGTGTTAAACTATAAAACCGCCACTCTTCATTTTGATGGTATATAACTTGTTTATTAGAAATATTTTATTAACTATAGATTTAGCTTGATATGTATCTCCCAGTTTCTTTAAAATAATTGCTATAATGGTCTCTTCATGTACATTCAACAATATTGAACTAGCATACCTATATTTATAAAAATCTATGTAAAATAAGCTGAGAGATATCCTTCTCGAGACCCTATTGTATTTATATGATGGAAATTTAATTTAATTTAACTTTAAACTTCATTAAAAAATTGAAAAATAAATCAAAATGAATATTGTATTGGTAGTGCTTACATTTTTTTGAGGTGCCTATTTTAAATTTCATGATCAAACTTCATAATGAATTTTGCCTATTTTACATATTGCCTATTTTACATGTAGCAGACAATAATGTTAATGATCAAGACTTCTAAATTTTCAGAATTATTTGCAATCCATGTTTAAAAAAGGATGATTCTTATGGCCTAAACTTTGAAATGCTTTAGTAATATTAATTCAAGTGTTAAACTATAGAATCGTCACTCTCCATTTTGATTGTATATAACTTGTTTATTAGAAATATTTTATTAACTATAGATTTAGCTTGATATGTATCTCCCAATTTCTTTAAAATAAGTGTTATAATGGTCTCTTCATGTACATTCAACAATATTGAACTAGCATACCTATATTTAGAAAAATATATGTAAAATAAGTCGAGAGATATCCTTCCTAAGACCCTATTGTATTTATATGGTGGAAATTTAATTTAATTTAACTTTAAACTTCATAAAATTTCTAAAAAATAAATCAAAATGAATATTGTAATGGTAGGGCTTACATTTTTTTCGAGGTGCCTATTTTAAATTTCATAATCAAACTTCTTAATGAATTTTGTCTATTTTACATGTTGCCTATTTTACATGTAGCAGACAATAATGTTAATGACCAAGACTTCTAAATTTTTAGAATTATTTGCAATCCATGTTTAAAAAAGGATGATTCTTATGGCCTAAACTTTGAAATGCTTCAATAATATTAATTCAAGTGTTAAACCATAGAACCACCACTCTCCATTTTGATGGTATATAACTTGTTTATTATAAATATTTTATTAACTATAGATTTAGCATGATATGTATCTCCCAATTTCTTTAAAATAAGTGCTATAATGGTCTCTTCATGTACATTCAACAATATTGAATTAGCCAAATAGAGTCTAATGAGACTCTTATCTTTTTTTCCACTTTTTTTGCCTTATTATGACATTCCAATAGGTTTTTATCTAGCAACTATAAAATTAAATCTCAAGCATCATATAAAATTAAATGGAATATGATATGATGATGATGATTTCAAAAACAGGCCTTGGTTTCTTTGAACCAGAGCTAAAATCAAAGCATACATCAAAGTACAATAACGATGACGATTAATGAAATGATCTTTGATCAAGGTTTTCATTAATAATTTAGGTACAAAGTAAAATTGGAGAGACTACATACTCCAAAAACTTGCATTACTATTTAGATATGCTCAAGAACCATACATTTGACAAAATTTACTAACTAGACTCAAAGCATAAGATAAGGACTTCTAACATATTTGCTCTGTGTTTTTCAATTGCACCATTCGATTCTAGAATTCAACAAGAGACCTGCACTAATGGCCTTGAATTCCCTTTTATGGAAACAAGGGAGAAAAACAAGCTTTGGGCCAAGCATACACATGTCACATCCCAATTGGACTGCTACAAGACACATTCCCATTGCAGTTATATTTAAATTTTCCATTGGAGGGAATACATATGAGACAAAGATCATTAGCCTTTGCAACGAGAAGAAACCTGCCCTTCAAAAGGCACATGTTGGAAACAATAATCTTCAAGTTGTTGTCACTCATTGGTTACATTGGGCAAAATGATAAAATGACAAGGCCAAAAAGTGAGTCAGCATCCCCGTCAGCACTCATATCATCAACAATTAACATTTATCTGTAATACTTGCTATCAAGAAACATATATTTGTTACACATTATTCTTTTAAAGGCTAGACCTATGTTATACTTGACCAATCATATATGTTTCCCTTTTTTTACTTATAGACCCAATTGATCAATACATATTTTCTTCCATTGTTCATATTCAACATCAAATGGCCAATTGAAATCAATGATTTCATCCATCTTCTTCCTGTATGGAGAATATTTTGTCATTATTGAATTGGATTCCTTATCAAAATCCTCCAAAAAGTTGATGATAAAAGACAATTTCTCCAAAGTGTTATTCAAAATATTAATATCAACTTTTTCACAAATACGCTTTACTTGAGAGGCAATAGTGTTGTCCATCTAGTTCTTCCACATCTATAGGGGTTTTACTTCATCATAAGTTTGTTGAATGCCTGAAAACAATGAAAAATATGCCTTGTCATAATCAGTTTTCAATTCCCTTATTTTCTGTTCTAGTGGAGCAATATACCCTTGAAACCCTTGTTCATTAATTTCATTGACAAATCTATAAGTTGGGATAACCTTTGGGTATCTATCTTCCTTTTGATTGGCCCCAACTGCCATGAGCTTCAACTTCTCAACTTTAGGAATCCATTTATCAAGGAGTGGGGTGGCCAACTCCTTATCCCTCTGAGATAACCTTATTGCTCTCAGCATCAATGAGTAATTGGCATGAATGCTATTCAATTTACTTTGAATCTTTCTATTCAAGTGTTTCAAGATAGTATGAATAATCCTTGAGTTGTTCTCATACATTATGTCATGTGTTTGCTCAAGTAATTTCTTATACACTTCAATTAATGCGAGGAGTTATTCCCTTGTAGGATCATCTGATGGGATGGTACCTAATGTGCTTGGCCTCTCAATTGTGAGTGGCTCCTGCCCCAAATTATATGGCACTATTTCCAAAGATTGATCCGGTGAGGGGGATTAAGAATGTGCAGCTCGAGAAGTCGGTGATGCATGACTTGAACTAGTTTGACCTTGCTTTCTTAATACTTCTACCTGCTGCTTATACAACCATATCAGCTCCCTCTAAAGCTGGGGTGTTAGTGACTCTCTTTATCAATAATTGTCTACTAAAATCTGATGGTTTAGCCACTACCGGCTTCTTGGATCCCAGAGATAATGACTAGATTACTAATGCATCCCATTCTTCACTAAATTTTGATCCTCGAAGTGCCATCTCTGTTTCTTCTTCAGTTTATAGAAAGGGTCTTTTAGACCTCCTTATAGTATCAAGCACTATAGCGTCAACAATGTCCCATTTAGGCAACAACAATATACCACTCTTCTCCACAAGCTCTCTGCCCTCTTTAGTAGTCATATTCTGGAATTCAGCCCTCATAGCCTTCCTTACATTTGCCTGAATGATAACTTCGAGGAGTTTTAGATGTAAGCTCTTCTTAGTAGCAACCTTCTTTGCATATTGTGGAGCTTTAGCTCTCCATACCAAATCTTTGAATGCACTTTTTTCAATAAAGGATTCATCTTCCATAAATGCTTTGTAGGCCTCAATCCTCAAATCATCCACACTATTTAGATCTCTAAGGTTAGCCTTTCCCAGTCTAAGGCTATCCTCCCTTGAGATTGAAGCAACTTCCCTTATGGAAGAGAGAATTCCCTACTGTATCTCCCCAAAAGTGACAAGGATATCATCATCCTCTGTATCAAAATAATCCACTACTCCTCTTACCTCATTCTTTTTCCTTTTAAGGGGTGGCTGCTCTAATGGAGCAGGACTTCCTGGAGGTGAGTCAACATCAATCACAATAGTAGATACTCATTTTGGAGGTGATGGCACTGATCTCTCAGAAGAATCTACCCTCATTTCCCCAGAAGTGGCAGGGGATGGCAATGTTTTCTCCTTGTCTATTGTCTTCTTCTTCCTAGAGTAAATTCTTATTTGATTGGGTGGCTGATAAGTAGGCCTCTCTTCTAGTACCACAGTAGTGTCTTCTTCAGTTGCCACTACTTTTCCTTTATCTGTGACCACTTGTTGTCTTCTCATTATACCCACTATATCCTCAAAATTATTCAAAACATGCATAATCCTATCGAATGTACTTTGTATATTGGGCATAGGGTCATAATTAAGATCTCTCCTTTGAGCCCTCTCCATCATCTTATTGAAGCAAGATATTTAGACTTCCTTTCATCTTGCTTTGGGAAGTCAATTTTTTTCCTAATTATATCCTCTGGGTAGTAGAAATTATGCACAAAAATACCAAGCCTTTTCTCCATCCTCAATGCATTAATAAAACCTTTTGGATCATGATTCCTTGGGTGCATACTATCCAATTTGTATGGTGCTAGAAAATGTAACAACTCTTTCCATGCCCCCTTTACTATAACAAAGTCAACAAACATAGTCCATTATGGGAAAAACGAGCCCTTATTTTTTGTCTCAGGCAGGTGTGTTGCTTGGGAGGCTCCCAATTTCCTTATGACTTCAAGAAACCCAATCATAAATGGCACGTCTCTTGGCAAGACAAATGGGTCTATGTTAGTGCCATAAACTTTGAATATTGTGGAATCTGGGTATAAGATTAAATCTCTCCAATTATGACCCAAATTCAAATAAGTTCTCTTCTCCATAGGCCTCAAGAACTCATTTATTTCCTTGGGAATCCTTGGTGGGTCATAAACTAGATATCTTCTCAATTTTGATGTGAAAGCATTTTGGAACACCACATAGTTATATTTTTGGTCATCCTTATCAAGAATATGAGTCCAACATTGGATAGGAAAATCAATACCATCCTCCTTCTTTCTCAATGTCATATCCCTCTCAAAATTATTTTCCCCTTTAAATAAAAACATATGCATCAATAAGGAATGCCACTAGAATTTCACCCAATTCTTTCCTCCTTTCAACTCAACCAGGCCTTTATGGATATTCTCTGCCAAATATGTGGCGTAGTCATAGACAATGTTGAAGGTTGGAAGTTGTATATGTGTTGCCAAGTAACTATATTCCTTTTGTAATGTGTCAAGCGAAGAGAAACCAATAATTTGGCAAAAGGAATATATAATCTTCTTGAAGTAACTTGTAAAATACCTCATTGGGAAAGGTTCTAACTTATATTTACCAATCCTTATTTGTTTTCTATTTTTCCCAGTGCCTATGCTAACAGTATGTGTAGGTAACATTCTCGTCCTGATCAACACTTTGGTGTTCTCATTCTCCTTTCTAATGACATCCATATCAAGAGGCACCATATCAATGTTCTATTCCTGCAATTGGAAAACTCCTACAATTTCTTCTTTGGTTATCCTCACCATATCCTTCCAATCAAATGTTTTGATTACCCTTGAAACTGGGTCATACCTTGAAGCAATGTCCTTCAACAAATCAACATCCATATACACATTGGGGACAACTAGTTTTCCCATGTCTAGTCTCCAAGGGTTGCAAAGAGGAATACCAAGATTTCTATTCCCGAACCAATGTTGAAATAACTGCCATCCACTATAAGGTACTTCAACATCTTTGATAAAACATTATCTGTCAAGTACCCCCTCCCTGACTGTTGGGCCATGAAACAATATTTTGCCCTCAACCTTTTTATTTGTGGAGTGTTTCAGTAAATCTATTACATCCTCAGATAGTAGTCTGGATTGAGTTGCAGAGGTGGAAGTTTGTGCTTTGGGTGCCATTGGCAGTGAGGAAAACCTAGGCCAAGTTAGGGTTTTCAACACAAAAGGTTTCAATAACTGGATTCATAATTCAAACCTAGGGCTCGACTCAGATGCAAATTCTAAAAGGTCCCATAGAATTATGAACTTTTAAAGACAAAATAACCCTAAATAAAGAAATTAAAACAAAGCATGGAAGCTCAAGAAACCCTAATACAGAGCATTTGAATAAAGCATAAAACCTACCTTTACTTTACTTATGGCTTTTACCCATGAGAAACCCTAATGTTGACCGTGCCAAACTCTGCAAATAGCCTCTCTCAATTTCCCATACACTCTAGACATGTTTGCAACTCTTAATTATGCGAGACCCAATCATCTACATCCAGTTTGGGAAAATTTAAAGTAGTTTTAGAAGTCACTTCTGCCATTACTACTAGCTCGCACGGAGCAAGAATGGTTGTAATGATCGAACTTCTCATTTTTGAATATTAGTCATTGATCTCCCGTCGAGATGGCCTCTTGGATGACTCAGATTAAGTCAATTAAGTTTGAATTCCAATCGTTGTCACACGTCATTCCACTGGTCTATGAAACCTTGCCAACTGGGTACTCATTCATCTGTTTGTGGGCTCCAACTTTCCTTGTTTGCCTATCACTGAAGAAAACACATGGCATCTTCTCATAGACCTCGCATCTTTTAACCAACCCACAACTTAATCTTGCGAGATGGCAGGGAAAGGCAATGATAGACCCTACCGTCACATCATAACCGTTGATTACAGTACTGAGGATGTTGAATGGATGAAGTGGAGACCGAGCCCCACACTCACTGTTGTACAAGCATTAACATCTCATAGACCATGCAACGTTTAACAAACCTCCCTTTGAAACTTGAGAGCTAATGGGCAATTACCCAGATCAATTCCCATGATCGGAGGATCTCCCAACCTACACACATGATAAAATTAGTCCAAACAGGGCCATGACTAGGCTAATGACAATTTTACCCTCAAGAAGATGACTTAAACATAAGTCAATTGAAAAACATTATGGCCCAACTATAGGGAGCATTTAAATGATTAACCATATGTGATGACCGACTGACTTAGGTCTCAAGGCCGGTACAAAGAATGATTTTAATGGCTCAACTCATGACTTAAACAATCGATAACTGGATGCAATAGGTCAACACAAAATTATAAGGATGAAGGTTTAAGATTGATTACTATGAAGCGAGGGTTTTTGAACTAAAACCTTAAACCCTACTCATGGACATAAAAGGTAGAAAACCTCAAGAGGCAAAATTTTGCTAGGATTTTTTTCAAAATTTCAGTAGCACTACCAGATGGGACATGTTAGATTTTCTCCTCGACATGTCTAAGTCTCTTAGACATATCGTTCTTTAGGCTGGTGAGAAGAAATTTGAATATGTCTCTTAGACATTCGAGAATCTCATCTACATTTCACAACAACCCTTTTTATTCGCGTCAAAGAGACAATGGTGAGACTCTCTTCGATATAACATTGTCTTGGCGACATGCCATGTGTTGCTATGGGAACACTTCAGACAGGGAATTCACTTTAGTGTTATGACCAAGGGCCTTATTTTGTGGTTTATATTAGTGTTAGCCATTATGAAATGGAGATGGGACATATGGTGAGTGTGGGAAGATGGGTGAAAACGAAAGTAAGAAAAATAACCAAGGTGGATTTTTGGCTCCAATAGGACCTTTAATATTATGAAACATTAGTGGTACTCACTTAGTTATCAAATTTCATTCAAGGATAATTTTTATTAATTTTAATCATTATGTATGTAAATAATGTTATAAATATTTTAGTCAAATAATGTTGTTCCTATTTTTAGTTAATGACATCTGTTAGGTCTCAAAAGTGCGGGTCTTTAAACCATAAGGGGGTGTCAATCCCTTAATACACCTTTGGCCCATGAACAAGGTAAACAAGATTGATTACCTTTTGCTCTTCAGGCTTTGCTAGACCTAGGTGGGTATACCTGAACAATAAGGCAAATTTGCAATTGGATATATTTCCTAGATTACGAAACCTACTCACTATGGCACGTGAAGGTGGAGTAGATGCAAAGCTTTGATATCTAATTCTTATTGAAAGTAATTGAAAATTCAAGATTGTGAGTTGTATTTTATATGCAATATCCTAAGTATGACCAGTGCCTACTCCTATTGGGTGAACGAAGTGGATGAGTGAATGGTGATTAATAGAATGGATACAAAGTTGTAAGATAGGTAATCCTATTGTTCAGTTTAACTCGAATTACTGGGCAATCGAGATGTTTTCACCTTGTGCAAACTTGCAAATATGTTTATCACAGTGTTCTTCTCTAATAATCCCAGTGATATCTCCTCAAGCTACTGTGAAAGTATGAAAGGATTTTTAATTCTTGAGTTAATGGAAACTAATAAAAACAACTTCTTTAAAAGTATTTTAACCCTAGGCAGAGACCAACTAAAGTAAACTATCAGAAAGGATTTTAATTCACATCAACTTAGAAACCAATTGACTCTTTCACACAGTAATATCAAACGTGCTCTGATAAATTAGATAGATTTAAATAACTTTAACATACCACTTTGGAGTCAACAAAGTAATAAATGAGCATTAAAATCAACATAGTAATTGAACACTGAAAATGAATTACGATTTATGTTAAGTTTGCTCCATTGTATTACTTCAAAATATAAGCATTATAATAGAAGTCTTTGAAATATGGTATGGATGGGTGAATTATGCAATCCATTTTCTTACTAATGCCTACTCTAATGGAATGGAATGTGATGATGATGATGTGATATCTCAAAATCGGGCCCTAGTTTCCCTATTTGTATGGGAAGCAACAAGCTTCATGCCTGTTACAAAAAGTCGCATTGTTTCATAACTAAAACATAATTAGAATAAACATAAAAATATTAGGAGTTTGCTAGTGGATGCATTGTAGTCTGTTAATCTCCAGCAAGCACCCGTGGTCATCTAAGACATGTTCAAGGCTCGTGCATCATGATTGTGTATCCAAAACTATCAAACTCTAGCCCCTGTCACTCCTCTCTTACTTGGCCCGTGAAATGAAGAAGTTGACCTTTGATAAATTCTCCACATACCCACTTTTAGCATGAGTGTTTGCATTATGCATGATGTGTTTCATAGCATACTCCAATTCAAAGATTCTCCCAAGTTGTTGGTGTGTCCTCTTAATCACTTCCTCTTCATCATTAATTGCATCAATAATAACTGGTAGATAGTTGGCAATTTTTTCCTTCCATGTATCCTGATCTTTCAATTACGTTTCTTCAAAGAAATTGGGTAAGGCCATATTCAGTGGCTGACTGAAATCACTCAACTCCTGTGTTAGGATATTGTTGAAGTCCCTATGATATTTCATGAGTTCCTGGTTTTCTTGTAGCATAGTAGAGTTATCTTCTTTCTTCGAAATGATCTGAGACTCTATCTCCTTCGTCTTATCACTCAATCTGGTGTTTTCCAGTAATGTTGCATATTTTTTATCATCAATTTTCCAAACTTGTTCAACATGTTTGTACATGTCTTTGAATCTCATGTAGACTATTTATGATGCCATCTCAAAGGTAGTGGTTTTTATTTTTCCCTTTAGCTCTTCCTATTCCTTCTGCACTTTCTCATGCCTTCTTTTCTAATATGTTGTTTCTGACATTGCCTCAAGCACTTTCCTTTCATGTTCAACCAATGGAGAATAGAGCCTTGAAGAAGAAGGTAGTCTATCCCTGTAGTTGATCAACTCTTGTTTCAACCTTTCATTTTCTTCTATCAACCCCTTCTATCCCTTACCAGTTTCTGAATCTAAGCGTTTGTGAATTTGGCCACATTCACATTCAAATCAACAATTTCCATGGGATCTGTTTCTCCTACTCTCTACACCAAAATATGTCCAAAAATGTGATCATGATCAACTAGGGAAGGCTTTTTCCCTGGTGGATAAAGTACCCATATTTGCAAGGTAGTATTGTTAGGATTAAATACAGATCCAGTGTAGATCTTGTCACTAGCTTCATCTGTTAAGTGCAAGGTTTTCTTTTTTCTTTTTAGAAAACTATCAAATACAATGGTCGAGCTGATATCCCATCCTGGAAGGAGCATAACCCCAGCCTCTTTCAACAATGCCCTTCCTCTCTCAATAATCATATGTTTCATTTCTCTATCAATTTCATGTTGAATTTCTTTTAAAGCATATGCTTCCTTCTCAGGGTCAATGTCCTTCAACCTTTCCCTTACCACCTTTATATTCATATATGAAAGCTTTAAATTCAAGAGTCTGGACAAAGGCATCATCTGCAATGAACTCTTGACTAGCTCGATGCCTCACATCATTAGATAGCTCATCAGAAGGTTCAAAGTTTACTACACTCCTTTCTAGTGGCATTTCATATGGAGGAATGGTAGGAGTATTGATATGTGTGACTTCATCCTCGTCTTCAACATCATCTTATACCGTGATTGGTGTATTAACTAGAAAGCTTACCTTTGTAGTAGGTTGAGGTGACAAATGGTCTAATGGTGCTACATTTTCTGCTTGCCTCCAAGATCCTCCAACATTTCTTCTTCTCTCAAATGCCACTAGAGGTACATCCTTTATTTTCTCTTCTTCATGTAGAAACAATTGTTCAACTCTCTCCATGGGGTCCTGAATTTCATAAAAATCTTCTACATAAGATGGGTTAGTTTTCAATCTCTAGGCCTTAGCCATAGCAATCCTATTGTATGTATTTCCTCTCATGATCGCTTGACTATCCTCACAATTCCTAACAACATCATCAACATCAAACTTATGCTCATATCCATTCAGTTTCTGAGAAAATTTGGCATCACTTATAAAGTGCTTAAGGACAAAATTCTTCCTCTTATTTCTAGCCAGCAAACCATAATAATTTAACTTGCTTCCAACCAAGTCATACCTTGAATTAGCAATAATGGTGAAATCACCAAAGCACAAAGTAGAAGGCATGAATGTCTACCTTCCATAGCTTTTCAAATGCATAAAGGCTGAAAAAGACAATTGTCTTATAATCTCAAGATAAGCAACTCTATCTGGCATAGTATTAGGCAACAAATATGGTTCTGCCTCAAATCCATACACCCTAATGACAGTACAATCTGAAAAAGTTTACCAATCTCCCTAATTGTGGTTTATCTTTCCATCATGGCCTTTCTCCTTTAGTCGTAGAAACCTCTGTACTTCGGGGGATAGATTATAATCACATTTATGACCAATAAATTTATATAAGGGTTTGACAAAATGCTCCTTAAAGTACAAGTAGTGGGATCTCCCACATCTATATCCCAGATTGATGTCCACATTTGTACTAGTCTTGAATTACCATCGCTATTCAGATCTTTTACTCTTAATTATTCTCCCCAGATTCCCATCACCTAGCCCTCGTACAATATCATATGCATAAGAAGTGAATAGTGCTTGAAATTGATAGCTTCACTGTTATTCTTAATAGCATTAATAACACTATTAATGGCCTCCAACAAATACTCGACATAATCATAGGGCCTGGCATCTTGACTCTAAATGTCCATAGCCAGAACCATGGGAGTTATAGTCATGTTGGCAGGGGCCTCAATTCCTGACACTTGACCAACTGAATAGTATGTGTACTGATAATATTCTTCAAACAATTCTACAAAAAATGGGGGATTTTCATTTCTAGCAAACCTCATAGGTTGATTTCTTGGACCCTTGGGTCTGTGTAGAAGCAGCTTCCACCTCTTGTAACTTGTATCCATAGAGTGATACTCCTCCAACAATTCTCTCAACTGTCATTTCATTTTCAAAGAAGTGTCCAATTGGAAAACCATGCAAATATAATCCCTCGTTATGATCATAAACTATGACCCATCATGCAAATGAATTTCCCTTGTTTTGGGATTATAATTCTTTTCTAGTGCTCTAATTAACACTATGTTCACAAAAACATTTGGCATTACTAGCTTTCCTAAATTGAAATTCCATGGGTTTGAGACTGGGCTATATCTATATTTCTTCCTATAATGATATATGAACAAATCGTAGCCTCTATGTGGAGTCCATACATCTCCCAAATTATTATGCTTGTCTTCTAGGGTCTCACATGATGGGTTTAATTGAGCAATTCTTCGTGCTTTAGGCCCAAACCTTGAACACTGATCTATTAAGTCTCGAGTGAGAGGTCTACTTTTAGTTTTTTGCCTTTTTACTCTTGTCTTTTTTGGGGTTTTATCCATTCTAACCCTAACAATGTTGTACTTCAAGCTATATTCAAAAATTTACGTTCGGATGAGCCAAGGTGTACTTACTTGAGTTAATGTTGGAATTTCTGAGCTGCTTGCTTTCGTCCAACTCCATCCTTTGGATGCTTAGCCACAGTGTGCAGTGAATTTTTGTTTCTCAGTAGCTACTTTTATCAAATTTTAGCACACTTAAACCAGCTTTGGTTCATAAATGGAACTCATGCCACCCTTCCTATCAACTTGCATATTAATGGTAGTTGTCTCTTCGATGATTTAATTCGTCAAATCAATCAGGTGACAATTATTTTATATTTTTTCGATGAGACTCTGATCACAATGTCTATATCTCTCTTCGATATCCTTGGCCATCTTTTGAGAAATGTCTAAGAGACATTCAGGCTTCTCTCATCAATATCACAATGTCTCTTCGATATTTACTTCTTAGTTTTCTCCCTAATTATTTTCTTTTTTGTCAATGAGACCGGTGGATTTCTCTTACCAACAAGCTTATGTCTCCTTGACATATCTTTATTTCTTTCCTCAATAGTAATAGTTGTTGATGATTTCTATGTGACTTTGTTATGTTGGGGAGACCCAAGGTCACCTCTCTCCAACGTCCCTTAGTCTCATTGATATTTTGTGCTAGAATTTCAGGGAGACTTTTGATAATGTCTTCTTGATATCTTTGTGTCTCCTTGACATCATTTTTAGGATGTCGATGAGCCCTCATCCAATGTCTATTCGATATTTTTTTGTCTTTCCGATACTTTTCTCCTTGAGTGTCAAAGAGACTTCTTTGCTTCTCTCCTCGACATGTCGATGTCTCTTCAACATTGTTGTTTCATCAGTGCTTGTTCTACTAGTGATTTACTATTTATTTTATGATAACCTCTTGGTGTCTGAGAGATGTTTTTGTGTTTCCTGAATGTTGACACTTGTATGATTTGTTGATGAGACATGTTATATTCTCTCCTCGACATGCCCAAGTCTCTTAGACATGTCGCTCTTTAGGATGGCAGGAAGACATTTGAATATGTCTCTTAGACATTTAGGAGTCTCATCTACATTTCTTATCATTCCTTTTTTCTTGTGTTAAAGAGACTATGACGAGACTCTCTCCAATAAGGCATTGTCTTGGCGACATGCCATGAGCTGCTAGGAGAACATCTTAGGTAGGGACTTCACTTTATTGTAATGATCAAGGGCCTTATTTTGGTACTTTATACTAATGTCAATTATTATGAAATGGAAATGGAGCATATGGTGGATATGGGAGGATAAGTGAAAATGGAGGTGTGCGGGACAACCAATGTGGATTTTTTAGCTCCAACAACATCAACACATACTCTTCTAGGATATGGGAATTACTATGGAAATTTTATCTCCTAAGGCTCTCACATTGGTATGAGCTAGTAATATAAATAACATTATGTAATTTTATTTTATCTAACACCACTTAGTGTAAATAAATGATATTTATTTTTAGTTTGATTTGTTTCTTCATTCTTTCCATAAGAGGAGGCAACTCCACTTTGCGAACCTAGCCACTTTTTATATAACTAAAATATTTTTTTTTCAAATATTTGTTTGATTGATACTATCCTTTTTTATATAATATAACAAAAAATTCTAAGTTGCAGATGGAAATATCTTCATATAATTTTTAAATTAAGATATTAAAAAATATAAGGATAATTCCAATCTATATCTGATCCTTTTGTAAAAGCAACTCTTCTTAAATGAAAGGGAATTTTATAAAAAAATTAATTTAAAAGAGACAACTCATGTTTCACTAAAATAAATTACATTTCAAAAAAGAAATTCCATTTTATTCTAAAAAGTAGGTAGAACATTACTTGTTTCATTTTATTCAAGATTTCTATACTATTATGTATATATGGTTTAATTGCATTAATAGGTGAAGCTAAAAAAATTATTGAGAGCTACCAATTATGATATTGATTGTCCATATTCTTAACAAAGAAAGAGTCATTGATCATTTTTTATTTATTTGTAAGAGTATTGTATTAGCTATCAAAAAACATTATAGTACGTTTGCAAAGTAGGGAAGAACATATTAGAGTGCAACCCAAACCCTAACCACAAAATTATAGAATCTGGCCACCAAGACTAACAGTCGACTCCCACCACAAGCGTGGCCAATCAAAAACAAAACCCAAAAAAAGAACTCGAAGCATCAAAACAATTTATAGACATATACTTATAAACCACTCGACAGACCACCACACATGCCACCATACCCGACCCATAGAAACAAGTTAAAAGCCATTCAACTTTGCGAATTCATAGAATTCCACCATCCAGTCTAGACCTTCCACTGTCACCAGCCCAAGAAACTTCTGCAGGAAGCTGAACCCATAGGCTATAATCTAGCGGTAAGAAAACAATGCCAAACCCTTAATCTCCAACAGAAAAGGATAGATGTGGATGACTCCTCCCGCCACCTTCACCAAAGGCAAATCGTGAGCCCGCGACGCACCCCACTGCAACAATGTCGATTTGAGCACCTTGTCCAAACCACCTAAAATCTCGTTCTTGAACAATTTGCAAATGATGGCCTTTGTCTCCACCTTTGGTGATCTCACGAGATGCAAGAAAATGGGAGGCAATGTGGTTGTTAACCCTAAAGGACTCTCAATTTTGTACAAAATATTTCCCCAACACCATTTTTACTGCCACCACCACATAAGGATCTGTCCTCAGCATAATCTGCTTCAACCGCTAATTGGTAATGTGTTTGAAGGTCATTTTTTGCACCTTGCAATCTAGCTGAATTGGAATGTCTAGTCCAACACTAACCACACCATCCACCAAAACCTCCATAATGAATTTAGAACATTTCGCCATAGCTATTTTGTAGGGCAAGCCGAAGATAAACTTAGATGAAGATGGGTGAAAAGAAACTCGACCAGCCTGTATTAATAAAGAGTCGGTTGCCAATAGTTTATTATGATGTGCATTAACCATCGTGCCCGATCCGATTGACTGTTCGCCGTCCATCTGTCCCACAACCCATTAGCTTGCCTCCATTCGATGCCAACTAGGGTTAAGACCATAATGTGCCTAGTTCTTCGGGCGGTATGACATGATTGACAGTGTTGCCAAACTATGATTGTCAGTGCCACCAAACTATGATTTCAATTTCCATGAAATGTAGAGGTATATCATTGTATATACCTATATGGATTTATATGTATGTGTAGACATCCAAATTTGATCACTTCCATATGATCAAAATCGTCTATTACATTCATCTATTCCATTAACAGTGATTAAATAATCTATTTAATCATTATTTCATTTTCTGCCTAAGGTTCCTAAAGTATCTAATTAAATAAATTAAATACTTTACCTTACCCCCTTTTCTTCTCTAAATTAAATAAACATGACAAAATTATTTAATTTAGTCATTTAACCCATTTGGATTAAAATCAATTTTTAATTCCCCTTTTTCTCTCTCCTTGTCACATTCTCCATAACCCTCTTTTAATCCAGATTAAATTAATTAATTTGTGATTAGGATGTGCACCACTTAATCTTGATTAAGTGTCACATCCTCCATAATCTCCCACTTGCCTCTAATCCCTCATTAATTACCTTAATCATGTGTTTGCACAAACTTAATCAAAATCATTAGCCACATTTGGCTTACCTTTTCTGGTCAACCTTCCCACTTACCATTTTTAGCCTGGACTCTCTTCCCCATGTGAATTTTTAATTCATTTTTATCTTTCCAAGGTCTTCCCCATCCCCCATGCAAGATTCTGGAAGCCTTGACTTGTCACTTCACATGTGCCAAGGGCTTCTAGAACCTTGGACTTGTCACATCGCCCACATGTGACAAATCTCCAGCTTTTTGGACACTCTCTTATCCACTAGATTCTTCCAATCATTATGAATTTTTAATTCACTTTTATTCCTCCAAGGAATCTTCTCATCCCCCAAGATCCACCTCATTTCCACATCACTCCACCTTAAGACATCTCACCTTCCACATGTCAAGATGTGAGGGCTTGTGAGTCCTCAACTCACCATAGCCCTTCATCTTGATCTTTGTTGGATCAATCCCAACCGTTGAATTCTCTAGAGAATTCAATTTAGCCTATAAATACCCCTTCAATTCCTTCATTTTAGGGGATCAAGTCTTTTGCAAATAAACTCTTGCAAAATTGTCATTCAAGCTCTCATCCATTTTGGCACCCATATTACATCAATTCATCTTGCATTCATTCAAATTCATTGTCATCCAAGGAGCACACAAGACTTCAACATCAAGGGCCAACCAAGGAAGACACAACATGAAGGTATAACAACAATCTATTTGTTTATCTTGCTTTCATATTGTTCATTTTTTTAGGCTAATCATTGAGGTGCCCTATTATCTTGTTACTTATCTTCATATTGCACTATTAGTTTTTATCTAACATCTCACATTAGGGAGTAGCATTTTATTAGGATCACAATATGTATTTATATTTTACCAATGTGTACAATTGTATTCCTATATGAATTTAATTAGACATTCATCAAATGCATATATGACATTGTAGACCTTATAACACTATATGACATTTTCAAGACTTTATGTATACCTTCATGGCCTTATTGAGATCTATATATATTGCATGTATTCAAGACTTAAATGGTTTAAATTATTTGAGTGGTTTGAATAATAAGGCTTAATATTACTTGTTAGGAGTGACAATAAATTTTTTAAATGGTTTCAACACTAATTAACTACAAACTTATTATTATTTTTATTTTTGATAGTGATAAAAATATATAGTGCCATCCCAATAAATAGCACCGAATTTTTCAAAAAGTTGGAGAAAAATGCATTAAAACCTTGATTAACCCTCAATCCTCAACCCTAGTTAAACCCTAATCCCTCATAACCCCTATACCCTCTACCCTATACATTAGACCCTCAACCCTAATCCCTCAACCCCTATACCCTCTACCCTATACAATATTAGACCCTCAACCATATACCCTCAATCCTCAACCTTAAACCCTCAAGCCTCAACCCTTAAACCCTCTACCCTCTACCCTCTGATCTACCCTATATATTAAACCCTCAACCATCAATTCTCAACCCTCAACCCTCAACCCCTATACCCTCTACCCTCTATATTGGAACCTCAACCCTAATTGACCTTCAACCATATTATACCCTCAAACGTCCTAGCTATACCTTAAACCCTCTACCCTCTACCCTCAACCCTCAACCCTCAACCCTTAACATACCTCAACCCTAAACCCTTAAACCCTAAACCAGCCTTAAACCTTCTACCCTCTTATACCCTCAACCATATTCCCTTAACCCTATACCCTCAAACCAATACCCTAAACCCTAAACTGTTAAACCCTCTATGTCCCTCTACCCTCAACCCAATACCCTCTTATACCCTCAACCCTAATCCATCAACCCTAATCCCTCAACCATTAAACCCAAGTAAATTACTCTCTACCCTAATCCCTCAACCCTCAACCCTTAAACCCTCGAACTTCTACCCTCTACCCTTAACCCTCTGCAAGTACCCTTAAACCCTAATCCCTCAACCCCTCAACCCTCACACATGGGTGGATCCTCAGCTAATCAGCCAGACCATGTAGCTCAAAGCCCTCCACTCGACCTTAAGCCCTCAGCCATGTAAACCTTAAGTACTTGCCCACCCTCTACCCTGTATATGCATTTGGACCTAAGCCTGATCATGAACCATATACCCTCTACCCTCAACCCTCTGCAAGTACCCTTAAACCCCAATCCCTCAACCCCTCAACCCTCTACCCTATACATTGGACCCTCAACCCTAATCCTTGAACCATATAGCCTCAACCCTCTACTCTCAACCTTAAACCCTCAACCCTTAAACCCTAAAGTACCCTTACACCCTCTACCCTATATATACATTGGACCCTAAACCCTAATCCTTGAACCATATACCCTCTACCCTCGACCCTAATCCCTCAACCCTAGTTAAACCCTTAATCCCAATTACTAAACTCTCTACCTTGATCCCTCAACCCTCAACCCTTAATCCTTCAACCCTAATTAACCCTCAACCCTCTACCCTAGTTAAACCCTAATTCCTCAACCCCTATACCCTCTACCCTATACATTGGACCCTTAACCCTAATCCCTCAACGTACCATATACGTACCCTCAACCCCTATACCCTCTACCCTATACAATATTGGACCCTCAACCATATACTCTCAACCCTCTACCCTCAACCTGCTTAAACCCTCAAGCCTCGACCCTTAAACCCTCTACCCTCTACCCTCTGATCTACACTATACATTAAACCCTCAACCCTCAATTCTCAACCCTCAACCCTTAATCCCTCAACCCTCAACCCTTAAACCCTAAACCCTCAACCCCTATACCCTCTACCCTCTACATTGGAACCTCAACCCTAATCGACCTTCAACCATATTATACCCTCAAACATCCTAGCTATACCCTGATTAAACCCTCTACCCTCAACCTTTAACATTCGTCAACCTTAAACCCTTAAACCCTAAATCGGCCTTAAACCTTCTACCCTCTACCCTCAACCCTAATCCCTCAACCCTATAACCTCAACCCAATACCCTAAACCCTAAACCGTAAACCATCTATGTCTCTTTACCTTCAACCCAATACCCTCGACCCTAATCCCTCAACCCTTAAACCTTTAAACCCGAGTAAATTACTCTCTACCCTAATCCCTCAACCCTCAACCCTTAATCCTGCAACCCTTAAACCCTCGACCCTCTACCCTCTACCCTCAACCCTCTACAAGTACCCTTAAACCCTAATCCTTCAACCTCTATACCCTCTACCCGACATTGGACCCTCAACCCTAATCCTTGAACCATATACCCTCAACCCTCAACCTTAAACCCTTACACCCTCTACCCTCTACCCTCTACCCTCTACCCTCTACCCTCTACCCTCTACCCTATATATACATTGGACCCTAAACCCTAATCCTTGAACCATATACCCTCTACCCTCGACCCTAATCCCTCAACCCTAGTTAAACCCTTAAACCCAATTACTAAACTCTCTACCCTAATCCCTCAATCCTCAACCCTTAATCCATCAACCCTTAATTAACCCTCAACCCTAGTTAAACCTTAATCCCTCAACCCCTATACCCTCTACCCTATATATTGGACCCTTAACCCTAATCCCTCAACGTACCATATACGTACCCTCAACCCCTATAGTACCCTCAACCCTATACATTGGACCCTCGACCTTAATCCATCAACCATATTATACCCTCAACCCTCAACCCTCAACCCTCAACCTTAAACCCTCAACCCTTAAACCCTCTACCCTCTACCCCATACATTAAACCCTCAACCCTCGACCCTTAAACCCTAAACCCTCAACCCCTATACCCTCTACCCTCTACATTGGAACCTCAACCCTAATCGACCTTCAACCATATACCCTCAAACATCCTAGCTATACCCTAAACCCTCTACCCTCAACCCTTAATGTCCCTCAACCCTAAATCGACCTTAAACCTTCTACCCTCTACCCTCAACCCTAATCCCTCAACCCTAATCCCTCAACCCTCAACCCTCAACCCTCAATCCTAAACCCTAAACCATTAAACCCTCTATGTCCCTCTACCCTCAACCGACCAATACCCTCTTATGCCCTCAACCCTAATCCCTCAACCCTTAAACCCTTAAACCCTTAAACCCTTAAACCCAAGTAAATTGCTCTCTACCCTAATCCCTCAACCCTCAACCCTTAATAACTCAACCCTTAAACCCTCGACCATCTACCCTCTACCCTCAACCCTCAAGTACCCTTAAACCCTAATCCCTCGACCCCTATACCCTCTACCCTATATATTGAACCCTCAACCCCAATCCTTGAACCATATACCTTGAACCCTCTACCCTCAACCCTCAACCCTTAAACCCTAAACCCTTACACCCTCTACCAACTCTACCCTCTACCCTTTACATTAAACTGCCCTCAATCCTCAATTCTCAACCCTCAATCCTTAATCCCTCAAACCTTAATCCATCCCTCCCTCTCTACCCTAATCCCTCAACCCTATACCCTCAAACCAATACCCTAAACCCTAAACTGTTAAACCCTCTACGTCCCTCTTATACCCTCAACCCAATAGCCTCTACCCTAGTCGACCCTAATCCCTCAACTCTTAAACCCTTAAACCCAAGTAAACTCTCTACCATAATCCCTCAACCCTTAAACCCTCAAGTGCCCTCTACACTCAACCCTCAACCCTCAAGTACCCTTAAACCCTAATCCCTCAACCCCTATACCCTTTACCCTATACATTGGATCCTCAACCCTAATCCTTGAACCATATACCCTCAACCCTTTACCCTCAACCTTAAACCCTCAACCCTTAAACCCTAAACCCTCACACCCTCTACCCTCTACCATCTACCCTATACATTATACCACCCTTAACCCTCAATTCTCAACCCTCAACCCTTAATCCCTCAACCCTCAACCCTTAATTTGCACAAAGTACTATGGTAAAGGTGAAATTTGCTTTGTTTATGATTATCCGGAGGAATAAATGGGTATATACAAAGGGAATGCTAGTGACAGTATGGATCTTGTCACACAAATTATTGCATTTCATGTTAAATACAATGAAAAATCAAAGGCAATAGATCTTTTGATGCAAGTGAAATGTAGGCAAGCAATTGAAGGCTAGTGAATATTAGGGAAGGATTTTTTGTTCTAACACCCTTAATCCCTACTAGATCAAAACAATTAGGCACTAAAGAAGGTGCTAAAAAGGCTCTAAAGAAGGTGCTAAAATAGGCGTTACATCAGGCACTAATATGGGCGCTAATGTAGACGTTAATTTGGTTGCTAATTTAGGTGTTAATTCGGGCATTACAATAGGTGTTAATTTCGATGCTAATCTTGGCATTAATATGGGCGCTACACTAGGCGTTAATTTCAATGCTAATCTCGACGCTAATTTCAGCGCTAATTTTCGCCTACTTGTCTTGGTTGGCGCAAAAAATGCCAAAAATAGTGCCATCCCAAAAAATAGCACAAACTTTTCCAAAAAATTAGAGAAAAATACATTAAAACAATGGGTGGAAGCAAAAAAGGGAGCTAATCATAGGGATTTGTTATAGTGAAGGCATGAAGGATAAACTTCTAAACATAGATGGGATTTGGTGAACACAAGGTTATCGAAATCCCTTGTTTTGATGCCATTTTAGGATCCCTAGGTGCGTAACTTAGGTTTACTAAAAAGATTAAAATTATGAAATAATGAAACACACATATATTCATATATTGTTTTGTAAAATTTTAAATATGTACAAAAGAGAAAAAATAAAAAATAAAAAGAAAATTCAATAGAAATACACTTGGAGAAGTAGTTACTTTCACAAGTCATTTGCCACTCTTCACATTCATATGTAGGGTGCTTAATGAAATACATGTAGGGCCCCTATATTTATAATCAAACCCCTTTCTATTAAATTAAACTAGGTTTAATCAAACCATTCATTTCCACCATGTGTTGCGTTGTGCCATGCATGTGGTGACTTGATTTGATCAAACTTATGCAAAATTGGGTGTGATTTGTTTTGAATTTTTTATTTGGTCCAAAAGTAGACTCACATACGTGCTTTCATCCATCATCAAATTGTTTTTGTTGGAAAATTTTCAAATTTCCTCTAAATTTCTTATAGTTATGTATGGATATTACTCTTCTTGCGGGGTTCCTTCCAAAGCATTATATAGCAAGCTCGAGAATATTCTACAAGACTTTCTATGGGACAATTAAAATTACAACAAATATTTGAACATTGTGTTTATTGGGTCCTTTGTTGCCTATCAAGGGATTCTAGTGGGTCAAGCTTTATTGATGTCAATATACAAGGTATTGCTTTATGTATTAAGTGTATTGTGAAAGATTGTGGTGGAAATAAAGCCCACAAAACATTCTACCATATTGCATTTTTTTTAGTTTTCCACATAGGTATCTAGCTTGGAATGACCTCATTTTCCATTCACTTGCAATTTCTCTTGTACCTATATGAATGAATGGCTCTTTTACGACAAAAAAATGGAAGACTTGGGATACTATTAATCCATATCTACAAGGGAATGGGGATGGATTTTGTAATGGTTTATCCATCAACCAACGATATACATGGTGGTATCCCACCATCTTGTTTTAAGATAAGCCATTAACAACCAATCCTTGGATGGACTCCCCTAATCTCTTTAACAAAGACTTAGGTATCTTTAGAATCTCCACTCTAAGGGTAATTCCACCTATCTTTCTTAGCCTTGAGACAAGGTGAAGTTTAATTTATGACACATTGACCAAGCAACCTTCTAATTGATAATTAAGGTCATACCTTTTTAGTAGTTGCACAAAATATTTGTTTGCTTCATTGTCTTGGTGGAAAGACTATAAATGGTATGTTAACACTCATTTTCATAATCACACCCTAAAGAAAGGATAAGGGTGGCACTTGCCTCATCTTCCAATAATTAAAAAAATGAATGCTAGGTGGTTTCTTTAGTCATCCAATTTTATTTGGGCTAAGCATTTTCAAATAGTTTAGAAAGAGGTTGTGGAGCCTAAATTTTCCCATTTTTCTTGGTGTTTACCTTACTAGGGCCTTCTTATTGACACCAATTTGATACATCTTGGCTCATCTAATCCAAAATGTTCATTTATGGGCAAATAGAAACCCTTCTTCATTTTTTATGGTTTTGTGTTCACGTTTAAAATTCTTCGCAATGGATCCACGATTTATTTTGGCCTCTTATGTCTAAACCATTTACTTGGCACAATATCCTTGTTAGTGATGGGATTAGGTTTTATGTAGAGTTATCATAGCTATGATATACTTTAAAAATAATTTTTATATTTGAAAAAACATAAATTTTGGTATTTTTATTCATATTGGTGTAGCTACTAACTTTGCTATTCACCTCAAATCATTTTGATGGTCTTTAATGTGCTCATACAAATTCAAGTTCAAGCTAGGAAGGTAGTGTTGGAAGTCCAACATCCTCAAACCTTGCTTGATTATTGAGGAAACACTCATTGTATGGTGGCTAGGGTTTCACTTTTTCTACTTTCTTGTGCTATAGCCCCCCATTGGGATCAACAAAATAGCCGCTTTTAGTCCTCATAACACCACCCACATAATTGTAGGAGAGCCTCTACTTCTTTACCACCACCATCCACTAGACAACACTTTGGTTAGAACTTGCCACCATGTTTTCTATTTAGCTATTAGGGTGGGTGGTATTTGCATCTACATTACTCTTTTATGTCTTATCAATGGCATGAATGTGCCCCTTCAGATTGAGGGAAACTCTCTTGCTTGGCTCTTGTTACATCTCCACAAAAGGATTATGCATAATCAATTGTAGGAGGATTCAAAGGAAGGAGATAATGCCACTCTTATTGTTTGGGAACCTATGGAGGATGACACAGATATACTAGGTAAAGGGTAGGATAACCCTAATAGCATGATCATTCCCATAATGCTACAATTTGTCTTGCAAGACAATTGTACTGATTTCTTTTTATTATGTTGCTCTAGTACTTTGACGACTATTTCCCTTGTGGAATCGTTCTCTTGATGTTTTGTAATTGTTTCTATTTTTTGAACCATACATTTATTTTCCTTCCAACTTTACTGATTTAACATTGATTTTTGATTCCATACCACCCAATTTTGAAAAATATAATTACAAACTTTAACTCTCAATCTTAACATATAATTTCTTTCATTAAAAAATAATTTGTAATGATTGTTTAAAAAAGTATAGCTCTTTTCATCAAAATGCTTAATTCCCTAAGATTTCAACCTCCATCTTCATTAACCAATTAAAATTAAATAGTTATGCACTTAAGTCACTCACATTATTTTACTTTTTTTCTTACACACACTTTTAAGAAAATTAAAGTAATAATTATTACATTATTATTATTTTTTTTTCTTAAACACACTTTAATAAAATTAAAGAAGTAATAATTATTCGCTACATAGGCAAGTTAGTCCACGGCAACGACATGTGGGTTTACTCAGCGGCATCCTCATGTAAAGCGGTTCTGGAAAAAGTCTCATCCAAACCGTTCATCGACCACACGGACGGCCCAGATCATGCAGAGCATTTCAATAGAGATAAAAGGAAAATCAAATCAAAACAAGGAGTCCGAGATCTGGAATAAATAATGAGAAGAGGAGGCCCATTCTTTCCTTCTATCGCAGTTCTTGGAGTGATTATATCTGAGCATTCAAGGGTAAAGATAGATCTTACGGCAACGGATGCACGGTGTCTTGAGGATCTTATCAGCGCGAGTTGTAACCAGCAAAATCTGCCGGACGAAAAGAGTTGCATTTGTGGATCTGAAATGGTCGTCTTCTCATGTTAAGATGCTGAGAATAGCCTTTGGTGGAAGTATGAATGAAAACAACAGTAGCAATCCCAGTCTTAATACTGCTAGTAATATTACTAATAATAATGGGGCCTCTAACAGGCACCACTTCGGTACTATCAGCGGCGGTGGACTCAGGTACTTCTTAGTCTTACCTATTTTGCTTCGATTTTGTTTTATTGTAAGACAAAAGCAGTAATCTTCGTTTGTTTAACTAAGTTAATCTTTAAGCCCCGTGGGATTGACCCGGTGACCTGCAAACCCTCTATTCCTTCCTCCGACATTGTTAAACCCCTTCTTACGTCTAGATCTTTACGGGGTTTTACAGGGCACTCTGCTTCTCACCGTATTTGGTCACCCCCTACATATTGGAGTAGTGTTTTGAAAACTTTGTTGGAATTATTTTTTAACTTTTAGTTTTTCATCTGTAGATCTTGTGCGAGGTTGTTTGCTTCCTTTGAAGAGCGATCTTATATAGTCTGATTAGGAGAAAGTGGGCAAAGATATGTGCAACCTTTTTAAATGTTGATCTTATATTTATAAATCTTTTCCTTATAACCTTAATCTCGCCACTGCTTGCTGGAGTTTTATGGCTTGACTAACAGAAGAGTGCCGTGCAGCTGCTTTGCTATCTTTTTGAGCAGCCACTACTTAGGAAACTTCTTTGGGGTCAGTGGTCCCATGATTTTTTCTGTTTATTTTAAGTAACTGCCAATCTGTAATCTTCTTGTAATTACCAAAGTTTGGAGGTAAACTCTGAAGGGAGATGTAAAGAAAAGGAAGACAAAATGTGCAGCTATGTGACAAATTTGTAGTTAAGCAGTCGCAGCATGATTTCAGCCTACTCTTCGTCTACAACTGAAGTTTCAAATTCTAAACTGTAGTTGATCCGCCATATTAAAAGAAGATTCGAAATTATTTGCTGTCTTAATTAAAAATTACGTGGGGTCACCTGGGAATTAAAAATAAAACATTAAGCAGGTGCACTGTACCATGCGGTTACGATTTTGAACGTAGGCCATGCTTTTGCATCTATGGTTTTTTAAACATGTATTTTGTTAATGAACACAAGTTTTTCAGTCTGTGGAAATTATATTAAAGCTTCAGAGAAACCGTATACTCTATTTTGATGTAAAATCTCTTACACAGTTTTTTCCAGAAGCTATATATTTAACATATTTTGATGTTCTGAAAGGTAAACTTGAAACAATACTTTAATAGATACGCGATTAACAATTCCCTGTAAGAAGTTTTATTTTAAGCCTCACTTTGTTTAGTTTATATATACATATGTGTGTGTATATCTCTGTGTGTGTGTGTATTTAATAATTTATATACATGTATGCATTTTTATATATTGATGTTTTTGAACGTTCCTATGAATTATTTTAAATTTATAGATTGATTATTAGATCTTGGGCAAGGTTGTGGTTACCTTTTAAAAATTCAAAAAGGTGATCATCAGATTTATAAATCATTACATCACAGCTTCAACTTTGGCACATATCTACTGGAGGCATAGTTTAGCTTATGACGTTGAAACTAGGCCATGCATTTTGATGTTTTAAAAAGGAAAGCTATAATCTTATTTTTTTTTATTTTGAGTTGGTGAGGCTTGAGTATCAAACCCTAACCCAGGGTTATTAGGACACAAAAAATCTGTAATCATCTAATAGCCCGAGTGCGATACATGGTAAAAAGGTTTGATCTGCCTAATTGAGTGTCTACTCAAAAGGTCTATCTTGCTCGTGTCAGTGAAAATTTGAATGGTTGGTACGTATCTGTACCATTTAATTTGAGGTGGCAGCACTTGCTAATAAACACTAATATAGAATCATGAAGACACTATAAAGTATAAACTGTAAAATATTAACAGTCTCACCCCTGCTTACACAGCAAGAGGGTTTTATCTACTAAATTGGATATTAACCCAAAAGGTTTCTCATGCGTGAGTCAATACCAACATGAATTGCTAGGCTGTACTTGTAAAATTTATTTTGAGTTGTTGAAGGCTTAGGACACCAAAATCTGTTAAAGCTTGGTAGTCTAGCTCTGCATACACAACAAGAGGGTTTGATCTACTGAATTGGGTGTCCATCTAAAAGGTCTCTAGTGTTCGAGTCAAATGAGAATATGACCAGTCTGCATGTATTTGTACTATTTTCCCCCCACTAGATGCCATTTAGATAAAAAATAAAAAACTTTTAAGGACACCTATGCCTGTCAAACATCATTTTTGTGATGTATGCTGTTAAAAAATGCCATTTATACCTTGCATAGTCATTCTTCTCTAACCACAATTAGATGATTAAAATGACACAGTTTCACAATTTGAAAACCATTAGAATAGAATATATACATAATGACATCTATAGATGAAAAGTAACAGTGTGGAGTCTGGACAAATGGCATTCAAGTTAAGGGAAACAAGCAAAAAACCTGTCATCATTATTTTAATGCAAATGTTGATAAAAATGTTCAAATGATCATTAATTTAAACACTGACATGTTTTACTCCTTTCAGCTGTATTTTTAGAGCTCTGCTTTTGTGTTTGTTGTTTGATTGTCAATATACTTGTCGACTAAATGTCTCGGAATGTAAATTTTCAGTGAAGATAGGCGAGTTACCTTTGGATATTCTAGCTTCCAAGGAAAGAGAGCAACAATGGAGGATTTCTATGATGCAAAAATTTCAAAGGTAGATGATCAGATGGTTGGCTTATTTGGCGTGTTTGATGGTAAGCTTCTTGCTCTTGCACTTAATTCCTGTAATTCTGAGTTAAGCTGACTTCTTGTTCAAAATTCTATTCTGAAAGGTTTTCTTGTTAATAAAAAGTTACTTTGTTGTGCCAAATGCACATTAGCTTACTTTCATATGTATACGATGCCAATAATCTCTCAATAATCTCTCATCTTAATACACTCTTACAGTCTTGTTTGTATTTTTTCAGGTCATGGAGGTTCTCGTGCTGCTGAATATTTGAAGCATCACCTTTTCGACAATTTGATAAATCATCCCAAATTTGCCACAGACACCAAGCTGGCTTTAAGTGCGTGCAGATTTCTGACACCAGATAGCTATAAGTGCGTTCATTTGCAAATGGTTTCTTACAACTAAATATTTTAGAAAAATCAACTTTGTTTACAGTGGATCCTCATTTGTAAGCTTTTTCGCCTCTAAAATTGCAGCTGAAACATATCAGCAAACTGATTCTGAATTCTTAAAGGAAGAGAGTAGTATATACAGAGATGATGGTTCAACTGCTTCAACTGCCGTCTTAGTAGGGGACCGCCTTTATGTTGCCAATGTGGGAGATTCACGAGCAGTAATACTGAAGGCAGGCGAAGGTGACTTAACTGCCATGCCATGCTTCTTGTATTGGATGTCTGTTGGATTCCATTTTATAAATGTAGCACACAGTTCTCTGAAGGTGGCTAGATTCAATCTTTATATCTAGTGTCATGCTTGTTGATATTATCCTTCTGAAGTCAAGACCAATATGAAGATCCATTGGGTTCCATGCATAATTTACATTCATCTTACCTTCTTAATTTTCATCTCACTTCCATCTACATTTACTGTAGCTTGTCATTTTTGGATAAAAAGGCCTTCTGGTCCTTGTGTGCGCAAAGTTGCTTAGCATGCCTTTGATGTTGAAGCTCAGTAAAAATGATAATGCAATTGATGACAAGTTTGAATTGGAATTTGTAATAGTTTGATCCTGGTATATGTGAATTTTGCTGTCTGACTTGGTTATGCAATAGAAATGAGTATATATATATATATTCTAGTTCTGTCAAAGTTATGTATCTTCAAAAATGAATGTGAGGCTATATATATATATATATTCTAGTTTTGTCAAAGTTATGTATCTTCAAAAATGAATGTGAGGCTATCGAATGATACAACATAGACTTGTTTTCTTCATGGGGCTCCATTTTCTTCAAAAATGGAGCTTGTCCCTTCTCATTTGTTGTTTGGCATGGTGCTTTATGGATCAAACCATACACTAACTTGAATTCTAATAACTTGAATTCATCTTTAGGTTCTGCCAAGTTGCAGTTATCTGTGTTTTTTGTTTAAATTTCTATGTTGCCATACTCTAATCTGTAAGTCATCTCATAATAGCATAAAGTATCCATGACAACATTTCTTGTCGGTCAGACAACCAACCTTTTTCACTTAAATTTATAATCATTGTTAAACTATACGAATGAAGATCAAGTATCCTTGTGGAAGGAATCCAAATTACAATTTAATCCTCTTGCATGGACCAACAAATGGGGATCATTTCATTAGATCTCAGTTTATCATGAATGGAATAGTTGCACAGAGATGCGTTTTTTCTCATCCTGTGGATGGCCAAATGAAGGTCAAGAGTTTGAAGCAATGTCGGAGCAATATTGAGCATTGCAGGACCATTTGTTGTGCAGTACAAATATTCCAATTCAGAGATATTTTTGTTTGCACAAATACGTTTAATTTTCAGCACCAGAGAAAGTAATAGTCTTGGCACAAACAGTAATTCTGTGAAGGCCTAGATGGCAATGTACAGATGATTTGAGGGTGAATGATATGGCACACCATGATAAGGTCCTCCAGCTTCAGGGCAATCTAATGGGACATGTGATAGACCTTGTGCATCATAATAAGGCCCTCCAGCTTCAGGGCAATCTAATGGGACATGTGATAGACCTTGTGCATCATAATTGAAGCATACAAGTATTGCACAAGGAAATGGATGCAAGCCAAGGAAGGCACAATCTCATTGAAATGGAGTTTAAAAATGCAAACAAGAGGTGCCAGGCAAAATTAAACAACCAAACTAAAGATGGCACAGCCAATTAATGATGTGGTGCAAGCCATACACCTCACACAAGCTAAAAGGTGGCATTAACATTTCATAAAATGTGCTGGGCATGAGCAGTGTAATGAGGCACATTTCTTGTCAACCATGATGCCAAGAATGAGAAAGGCAGATAGTGAAAAAAGAAACTGAAACACGATGCCAAGCATTTTAGAAATTAATGCAGAGGAATGAAGATCAGCTTGAGCAATGGCGTGGGAGTTGTACTGGAGATGAATTTGAAGAAGCTCAAGTGTTTAACCAAGCATAAAGGCTGAAGTGAGCTTGCTCCATTGATCTCCAATCAATCCAATGGCTCCTGGTGGTTGTAAATAATTTGTGAGGTTAAGTATTATAAGCCCCTGCAATTGGCTGAAATATTAAGTTAATAGAGTTGCCCAAGAGAAGTGAAGGAAAATGCCTTAGGAATAAAATTAAGCCTGCTTTGTTGATTTAATAAAAGTGATGTATGCCACACACACCAGGAGTTTGAGAGGAAGGCAAAAGTAAATGACAAAGCACTATTGCTATTGGCTAAGAGTAATCATTGGGGCCCACCAAAGGTTAGGAAATATATTATTTTATTAACTGCATCCCTATGTTAGAGAAATATAAAGTAAAATCAAAATTCCTTTGTATTTGATATCTAATCTGCATTCTCTGATCAAACCCAATCAATGATTTGCATGGGTTAGAAAGGAAAGCAAAGAATGAAGGAAAAGCCCTGCCATTGGCTTGTGGAAAGTGAGTTGGCAAGTTTTGGTATATTTTAAATTTTAATCCTTGCAATTAAATATTTGCCCAATAAACTTTGTAATACTCAATTCGTTTCATTGAGCTCCATAGTGCATCCAGCATGGCCCACAAAGAGATTTGAGGTCTGCCAGGGTGCTGCTCCAATCTGCAACCAAAATCTGATCCAAAAATTCATTCTGTAGAAGCTGAAAGCTATGAAATGAAAAAGATTTTAATAAAATTTGGACTTTAATGTTTGAAGAGGTGGTAGGTAAATTCAAATATGAAAGTGAGCGGGAATATGACAAGAGAAAATTAAAGGAGATATTAAAGAGGTCTAATATATCAAGAGCAAGTATAAGGGAAGAAGCCAGTAAATGCACAGCTGAAAATCATTCATGCACAAGTGAAAAGCAAGAGGGAGAAAATATTTGCAATCAAATGTTACAGAGGAAATAGTATCAGGAAAAAGCAGCTAGGATTTCATGAGAATATGGAAATGCATTCGCAAAAAAGATTATAGTGTGGGAAGAATATTCTCAAAATAAATCCTGCAGGTAGATATGTTTCACAGGGCAAGTAAGTGATTTCTGCACAAGTGAAAGGGTGTGAAGGAGAATATTTTAATTCTTTAAGGTGAAGTATTTATTTAATTGTTTACCTTGATAGATCTAAGATATTGCAAAGGGAGATCGCATATGCCAAAGAAAAAATTGGCAACTTGAAAGTTGAAGGCAATAGCTACAAGCATAAATGCAACTCCAGCAAGCTGACACTCTTGAAATTCAAATGCAGGTCAAGTCATCTAAAGTGGTTCTTATTCACTCCTTTTTCTTCTCCTTTCCTGCATCTCTTGCTTCCATTTTTATATATTGCTTAGGCATTTCAAATGTAAAGCAGGGTGGATCATTTACAAGAGGTCTGTGCTGTTCTTATCTTGCCTCTGTCCTTATTTTATCTGGCCCTAGAGGAGCTCTATGAATGTGTCCAGGTGGCTAATCCTCCACATACATGCAGATGTGCTATTTCTTCAAAGCATGCAATGTATGAGGTTGTTACTTCAGCCGTTCTGATGTGTATTTGTGTATGGTCTGGAATGTCTGTACATGCTTGTGATGTGTGATGCTGTTGCATGGTGCATTGTGAAGCTTGACTAGTCAGTGGAGCAAGTGATGCTGTCTTGTTAACTATTGCTTGGTGAGTTGCAATGCTCTGACAAGATAAGTGGAGGGATGCCTATTCTTGGCTTATGGCCTCTTATGCTTTTTGTATTTTACTTTCAAGGATGTCTTTGTTTTTTCCTCTTTAGTTAGAGTTAGCTTAGAATAGGCAGGGAATTGGCCCTCTGTCTAGAGATTGGCTTGTTGGTTATTCCTTGGCCTGCAAACCTTTCCATTGTTGGTGTTTCATGTGCGATGCATTGGTCCTTGAAAGTTGAAACAATCACCCTTGGAATTTGGAACTATCAACAGTACCCAACATTGCTGCCTTTTATAAAAAAATGTTTCAGATTTTGTTTGCTTGCAGTCATAGCAGTTGATAGTTGTTCAGTGAACATACCTGTATATTCTTGATTATAATAGTGCGATATTTTCTATTTGTCAAGCCTGATTTTTTAATTTTTATTCAAACTACGGATGTAGGAATTTGCAAGGTAGGCCAAAATGGTGTTGTTGTTCTTGACTCTAGACTTTGGTATGAAACAGTGATGTTTGGTTTTCTTCTTTGTGGCGAGAGGTGTAACTACAATGGCAAGAAGGGGTTTGTAATGGTGTGTGAATTTTATGCGTCAAATGTTCAGTACATCCAACTGTCTTTTAAAATTAATATTATTAATAATAATTAATATATAAATTCTTAAATATGTATTAGGGTATTTAATATTTAATATCAAAATATAGAATTTAAATACTTAAATGATGTTTTGTTTCTACATATAGAGTTCTATGATATGTTTAAATACAATATTCGTATATTAATTATTAATAATAATCTTCTAATTATAACTATTTAATTAAAATGTGGGTCTTTCCTTTGGGTTCTAAAAACAACGAGGTGGAATGGGCAAAAAGTCATTGAGGGCCTCTTGTTGGCCTATGCTCTTGGCTGTAAACAAGTTATAGTTGAAAGTGACTCCTCTGTTATAGTTCTTGGCTTTTGAATAGGTTGAATTGTTTAGTTGAAAATGTAAAGAGTTTGTTGGAGGCAACCTTGGCCCTGTATAAATCCTTTGATGATATCTTCCTTATTGATTGCTCCTTGAAGGTAATAAGGTTGCTGATCTTTTAGTCAATAATAGGGTTGACCATTGGTTAGTGAGTGATTGGAGCTTGGGTTTTGCCTTGGCCTCCCTCTGCCGTTACATTTGTTATAATTCTAGAAGTTTGGTGGTATTGTTCTTTAGGTGGCCCTGTATAAATCCTTTGATGATATCCTCCTTATTGATTGCTCCTT